>LPNX011164238.1:0-36614 GCA_001517045.1 Pseudotsuga menziesii
ATACCAATGATCCCTAAACCTACATTGTAATACTCCAAAAATTCGTAAAAATTTAAAATTTTTCATGTAATATAAAATGTTTGTAGCCGTCACTGCCTAGGAACAAATAACTGCTAACGGTTACTTAAGAACAATGTTAAACTAGAACCGAATATCTTGTTAGTCTCTAATTCTGCATACTTATTAGTTTGTTTTAATCATTCAATGTCAAGGATCTGATTTAGCAAATTATGAATCAAAATAACAGGAATTGAAACATCTATTTAAATTCTAGTACTAAGTTTGTTTACTGTTTTATGACAAGTAGGAAAGAACTTCAGTTGAGATTGATGCTTACTTAGCTTATAGCTAATGCAATGAAGTGATGCTTCTATTATAGGTCTTTTATAGGTAAGAAGTTTGTTACTAGTTTCCAGATCAAGAATATTATCTCAACTAGCATAAAATAGACTGCTAGTAAATTTATTTATTTTATAGCTTTGAGCAGTAAAAGAAGCATCGTTGATTTGATTATTTATGTTCTACATAGTTACTAGTAATATAATTACTATTAGTAAACTGAACTTAGCTCAGTTACTCTTCCCGTCCATTACAACTAAAACTTGTTCGTTTAACTTTCACTATTATAATTTCAGCTTGATGTCTGTATGTAACTTTAGTGAAAGACATTTCGTATAACCAGTTTCCTTTGGTTATATACTCAATACTGAGTTAACCTCCAAGGTATTTGTTTCTACGATATCCTAGGAAACTTAGTGCGTATGATAGTTTATTAACTATTCTAATATTTACCAAAAAGAGATGTACTAGTACACATTGTATTCCTTTAAACTATAGCACTGTGGCTTTTTATGTAAGGAAGCAAGAATTATTCTTATAAAAATCTATCCCTTTTTAACCTTTGTAGATTAATCCTCATCTCATAGGGTATTATTGGTAAACAATATACTAGTATCTTAAAATGATACGTAATTTATTACCTAGACTAACTAAGTCTAGCTCAACCTTAACTTAGTTCTTCAAGCATACAAACATTAAAGATTAAGCCCTTTTATAAGGTCTTATACTATGATATGGTTTCTCTTTTATTAATGTTTGTTATTCCCTTTAACATTGAAGGATTCTTTGTGAATGTTTTTACCCAATTCTAAGATTGTAATACATGATACAAACCCTAGTATAACTACTACCTCCCTATGTTACTCGTTAGATAAATAACAAGAATACACTCCATGATAAAGGATGATAAAATTTAATACAAGGTTATGTCAAGTTTTAATTGATCATATACTTATTGTTTGCAGGCCGCTCCAGAGGTTTTTCGAACTATAACCTAAAACCCACCCTTTCCAAATAATTTTTGAGCCATGTGGTTGATGTTCATTGGATAGGTTTTTGGTTGACCTTGGAAATGATATAAGGCTGTCCTAATACCCTAACTCACATTTTTCCTTATTTTGTTTGCCATTTCCTGGTGTGAGGAGCTACAGCTCATGGCCGCATGGCCTGACTGTCACGCCAATGTATTCAAGCCTCCTTGTCGTTACATCGTTTTATTGTGTTAAGAAGTTCATGTAGTCGTTTTTCCTGACATAGGTGAGAACTCTCCATGGGCCATTACCTAAACTATGTAAACGCCCTTTCTGCCATTAACTTGACTCTGTGAGTGCCATCCTCCACACACTGGTGTACTTGATAGTGCAAACATGACCTTGAATCCATCATAGTGTGGTCTTATTGGGTAACTGTTTTTATAGCTCAATTTCTAAAGAGGGCTTTGCCTCTGTTTCGCCGTGGTTTTTGATGTCGGTTTAAATGCTGCTTGCATGCATTCTTCTGGCAGTGATACATTGAAGCTTGCTCTAACTTTAATTGAGGCTAGGGTTTGATTATACCATCTTCCTTACCACAACGACAATGAAAATACATCTAGGTATGAAATGTTTTAGTTCTTGTCCATTTTTGCCCTGTGTAAATTTCATATTTTTACTACTGACAGGGTTTAATAATTTGTGGTTTTCCACTTTTGCAGGCTTCAATGGATACTCCATGCTGGAAATACAATCCATGAAAACGCCACACCAGGAAAATTTCAGGCTTCGTAACCCTCCGTGTAAGCCTCAGTCTAGCCTAGGGTTATCTCCTGCAATGGTTGTATGGTGTATTTGCTGTCACTTGGCACGTGGTTGTAGGGTTATTGTTCGGCCATGACTATATGTTATTCTATTTGTTTTGGAAAAACGACACGGATGTGGAAATATTGTGTTTTTTTTTGAAGTTTTGAAAGGCCATGAGGCCGATACTTATGATGTGTTGGTTAAAATTCTTCAAGCCCTTGGGGCTATTTTAAGTTGAAAAGATTTGGGGCTTTCATAGCCGAAACTTTGAGAAATTTTGTCTTTCTCAGTCATAGTTTTTATTTACAGTTATGTTATTTACATAGGCTTTTAAGCCATAACTTAGTTTGTAAAAGGCCATTAGGCCGTAACCTTTAAGAAGACTGTGACAGTTAGGGTATAGTTTCTTTTTAAATTGTTATTAAGCTCGAAGCTTACTGTATTGTAATTTATATTTTTGATAAAAAATTATATAGTTATCTACAGTGATTTTTAAAAGAGGAAGGCAGGCTGTAATGTTTAGCTGCTCTGGTTTATTCTCCTAAATTTAACCTAATAAAGGTTTTTGTTACTGTAATTTGATGTTTTATTTTAATTATGTTTGAAACTAGGGTGACTCTCGATGCAATTATTTATATTTCACAGTTCCTTTAATTAGGTTTTATTGATAAACCCTAGTTTCTCTTAGCTTAAAATACATAATTAGTAATTGTTTATAAAGTTATTCTAGTTTTATTTTTCTTAGTTTAAGGATGAAGTTATTTAATAACTTCTAGCCTTATTATACTATTTATTTTATGTTGACCCAACTTATTTACTTTCTATTTTATAATGTCTTTTATTTACTTATAATAGTAATAAATTTATAGTAATTAGTCCATCTACTGTGTAAATACACAAACTAAGTAAATTTATACTTTCAGATATTTTCCTAGGAAGATATGTTTATGTTATTCAAGTATTATGTCTAAACAAAGACATATGAAATAAAAAGAAATACATACATACGAATCATTCTTATAAATCTGTAGAAGATAATAATTCACATTCATGCATACTTCATTTGATTCTTTATCTGAAGTTAATCTAACCTACTGTACTAGAGTACTACCTTTATAAAAGGTGTGGAAAAATACAGTTAGGTATTTTTTTCTATCTAACAGTAAAACTAGAACTTTTAATCATTTACCCTAATTTATCTAAATCAGTATTTCACAATCTTTTCATAGTAAAAGTATTTCTTTACACTAACCCTAACAGCAACATATCAGAAGCATAACATTTCCTTGCTTAAACTCAAACTTTCCAGATAACAATAAAAACAATTAGATAGCTAGATAAATCAAGTAGAACCTAGAAATGTAGATGAGGTGACAACAACTTAAGGATGCTGTTCCTCCCAACCAACTCCTGGAGAAAAGTTGGACTGCAAATCTCAGGACCCCCAAGCTTGTCTCCTGGTCCACCTGGTAGAAGTACTGGGTGAGAGATGTAGCTTAGTAATCCTCTACAACTCTATTGAGTGTTCAACAGTCAATCAGTTCTGCATGCAACAGTATGAACTTAACTTAGAATAACTGCACTAGTTTAGGTCTTCAACACTTTCTACTCAAAACATACTTCAGCTAGTCCCCTCCATCGAATTTTATTGTGCACTCATTCACTCAGAATGTTCACAAGTCAACTATGAGCAGCCTCAGCTGTCTTTAATGGGAAATTTTATTAACATGCCTATGTCTTTTGGGTCAGTTTTCACTTAATGAGCCACCTGCTCTTGTTCCACTTTCTTGGGGAACATGACCACAAAAATAGGGAAGTTTCCTCCTACAACAACTAGAAGTAGTTTGAGGATGCTGCCAAGTGTCAATCTGCTCTCAATGCATCCTTCTCCACCAAGTGACCAGTAAAACACTCATTTAACAACTTCCGTAAGCTGTTGTCTCATCTTTAATTTATTTATTAATAAAATATTTAGCAATTACATTCAATTATCCTTGACCCCACTTGGTCATTAATTACAAACTTCATAATAAAATATAACATAAGGTTTCTTAAAACATAAAATGTTTTGCAAATTGGGGCATGTGACATACATGCCCTCTATCTCTGTAACCCCCCTTCTCTCTCTATACTCATTTCCCTAATCCCCTCGGTCTCTCCCTAACCCCCCCCCTCTCTCAACCTGCCCATATATCTCTCTATCCATAACCCCACACTCTCTTTGTCTCTCTATCCTCAATAACCCCCTCTCTCTTTCTCTCAACCCCTGCATCTCATCTCTCTGTCTCTTCAACTTGCAACTCTCTTATTCTCCACCCAACCCTACTCCCATATCTCCCTATCTCTATGTATCTTTAACCCCCCCTCTCTAAACACCCTCATGTACCATCTCTCTCTCTCTCTCTCCACCCAACCCCCCCTCTCTCCCTAACCCTCCTCCCCCACTCTCCCCCCTCTCCTCCTAACTCTCTCTTTGTCTCTCCCTCTCGCCAACCCCATATTTCCCTAACCACCCCCCCTCTCTATAAACCTTGTTGATTGTACAACATCAAGAGTCATTCTTTGACCTTATGAGTAATATCAAGTCGAACTTGCTAGTCATATCAACTCCTATGCGTCTTCATATGATTGACGTGGTGATGTTTTATTGTACGACTTGTGAGTAGTATCAAGTTGAGTCTTGTGAGTAATATCAAGACTAGACTTGTGAGTAATATCAAGACTAGACTTGTGAGTAATATCAAGTCAAGTATTCTTATAGAAGGTATCCTATGAGATGGACCTCGAGTTATGGAGATGAGCTTGTGAGTAATATCAAGACTGTAGACTTGTGAGTAATATCAAGTCCTACCAATATCCTCATTTATTGAGGTGTCATACTTTACTTGGTAAAGTGGTTATACTATGTGATATATTTCTAGTCATGGCCACTGAGTACTATAAGTCTCCTTTAGGGATTAGACACCCCTAGAGTGATCTAATTTGGAATGTGATTATATGACATAGGGTAATATATATGATAATTAGTATGGACTAATTCTTTTAAGTATGACATGATAAGATGGATAATAAATACACATGTGGACCATGCATTAAATAACAAATGAGATATATTCGATTCACAATCACTTAAAAGATTTGAATTGACTTAACATATTACAATTATTACAAATTTATATATTTAGAAAAGCATATAAAGTCCTTAAATATCATATTTGGAAAACATATAAATTTTCTAAACACCACATTGATGTAACCTTAATATGTTTGAATATTTTTACTTTTTTTTATTAAGATATTAATGCATATAGATTTATAATGAGAATGCAGAAAAGGGAAGTTGAGGAGTTAAGTAATGCACCATGTTTGAAACCGAGATGTAAGCCATTTACTGCCCCATCAGAAACTATTGCAAATATTTTAGATAGGATTGAATCCTAATTGATAAACATGTATTTAATCTAATTGAAAATTTTCCGTCTTTCATGAAAATGGGTAGCGACAACACTAGTCCCATGGCATCTCCATATCAAAGTAAAAAAATTTACCTCTCTTCTACACCTCGGTTGGTGCAAGGTAATGATACCCACTTATGATGCATTAACTGTATTGGACTTCTAGAAAAATAGAAATCTGATCATTAAAATGAATTATTAGAGGTACCTACTGTAACACCCCGTTTTGACATTTCTATCTAAACTACTATTATATGTTGTATTTGTTTGATTGTGAGACCTCGTCGGTTTGACGACACTGTGGACCATTGGTTCTATTATTTTGCCGATATATATATGTCTGTGTGTGATGATAGTATTATGGTCGGTAGTCATGTTTAGATATGTATCATGTGTTAATTATGTCAAATATATGGAAATTACTGAATGATGGGTACGTGGATACAGTTACAGATATATGTTGAAATAATGAATGTTATGCCAGGTGGATGGTGAATGAATGAGTTTATTGTTGTCATGTTATGATGAGATATATGTGTACATATCAAGGATTATGCACGATATCCTATATTGTATGTTGAGGACTAACTTACAGGTTGAAACGGCTAAGTGATAGCTGGATCCTACGAGGTGGGAGGACCTCGGGGACATGGACTTCTAAAGATAAAATGGTATGCGAATGATGCATTATTTACTTTCATATGGCTATTATGCTGTTTATTATGCTGTATGTTATGACATGGGTGGGGTAGAGTTCCAGGAAACTCAACCGCCCAGATCGGTTATACGATGACAGACCGAGTACAAGTGCCACACTATTGTTATGTCGAGTAGACATAGTCCCTTGTTCCATTAGGGGGGTGGAGGCTTTACCCACCGTTTATCCCCGAAACCCAGAGTCATGGGAGGGCTGTGCTACGGCGCGCTCCCCAAGGTGTGTGATGATGACTGGTGGTTGCATGCTGGGGAAGCTTGGTCGATGTGGTCGACACTTCCGCTTACGGGTTCTAGCTGGAACCGGTCATGGCTTGACATTCCAGGGTAGTCCAGCAGAGGACAGGATAGGATGTGGAAGTTAGTAATGATGTAGGTAGATAGATGTAGCGTGAAGTAGGGGTGAAAACAAGATCTAACTGTAGGTGTGTAAAATCCTTGATTAATACATGTCGTAAATCAGTAATGTATGAATTGTCGTAACATGGATTTCAGTAAACTAATGGATCATAACTAGTAAACTATACTAAAACATATGTCGGTAAATAATAGAGTTCCTTGATTATGATTGATGTATGTGAATTATTACTTTTAGTGTACTTACGCGAGGAATGTAAGCAGTAGCTACGCTTACATAACTCGCCTACATATTATGAATTGCATGAAATGTTGTTGAGTAATAATGTCAATTAGTGTCGCTAAATATTAATTACTGTCGTTAGTAATTAACTATTGTTGATCAATGTAAATGATGTCGATTAAAGTTAATAATGATGATTAGGGTTAATTAGTGTTGATAAGACTGCTATTAATTTGATTGTAAGTTTTAAATAAATGTTCATAATGTTAAGGTCTCTTAATAATATTATTATTAACTTGAATCATAAATGTCAATTGAGTGTGAATGTCGATTAGTTAGTCCTACTAAGGCTAATATTAACTTGTTTATAAGTGTTAAATAATTATGAATTATGTTAATTAAGTTTAACTATAATTAAGCTTTGGCTAAGTGAAGGTGGTAAATATTTCCATTAATGATCATTAAGATTAATTAAAATTAATTTGGATAAGGTAATAAGTAAATATTAAGTATGTAAATGATCTTTAAAAGTTTATATTGTTGATTGTGGCACGTACATTAAATATTTCAGAGAGTTTTAATTTAGTCAAAACATAAATAATTATTGAAGTTGAATGATTGTTTGTTAATCAATAAATGAGCATGCATTAATTGTTAATTAAATTAAATTAGTGAAGTGTGCAAGTGTAAACAATATATAACATTTATTATTTATGGTCAAATATTGAAAAGAGTAAGGATATGTTTTAATAAATAAAAAGGATTTAAAGTCAATTACATTAAAAGTTATGGTTGGGAAGTGACCCAACCAACACCTTGCAATATTAATTTAATATTTAAAATGTCCAAGTCAACTTAAATTAATTCAAATTAATCCAAGTCCAAATGGTAGATGGAAGGGGGTTGGATAAAATTGATGATAAAGATAGGGGTAGTAATGGGGGAGGTTGGAAAACATGGAGATAAAAGGGAGAAAGGAGGGAGGAGAAAGGAGGATTCTTATGCTTAGTTTTTTTTGGAGAGTTTGGGAGAGAAAGCTGCAAAGAAGGGTTTCTTGTTGGAGATTTTGAAGGGATACAACAGCTGGGGGCCTTGCACTCGGTTTGGGCTCGGGGGTCCAAAGGGGTACCTTTGGAGCTGGGTGGTCGGCGAGACCTCGCCAGTTGGCAGGGTGGCAAAACTAGTTTGGGTTGGTTGAGTTTCAGAACTTGGGAAGGACTTTTGGCTGCAGGAAAAAGCAAGGAGAAACGACAACCAAGGACAGCAACAAGGGTGGATCTACTAGCTATCTACAGGTATTTTCCAACAGTATTATGGTCAATTCTGTTTACTAGATTTTGAAAGTTTATATGGCAAATTCTGGTTATTAAATATTAAAGGATTATATGTTGTAATCATCCTTGCTACCTGCACAATTAAACAGTAAATTGTTAGAATAGATAAAACAACATTTTGATTTTTAAACTGTATATGTATATAGTTAAATTCTTGACTGTAAATAAAAACTAAAGGAGACCCAGTAGGGGGCTCTACACCTACATAGCTATTTAGAATATGGTGTAAGAAGATGAAATGTAGACAAATCTACCCAAATATTTAACTTTTATTTATGGAAAATAGTTATAACTCCCAAATAAGTTGTGTTCGTCTAATATTGGTATGTTACTTTTTCTATAAAACATAATTCATATGTTTGCATTAGGCCCCGGGTTTGGTATCTAAATTGTCGAATTTTTTGAAAACAATATGTAAAGTTGTAGATAACAGGTGGTTCTTGTGCAACTCTAATTTTCCAAAGTTAATTTTGTATTTTTAAAAAATTAAGGAAGTCAACGAATCCCTAAAATGACAAGGTTGAGCGTTAGGAATCGTTATCATGGTGTTAACATATTCAATCAAATTTTTTTATGGCGTAGGCCTTCTTGTACACTTGTGCGTGTTCTGTTTCCAAAATAGGCGAGCTAGTCAAAAGTTAAAGCTGAAATACATGACCTGTGCTTTTTATAAATCTGACATGAGTGCAAATAAAAATGAATAAAAAATAGAAAACAATAAATATTTATTCAAAAAATATACATTTTAGAATATGCACGTAGAGTTTTGTAATCATGTGTGCAGTTTCATTAACAATGGACAAGTGGAGGATATATAAAATAAAGTTTGAAAAACATGAAGTTATAAAACATGATGTGATTCCCTATAATGCAATACAAGCCATAAAGTTCGGTAATCTGAAACTAGAGGAAAAAAATCCAACTCATCCACCATGGATGTGGAAAAGGAAAGCTTGAAAAAACCATAGAAGCTCATATATTTGGCCTCTTGGTAATATATGGGTGTTATGGAGAGATTTATAGTACCAAGCATGGGTCTCGAGACATTGACCATGGAAGATGGAGGAAAACATGGGTAGTAGGATCTAAATAAGTCTTCTATATGGGATCATAATCCATTAATGACATCTTGAACAAAAACAAGAACCCTCTATAGGGAATATTTTCCCATCAAATGAGATATATGTGCCATTTTGTAAGTCTCAATCTGTTGGCCCAAAATGAAGCTTATAGGGCCTTGGTATTTGAACTTGGGGTTCAACAATAACACATGTTCAAATGTTTGGCCTCTTATTTAGATATGGAGTTATAGAGAGAATTTGAGTGTAAGGCATGGGTCTAGAGACATTGACCATGAAAGACAAAGGAAGCCATGGGTTGTAGGATCTAAATTAGTCTTATATATTGTCTTATAATCCATTAATGACACCTTGAACAAAAACAAAAGCCCTCTATATGGAATGTTTTCCTTTCGAATGAAATATGGGTGCCATGAAATTTTTTTGACATCAGTATGGGGTTTTGGACCTTGATAATGCTCATAGGAGGAAATAAATGGTGCTAGGACTTAAAAATAATATTTTAAGGCTCTTGAGCCATAAATGAGTCCTCAAATCGTTAAATATGAAAATCATCTTTAAAGGGGTAATTTGGTCTTAGATTAGGATAACAATGCCATTATGATATTTTTTTCACCAAGGATGGGTCTTAACCATGATCAAGTAAGGAAATAAAGAAGCTCAAGTCATATGTAAATATAGTAAGGATACAATCCATGAACATAGCCTCAAAACACCACACATTCCCTCTAAAAGGGATCCTTGACCCTCAAATGGGATACGTGCACTAATAGGAGGTTTTACATACTAGGGATGGATGTCAAGGTATTCACTATGATGAAGTGAGGGAAAAAAGGCCAACATGACATAAATGAAGCCTTTGATGCTCATGGGACAAAAGGAGGTCTTCAACCACTAAGCACAACCTTTAGAGGGTTTCCTTAGCCTCTAAGTGGGATACATATAGAATTGGGAATTTTTGTTCAATATACATATTTCTTGGGGCGTTTCCCATGGTCATATCAAAACCATTACAAGTTTTTCCATAGTATATGGTTCTCGAGGCACTACCAATGGCCAAGCATTAAAACTATTGTCTAAGAGACTAAGATATGGTTTTATGGTTCACAGACCAAAAACTACGGTTTGAAACCACCACATAAGCCTTGTAAATTGTATTTTTATTCCACAAGTATAATATGAACACCGTTATGAAGTTTTACACATTAGGGATTGGTATCATGTCCCTGATCGAGGTCTGAGGACAACTACTAAAGCATACTCGGGCTTAAAATATCACTAGGGATGGGTTTGAAAGTACTTATAAAAAATGTCTATCCTAAAAGTGTCATATGTGCACCATTTCAAGGTTTTACACACTAGGGATGGGTATGGGGACCCTCATGACGGTATAAGGAGTGAAAACAATGATTCTAAATATGAACTTGTACATTTTAGTTCTTTGTAAAATGCCTTATCTCATCCCCTCCACCCAACCCCCACTCTCTCCATCTCCCCCTCTCTCCCTTACCCTCTCTCTCTCTCTCTCTCAACACCCCCCTCTCTCCCTCCCTTCATACTCTTCCCCTATCTTTCTCTCTCTCTTTGTCACCCTAATACCTAACCCTACCTTACATCTATCTCTATAAACCCCCTCTCTCTTTACTCATTTTTCTAACACTTTAATTTCCCCTCCAAGAGGTATTGATGACTACTCTGTTGCTTAGATAAACCCTAATGATTAGGGACTAATCCTAACTTGACAAGGGGTCAATTTTCATTTATTTAATTTCCACAATTTTTAATTTCAAAACTTAGGATTAAAATGTTATGTTAAAATTGTAATATATTTGCAATAATATTTAATTTTGTAATTAAGTGGATGTGATATGTATGTCCAAGGATTTCTCATGAGGCTTAGCGGACCCAGTGAGTTTTCATACCAAATGGAAACTAGGGGAAAATCAAGAAAAATACACAAAGTCATAAAAATAGAGAAAGAAACACAAAATCATCTAATTCAGAAAACATTAAATCATGAAGGAAAATAAGACAAGTCAACACAACAGATAGAAGCATAAAAGTTTGATAAAGTTGATCCACTCATCAGTTGGCATGTTGTCAAACTTCGACAAAGTCTATCACTTTGACTACTTCGACTACTTTGAGATGTTCAACATCGGCTTCGACAAGTCCGAACCTCGACACAACCGACTTCGACAAACTTGACAAGTTTCGCACTCGGCATATAACATATTGACATGCATTGTCGACACCGACAATTGGCTAACATCGATAGAGTATCTCTTGATCTTCTAGTTGTCTGCGATGGTTGAAATTTTGAACCATTATAACTTCTTTTGTAACTGAACGTAATGGGTAGTCATCCAAGTGTCTCAACATTCTATATAAACATGTACACTATTGCAGTATACATCAATGAACCCTCATGGAGAATAAGTATTAGTAGAAATTGGTACGAATTCTTTCATATTTTCTATGCGTACACTTTCTGTCAATATATCCTATTTCTTGCTTTACCTTATCCTTGTTATGCTTCTGCCATATCAATGCTCGACTTCTTCAGTCGAACTATTGTCCCTAGCATACACATGGGCATGAACTAGATCATTGGTATCAGATCTTTTTCACATCTTAAGTTACATAAGCCCTTCCATCAAATTTATTTAACTTATGCATGTTCAAACACGCTCACAAAATTATCAACACAAGCAAACACTACCTTTGACTTAAGAAAATATGGCTGAAGAAGCAGACAATAAACATGCAACTGAGGAGGCAGAGCAATTCATAAAAAATCATTGACTCGTCAGTGAACCGAAATGTTTGCCTAATTCAACGATATTCTCATGCGATTTGCTTCGAACTCTGGAGAATCCTCAACGATATCCCATTGCGATAAAATAATCCCCTTCAAAGTACAAATGAATTTGGACATACAGAATCTTGAAGGAAAGATTGACGCGGAATCCATCGACAATTGGGTTCAACAATTGAAATCTTAATACTCCAAGAATCAACTCTCCGAAGCGGAAAATATCACCATTGCATCCTTAAATATGTCAACCTATGTACATTGCTGGTGGGAAAAGTTATTGACAAATATGGAAAAAAGAAGGTGATCCCATAGACACATGGGTAAAATTTGTCGAGTACGCCCGAAAGGAGTTATACCCGCCCAAGTATCTTGAACAACAACATAAGAAGTGGAAGCAGCTAAGGAAATGGAAAGACCAGTCCATGCAGAGTTACACAGACAAATTCTATTGACTCATGGCTAGAATTGGCATCCAAGAATAATAGAAATTACTTGTCTTGAAGTACGTCAGCGGGTTATCCCCGTACATTCAGCAAGAGATGGAGTTTCTGACTGTAAGTGTGCTTGCAGATGCATTTCATTATTCCAACAAGCTTGAAGATAAACAAAAAGGCAATACACGTTTCACAAACAAGCCAACATGTTGAACATCTGATAAGAAGTTGTCAGCCAACCCCGACAAGTCAAAGCACTCTTCTCAGCCGACCTTGCCAAAGCATGATTATCATAAGAATACATTTTAGAAATATAAGAAGGATCATAGTAAACAAGCTCCTACCGGGAAATGGTGTGATTATCACAATTAATCCTGGCATGATACATCATAATAAAAAGTTTGAAAGACATTTTTGGAAAAATTGTCGACCTCCGACTTACCTTAGAAAGCCATGGTAGAATCAAATCCATAAGCATCGAACCTCTTGGATTCCACATTAACCACTCCGACAGCCTCAACTATCATCGATGAGGAGGAAAGACAACGCATGTTCCATACACATATATGGGTTTAGAAAAATCCATTACATCTGATTGTGGATAATGGTAGCTAGAGAAAATTTGTTTCTGAAAACCTTGTGAAGAAATTAGGTCTTGTCACCACTCCACATCCTCAGCCATAAAATATTGGTTGGATGAAGGATGGATAGGAACTAAGGATCACTCGTCAATTCAGACTCACCTACTTGATCAAGCCTTTTAAAGATGAAGTACTTTGTGATGTGGAACCACTTTCCGTAGCCGACGCTCTGTTAAGAAAATATTACTTGTGGGATCGACACATTACATATCAGTCACAACCACTAAAGGTGATTGTCAAAATTCGAAATCAATGGTATGGCATACCAGAGAGACAACCCACATCTACCGTTGCTACGATATCTTCCAAAAAAAAAGAATCTTATCGACCATGCTCAAAAGTTTGCATTAATTATGATAAAGCCTCAAAATTCTAGGAATACTGCAACGAGTCGACTTTCCGACCAATGCATCTCCCAACAACAATGACAGCTCGACTGTATTCTTGACGAATATCGAAACGTATTCCAAGAACCAGATGTAGTACCTCATTAGTTTCAGGTAAAACATTCCATTGAACTTGTTCCTGGTTCTTCATTACCTAACACATCTATTTACAGAATATCCATTCTTGAGAACGAAGATATTCATAGACAAATCCAAGATTTGATTAACAAAGATCACATCCGCCCCAGCTCCTCTCCTTGTGTAAGTCTATTCATCCTAGTTCCAAATAAATATGGGACTTGGCGCATGTGCATAGACTATCAGGCTCTCAACAAGATTTCAATAAAAAACATGTATCCTCTTCCGCGAATAGATTAACTCATCGATAGTATGAAAGGAGCTAAGTTATTTACAAAGATTGACCTTAAGTCAGAATATCATCAAATTCTGATCGAGTCCACTAATGTATGGAAAACGACTTTCAAGACTAAAGAAGGACTATTTGAATGGTTAGTCATGCCTTTCAGCTTAACTAATGCACCTGCAACCTTCATGAGATATATGGATGACCTTCTACGATCCTTTATCGACAAGTGTGTCATTGTCTATCTTGATGATATCTAAATTTTTAGTCGATAAAGAGAAGAACATGTCGGACAGATTTGACAAGTATTCAACACTCTCCAACAACATCGACTATAGATAAACATGGACAAATCCTCATTTGCGATGACCAACATCAAATATTTGGGGTATGTAATTGACTCTGCAGGCATTCATGTCGACCCAAAAAAAGTACAGATCCTGAAAGATTGGCTCATTCCTCAATACATTCATGAACTAAGAAGTTTTCTTGGATTGGAAAATTTCTATCGATGGTTGCTACTTGGCTTCAGCCACATCTCATGGCCTTTGAATCAGTTGACTAAAGGAAATGGGAAAGTTGATTTCAAATGGACACTGACACAACAACAAGATTTTGAGCAACTCAAAAACAAGCTTTGTACTGCATCGATACTTTTGTTACCTGATTTGCATCATCCCTTTGGGATTGAGATGAACACATCAGACTATGCCCTCAGTGCAGTGATCATTGAGTCGGGTCACCCAGTCGTGTTTCATTCAGAAAATTTCAACGACACTGTTAGAAGGTATTCATATATGAAAAATAAATATTCACCATTGTACAAGCTCTTAAGCAATGGAGACACTATATTCTTTGAAAGGAAAAGATCATTCTTACTGACCATAAGCCTTTACAGTTCACCTCGTCCCAGTCAAAACTACAAACAACTCGACAAATCAAGTGGATTAATCACCTGCAACAATTTTAGTTGGTAATTAAATATAAAAAAGGTAAAGCCAATGTTGCAGCTGATTGTCTCAGCCAACCACCCAATACTATATTATCTATAGTGATGAGTATGCGGGGCTACGACACCACTACGTGGCCATAATTGTATTCAGTAGACTACAACTTCTCCGCAATTTATTGATAGCTTCAGGCTAACACACTATCTACTACCAACTACTTCCTGAAGGATACCTTGCTATACAAGCTTGGACAAATTTGTGAACCGACCAATGAGCACATACACAATCTCATTTGGGACGCACACTACAACAAAACTGTAGGAAATTTCCGAGTCGCAAAAACACTTGTTATCCTCCAAAAGTAATTTTACTGGAACTCACTTAAATTTGACGTCAACAAGTACATTCGATCATGCATAGTTTGTGGCATTGTGAAACCGCTGATTCGACGACAAGGATTGTACACACCCCTACCAGTTCCTAGTTGACCATGGGAATCTATTTCGATGGACTACTTGATGAGATATACCACAACCTAACATCAACATGGCACAATATTAGTAGTAGTGGACATATTTTCCAGGATGGATATACTCATACCATGCAAGAATACTACGACAACACAACAGACTACTCAAATCTTCTTTGAACATGTTTGGAAACATTATGGCCTTCTGACATATATTATCTCAAATAGAGATGCTATATTTGTCAACAAATTTTGTCAAACTCTCTAGAAACAACTCAAAATGAGACTTTCTTTCTTGGCAGCTTTCCAACCTTAGAGAGAAGTATAGATGGAAGTTGTAAATTGCTTGGTAGTACAATTGATTCACATGTACAACCAAAAGAATCGTTGAACATGGGATGAAAACCTCCCATACATACAACAGAGCTATAATTGTGCTCAACATAGTTCTACAGGTAAGAGTCCATTCAAGATCTGTTATGGATTTCAACCCTTGACACCTATCAACTTGATTAGTTCCTCGACTCAGTCAAATGACACTGGCTTCGAAGGACGAGAAGTTGAGAAAGCATTAAAATTTAGAGATCAATCTACAACATCTATAAGCACACACAAGAAATGTTGCAACGAGCTAATGCAAAAGATAAGGCTTGACACGATAAAAATCATATTCCTCATTCATTCCAAATTTGAGATCAGGTCTGGTTATATCTAAAGAAGGAGCACTTCACTAGCCCATACAAAAAGTTGAAACCTCTGCAATATGGTCCATACAGTGTACTTAAAAAGATTAGAGAAAATGCTTTTCATCTCGACATTCTTGCATGCCTTGGCCTACATCCAGTCTTCAATGTATATTTACTTCACCCATACCATGCACTATTTTTGGAACATAATGACTTGTAGAAATAAGAAGCAACAGACATCCATCCAGATGTTCAGGAACCTCTTCTTTGCGACACCATTGTGGGATGACATATATTCCATACAAGGACGAACTCCATTCCCTTGTTTCAAGTGGCTAAAGATGGATAGCTCCCTGTGCAAGGAAAATGGTACTCTGCCACTAAAATAACCAACAAGTTTCCTCACATTGATGAGAACACTATGGAGACCATTATTTCTTAAGGAAGGAGGAATGATTCACTCAACATTTGGCATGTTGTCGAACTTCAACAAAGTCTATCACTTCGACTACTTCGACAGGTTCAATATCGGCTTTGACAAGTCTGAACCTTGACACAAATGACTTCGATGACCTCGATAAATTCCATGCTCCGTATACATCATCTCAACATGCATTATCCACACCGACGACTATCGAACATTGACATAGTATCTCTCTATATTCAAGTTATGTACGACGGTTGAAATTCTGAACTGTTATAACTTGTTTTGTAACCGAATGTAACAAGTAGTCACCCAAGCGTTTTATTATTATATACAAACATGTACCATATTGTATTATACATCGATTAATCCTCATGGAGAAGAAGTATAGAAATTGGTTCGAATTATTGTATATTGTCTATGTGTACACTTTCCGTCGATATAGTATATTTCCTGCTTTACCTTTTACTTTTTATGTTTCTTCCATAACAGTGCTCAAATTCTTCAGTCGAACTATTGTCCCCAGCGTACACTTGGGTACAACCTGTATCAAAAGCACAGGTAAAGCAGAGAAAATATAGGAAAATCAGGATGTTTCCAAAAGCAAGAAAATAAATCCAAAGCGAAAACAAAACAAAGAAAGGGTAAAAGTAGGAAAAACATAGATGATAAAATTAGTCAAGGAGGGCACATGAGTGATGAAATTTACCACATTCAATGCATCCATATGGCCAATCAAATTATTAAATAAGAGGAGCACACTAATCTCACATCTTTTGATAGTTTATGTTTTGTATTGAGAGCTCTAAGCTACCCAGACTTAGAAGTTGTGCCCCTAGTCAAAACCGAGAGATGTTCCCCTGCTGAAAAATTAGACTTCTATGGATTGAGTCTAACTTGATGGGAAAGGATTTGTAACATCCCAGTTTTCACCCCATTTGCATTAAATTTATATGATGTAAATATTGTATTTAATCGTGGTGTGGAGCTAAAGGCAAAAGCCCCACCTTCGATTTAGCGTTTTATGTTTCAGCGATGAAAAACCATTGCCGATGGTATTTCGTGCTAGCTAGGCACATTATAATTTTGGACATAATGTAAATATGCAATTCAATTAAATACCCACAACCAGCTATGTCAATGCAACATTAAAAGAGATGGGGCATGATTTCCTAAGGATAAGGGGATAAGGTGGGGGGCGAATATTTAACCTCTGAGCCAATGGGGAAAATCCAAATGTCAAAGGGAGAACCCATCAAGCTGTCAACTACCTTTCTTGTCTTACTCACCCAATCATTTATTACTGCTAGAGATTGGTTGAGTTGGTTATTGCATGGGATGGGCAAGGTATGGCAGTTCAAATTCGAATTGGAGAAGCCATCAGTTTTTGGGAAACACGATTTTGACTTATGGGGCAAGTTAACACCAAAAATTACATGCCCATTTGGTTGTTCACCCACGCCCTCCATTTCCTCACATAGCAAAATCTTAGAGAGTTCTTTTCCTTCACGTTTTTGTCTGCTATGTGTGTTTTCTTCACGTTGGGGCTATTTTCTTCATTTTCCTCAGGCTGGGAAATCGTTTTTGTAATGATCAGTGGTTGGGTTTCCTCCCCCACGATTTTGCTGCATTTACCCATTGTTTTCCAAGCTGAAAATTGTTTTTTGGTAATGCCCAGCGAGTGGGAGAAGAGACCCACAATTTTTGGGTGTGTTGAGTCTGTTTTGGCCACATGAAGACCATAAACATTTCTGGAAATTGAATTGCTATTAGGGGGATGTTTTTACCCATTTTGGCAATTCGTTTTGTTTCCCAAACTATCTTTCCTCAAACACAGAAATCATATTGTGTTGTGGGTGCATATTTTGGCTTTGCTCTGAACTAAGTTGGAGTGGAATTGGGTCTGGACGATCTTGATAAACCTAGTGTAGGAAGGGAACCTCACAGATAGGGATGGTTTTCTTCCTTCCACACTCTGAATAGCACTGGAATGGAAGGAATATCCTGAGGGATTGTGTAGCAGAGAAGGGGATGCTTCCTTGTGTTGTGTGTGTATATGGTTTAGGAGTCAAGCCTGATCTGGTGCAGGTGTCCAGAGCTCTGTGGTTTAGCTGATTAGCTTAGCAGTTCAACCTTTCCACCTCCCTAGCATCCTGATAAACCTAACTATGTTTGGTTTGGATGAATTTTGATATACCTTTGGCTATGTGTGAGCCTGCTAGTGTTCCCTTATTACTTGTGGGAATAATTCCTAGCTCGGGGGTGGCTGTGTTGCTGAGATATTGATGAGCACACTGGCCTATGGTTGGGTGGAACGTTGCAACGACATAGCTGGTTGTGGGACAAGCTTCTCTCAAGATAAGTATTATTGTCTATTTTATCTTTTCAAATGTAAGTGTTTATGAATTAATATTAACATGTTAAATGTTTGAATGGAATGTATTTTCTTCCGCTGTATGTTAATGATTTATGCATCTGCATATGTATCTTCTATTTCATTTCATTTTTATTTTACGTCCATGGGGATGAGATTGCCCGGATTGATAGCATTATATGTCACGTCCTCTCTCTGGTAGAGGGGTGGGGATGTGACAGGATTCCTCCTCCTTTAGTTAAGTTTATTGTATGCCCGCTTATGCTGGTTGAAATCTTCATTATTTGTGTGTTGTAGACTCCACCTTTTGGAGCTTTCTCTAATGTAATTGATCTTTGCTTCATTCTTGAGGTTTCTAGTGACCCTTGGAGTTATTTTTGTGATTCTAAATATCTATAAGATGATGGAAATTCTATGATAAACCATATATTATATTATTTACAATTCTACACTTAATCTTCTGCAATTTATAAAACTACTTTTATACCTATGCTTATTGGAATGTAAATTTTGACTAGTTCTATAGAATATATAATGATTTCTATGGGTTGAATTTTATTTCTAGAAGTTTTTTCAAGTCCATAAGACCCTGATACACCCATACACCTCCTTTATATTAATGTTTGTGACCCTTTGGAGGTGTCTGGAAGAGTTTGGAAAAAACTAGTCATTTAGTCCTAAATTTTCCTATTGTTTTCAAACCCACTCAACCCATAATTTAGTTTTCCAAAATATAAACAATGTTCCTTTGTATGCATATTTCAATATAACCCAATTCTATATACATCCAGTGAAGCGTCAAGGATCATTGGGTTTCCACAGACGTCTCGGGGACTGAAACTACGCAGTCTTTGGACCATCTCGGGAGTGATGTACCCAAAGAATGTTCCCACCGCATTATGTATGGAGTTACAAAACCTATGATCAGAGTTTCAGACCTACCTATTACTTATGCAATTCATATCCTTATTTCCTATCTTTTAGAGTCGTGTCATGTTTAAGAATGTCTTTTGAATCCTAGCCAAAAAATTCAACTAGTTTGGTCTCATATTTTCCACTATTTGTTTTAAGTTTTGCAAGTCATAGTTAATGTACTTCGTATCAGAATAAGTACATTATAGTGGTATCATATCATTGTTGAAGATTGTGTAACTTCAAAAGATATTCTTATTGTACTTTTTTTTGTATTATTGTTATGCCTCTTTCAGGGAATGTTATTAATGTACTAGGTCATGTAAAAGTCTTGAAATAATCAATGTAAACCTTCCATTGTAAATTAGGTCAATAGTACCCAAAACAAATATTATATAAATTTTATTTCGAGTCTCCCTAGAGAAGTTGTCCTATTAAGAGTAAGAAGTCATCCCAGTTAGGCTAAAATGTCACTCACATCAGTGAGTATAAATAGAGAGGGAGCACCTCTCATTTACACACACAATTTGCTCATGTAAGTGCACATGAGAGAGAAGAATAAGTTTGCTGGAGAGAAGAAGAAGATTCTTTTGTCTTTTGGGGTTCATCTTATCTTGGTTTGGAATTTCACTTGGTGACATAATCTATACTAAAGAAGTTGTTGGGTTTTATCCCTTGTGGTTTCCCAGAAGAAAATCTTTGTGTTCTTTTGTGTTGTTGTACTTTTCTTTCTTTAATTGATCCTATTTCTTATGGTTATGATGAAATAATGCAATTTTTTTGAATAACTAATATAACCATTAAAATTATAACATGGTATCAGATCCATCATGGAAGAATCCTATTGTACAACTGTAACAACTACAACTGCTACAACTAGGGCTCCATGGTTTTAATCTTTCCATCCACAAATCAAGGTCAAAGTTTACCTCATTGAACTTTCCCTAGGAGGGCACAATTTTATGTGGAGGAATATTCCAATTTTGTGGTTTTTTAGTTTTAACCTAAAAACTGTCAGGGTCAAGAAATAGGGATCCATAATTTGAGACCTTCGGTCCACCAATTGGTTTTAACTCATACATTCTCCAACTCTCCCTAGGAGGGATCATGTTTCTATGGAGGAACAAATTAGTTCCATGTATTTTCATTTTTGGTCCTATCAATACTACTCAGGGAAAACTAGGGAATTATATTTTTGGTAGTTTTGTCCACATATCGGGAAGAAGAAGAACGTTTCTCAAATATCCTTGAGGAGGATCATCTCTCTCTCAAATGCAATTTGCAAGATTCGAAAGTTGGAAAATTAGGGCTTCTCTGTCAAACCCTAGAATCACCCAAAAGCAGTTTTCCAGAAGACCTTGAAGCAAGCACTTGGTTGGATAAATCTGATTGGTAAGCACTATTATTGCTATTTACATTTGAGGTTCTCATTTGAACAAAATTATAAACAATACCAAGTTTGAGAACAATCTCGAGGGAGCTGAGAACTTATAGGCATGGAAGTATAGAGTGCTTATTATACTAGTAGAACATGTTTTGGAAAACTATGTGAAAGGATAAGTTGTAGATATAGAGGGAGATGAAGACAAAGATAAACACAAGAAGAACATGATAATATACAAGAGGATCATTGCTGACTCCATTAAGGATCAATTGATCCTACATGTTTCCTCCTTAAAGGCTCCCAAGGAGATGTTTGATGCATTGAAATACTTGCATGAAAGAAAGAACGTGAATAAGAAGACGACCTTGAGAAATCAAATCAAGGTTGTGAAGATGTAGAATTTAGAAAGTATACAATCTTAATTCACAAAGGTATCTCGGATAAAGGAACAACTAGAAGCTATAGGATAGAATGTCGAAGAAGCAAAAGCAGTGATGGCTACATTGAATGGTCTCCCAAGATCATGAGAACCATTCATTGAAGGAATTTGTTCTAGAAGGAATCTCACCAATTTCAGTAGGTTGTGGGAAGAGTGAACCCAAGAGGATGCTAGAATTGAAGTTGGAGAAGAAAAGATATGTGAATATGATAATCGATCCCTAACAAATTATACCAAGAAGGGAAAAATAAAGAAAGAAGAACACTCTCACAAGATGTCTAGAATATTTTAAAAGATTCACAAAGCTCAGAAGGACTACTCAAATTTCAGATCTTCCTCTTGTGATGAGAAGGGACATTTTGCAAGAGATTTCCCCAAAGGAAAATGCCATGCAAAGAAAGGAAATAAGAAGAGGTATCATACTCATGCCACCAAAGATGATGAATCGATTAATAATAGAGCAAGGGAATATTCCTCAAGTGATCAAGAGTATGTATAGTAATTCTCCCACAAGTTTGGTTCAAAAGGATTCACCTTACAAGGCGAAGATTGAACATGATTATCAATATCTTATTAAAGGGGTAGGAGAAGACTCCTACAAGTTGGAATCTGAAGATGAAATATGAAGAATTTATTTCCATATAAGGAAAAATGATATAAAGTTGTTGATGTTGATGATCAAATTCTCCCGTGGACAAAAGGAAAGACTATTGTTGATGAAGAAGGAAACCTACATAAGCAGAGAAAAAAGAAACAAATAAATAATTTGTTCAAACATGGCAATGTACACTTGGAAAGAATATCAAGGGATACTTTTCAAGCTATAAATATAGATCCAAGTGGATCTAGTGCACTCATAAGACATTAGGACCAAGGATGAAGTATCTACAAGTTATAGAAGTTCAAAACCTGATCAATCCATATAACTTGGAAGGGAGTAGAGATTAAGAGGAATCCAACCAAATAAACAAAGATAAGTATTTGAATTGTGATTTACTATAATTGTTTAAATAATATTGTTCAATTAGCTACACATTTATAGGAGTCCTAGAATTAGAAATTGTATTATCCATGTTAGAGTGAATGCATTGATGAGCAATATATTACTAATATGCATGAGATGCGTAAGTATCCTATGGTCTTGCACAACATTCCATGAGTACAATCACCTACAAGAAAAGAATGATGATACTTGTTCTCAAGAAAAAGTGACGACTGTTCAACTATGACATTCAAGAATACTTACAAAATCAAGCATAATATAGAGGTACAAGGAAAGATCGTGGCTCATGGATTCTACCAGAAATAAGGAATAGATGACAAGGAGACATTTGCTCCTGTGGTTAGATACACTTCAATTATAGCTATATGTGCGATAGTTGCGGTGATGAAATGGAAGGTACACGAGATGGACGTGAAAACAATTTTCCTGAATGGTGCAGTAGAAGAGGAAGTGTATGTGGAGCAACCACTATGATTTGAGACACATGAAAAAGAGACACATGTGTGCAAATTGAAGAAGGAATTGTACGGTTTGAAACATGCACTTCGAAAATGGAACGCCATGATAGATGGATTTCTAAGGAGCTTGGGATTTACCAAGTGTAAAGCAAATCGCAACCTCTATTTCATGGTTGAATATGGGAAACCAGTGATACTACTACTGTATGCATATGGCATATTGTTGAAGGTGACGAGGAGCTCATTGTAGAAATGAAGAAGAATCTTGCCACAAAGTTTGATATGAAATACCTGAGTATGATGCACTATTTATTAGGTCTTGAGGTGTGGCAGAGTCCAGATGAGATTTTCCTTAGTCAAGGAAAATATGTCGTAAAGATCCTTAATAGATTTGGGATGATGGATTACAAGGCCATGGACACACCGATGGCATTGAACTTGAAGTTTTTGTGTGATAATACTTCAGAGATAGTTGATGCCACAATTTATAGGCAAATGGTTGGTTTGTTGATGCAACTTCTGAACATGAGGCCGAATATATGCTTTGTTGTGAACACATTGAGTCAGTACATGGTAGACATGAGATGGGTTAGCCTGCAGGGATATGTTGACGAAGATTGGGATGGTAGTGCCACAGATATGAAGATAAGTTCAGGGTGTTGTTTTAGTTTGGGGTATGGTATTATTTCCTAGTTTAGTAAGAAGCAGATGAGTGTAGCACTGAGAACAGTTGAGGCAAAGTACATTGCATCTTGTTCAGGTAGCTGTGAGGCATTGTGGCTTAGAAATTGTGGGATTTTTCAAGAGGACATGTGTGTTCTACGACAACTACAGTTGTGTGAAGTTTTTTGAGAATCAATG
Organism: Pseudotsuga menziesii; assembly: GCA_001517045.1. Classification (NCBI taxonomy): domain Eukaryota; kingdom Viridiplantae; phylum Streptophyta; class Pinopsida; order Pinales; family Pinaceae; genus Pseudotsuga; species Pseudotsuga menziesii. The sequence continues at coordinate 23,883 of LPNX011164238.1, forward strand.
GACACTTTATCAAATGTGGAGTTTGATTCAAGCATCATCTAGAGGCAGGATCAACCAACCCTTTCTTAAACTTTGACATCAATTCAAGAAACAATTAAGGAAAGGATCGACCAACCATTTCTCAATCATTAAAACCGGGTCAACAAACATCTATGGAAATGATCACCAATTATTATTTAAATGAAGACATTGAGTTGATAATCATTCATAGGAATGATCGGCCAATTCTTCCTTGAATGTGAACCTAGGGAAAAACATCATACAATATAAAATTGAATGGACATTTCTTAAATGTGGACCTAGGGTGAAGCATCATCACTAACAAGGATTGGTTGATGCATTTGAAAAGTGCACAATGTGTCAAGAATAATTTGGAATAAGGATCGAATGACCCTTCCTCAACAATGGTATCCAGGAAACATCTCAGATGGGTGAAATATCGATAATAAATTTATAAAAATATGATATCTTGTAGTTGTATTCTCTAGTGGAATATCGAACAACCCTTCCTGAAATAAGGTAGGCATAAATTGTATTTCTAGATGAAGAGCATTTCTCCCCAGATGTGGAATCGACCTCAAGCATCATCTAGAGGAATATTTGACTAACCCTTTGAAGTCTCCTATGGGTCTCTATCATTGTTCATTACTAATTATGATTGTATACAAGGAAATCTTGGCAGTATCTTCTAAGACCATGAATCCATTGAACATGCGGATATGGTGAAATCAATGATCGAATTGTTCATTTTATATTTAATAAATGGATTTCCCTAAAAATTAAAAATTAAAAATTTATTTCATTTATGTTTACACATTGTATGGAATTTAAGGTTTATTCCTTTATGTCAAAGTGTTGTTCTAAAAATTTCAAATTATGGGGTGCATGATCTAATATAATGAGTTGTATTTCCTTTTAAACACTTCGTCAATGTAGAACACATTTTTTTGAGGTTCCAAATGGAAGTATCGACGAATCCTTTTAGGTACAAAATAGTTTCTAAATATCTAATTTACTAAAATATTATCATATTCACTTGTTTTAATGGTTTTGTTTCAACTGTTTTATTTTTATATTTATTATTGATGTCATGATACTAATTTTTAAGTGCAGATTAAAATGTCAAGGTTTATATATCTCAGCAAGTTCGAGGAAATACCATTTCTAGAGGTAAACATGGAACACAACATCAAAGAATTTCAACATGAATGGTATTTTCAGATGTTCGAGCCAACAAATTGTTATCTTGACTTATATCATTTCTTGGTCGAGAATGGTTTTTTTTTTGGCTGGCATAGTCACAACTACATATTTCATGTCTAATTAAATGTTATAGAGAAACACATATTGAATTTTTCTTTTAATTCAACACAAACATGATACCAAATTGAGGATACTCCTTTTCCTATAGAATATGGTCGAGCATTATTTTGAGCACCTAGTAAGGTTTTCGGGCACTCCAAATACCGCCTTCATGGTTACCAACCCATTTCCCTTGAATCTCATCCATCATAGTGTCTCCCCCTAGTCGATTACATTATAGATGTGCCATAGTGTGTTGTTGTTTTATTTTCATTCGAGCTAGTGTTGTTGAGAGCCCCCACCACGTCTATTGCGAGCTCTTTTCCTTAGAAAAATCCTAGAGCATTCAATGTTCTCACTAATACCCAAAGATCAACTGTGAACAAGCCCACGATATCTCACTAAGAGCCCTGTATCAAGGCATACTCCTTGACACCATGAAAGGTAACTAAGAGCCACAAGTATATTGGACTCCCTAAAAAAACCAGTTCCTTGTCTCCCTAGATCTACATAATACACAAGTTCCTATTATTGATAATAAAAATCACATCCAACAATTTAGAAGGATCAACTTATTTCTAGCTTCGGCATCGAAGTACGTAATCCTACCCATAGCCTTGAATGCATTTCAACTCCCATCAAATTGCATTGAATGTTTCATGTTACCATCATCACCCATGCTCTATCAGCGATCCTCTAAGATAATCCCTTGCATGATCAATGTCATCTCAGTCATGAGGATTGAGTCAGTTATTAATGTCATTTGTCTCTTCCATTGTTCACATGTCCGAGGAAGGTTATTCTAGGTTTCTCACCCGATCCAAGGGGACCGACTTTAATATTTAATAAATATGTATCTATAAGTTAAATTACAATTTTTTAGTATAAAAAATAATTTTATTTTTAAAAATATTTTATAGTTTTAGTAAATTATTTTTTTAAATTATAATAATTATTTAATACTTGTATAAAAATTAAAAATTAATTATTGCATTGAGAGTAGCGAGGTGCTTAAAGTACAATATGGGAGAGATGTGTAATGTTACACATAACGAACTAACGTCATGTACCAAAAATAAAAGTATTTAAAAAATAATTATGCCGACTCATAAGATAAAAAAAGATACCCAGTTGCAGGTGTCGGTGGATTTCACTTGTTGTGCATCACGAATCCTCACCTTCCATCTATACATGGATCTCATCCCGTGTTCAATTAATGGGCATTAATTCCCTCCTCGGTTCAATACTTTTGGGTTTAATGAGGTATGCCATCATTGATATGCCCAATTTAGAAGGTGGTATTGTTGCAATCATGAAATCCTCCAGGGATTCTACGGCTCCCACAATGGATTATATCAAGGTTGATGGCAGGAAATGTTTCCATATTTTGGTCTTTTATGGTTGGTTGTATGTCTATGTTTTTTCTCTGTGTGATGGAGAAAATACTTCTCTGGGTTTGTTATTGTTTCAGAACATTGTCTGGATTTAGGGTGATTTGGTTCCCTTTTTCTAGCCATTGGTCTATATCATGCAATTTTTAGGTCTCTTAGACACTCCCTTTGGATGCAAAAATGTATAGGAGGCTACATGCCACCCCTCGTCATGCTAATAGGGGTAGAGATCGCTCAGATAGAGCTGGAAGCAGAGAGTCCTCTGAAGATAGTTATGATAGTTCTATCCTGGATCACTTAAGGAATCTCCTGGATGGCAGGGAGGAATAAATGGTCTTGCACCATCTGGTTGGCCACATGGAAAGGGTGAGGCATAGGAATTAGTGGATGGTAAAAACATGTTTTCCCAACTTTGTATGAAGGATCAACACTCTGATGAGGATAATATTCCCCCTTCCTCATCTTCTATGGATCTGGCTGACAACACTTCTCCATATTTGAGTCTCTCATCGATCTCCAAAACAAGGGAGACCTTGGAAAAACTTGGTGCAAAAGAGCCCCTCTCAGCCCAGGATAAGACCAACATTGCTTCAACCAATGGATGCAAAAAAGGAAAATGGACTGCATTAGAAGTTTGGACCTATCAATGTTAAAAAATATCGAGTTTCTTCCTATCAAGAAGGCTTTATATGGAACTTGAAGTTCAAGAGACTACCAGTGTCCCATACTCAGGAGAATATGGAAAATGATGAAGCGACCTATGATTTCGAGTAACCCCCTAGGTCTCTCTCTCTCTCTCTCTCTCTCTCTCTCTCTCTTTCCACTTTTTATTTTTATGCCAGATTGATATGAATTTATAATTCATGAAACCAATGGTGTTTTGTTCATCTCACTATTCCCACAGGGCCAATTTTTTCAAACTGTATATTTTGATTATGTACTCAAGCATAAGCCTTTATTCTAGTTTTCTGGTCAACCATGCATGGTAGGAAAATGTTGATATTTCTATACTATTTTTTCTTGCATAGTATATGTGTCTATGTCTTTGTTTTGACCGTTGTAAGTGTGAGAAATTCCATGAGGGGATAATGAACACCATGAAATTGCTGCACATGTATTCTTTATTTTTTGTACTATAATATAAATATTCTATGGAGCGTTAAAAAAAGATAAAAAAAAAACAAATTATAAAAAATACAAAATCCATATTCTCTAAAAAAATAAAAATGTAAAACCAAATAAAATGTCATTAAGAAAATAACACCTCAATAAATTGGATGCCCTTGGGTGCTTGACAGATCCACTCTTAGGATGGATCTATGTTGGTTTTATAATAATAATAATAATAATAATAATTTTTTTAAGAACAAAATACATAATTGCACTAAGAGTAGACAGGTGTTGTAAAACGAAGTAACCACTAACATTGTGTAACATTATGCAACATGACATTCCCATAAAAAATAAATAAAAATGCAACAACAAAAATTATTAAATTATATCGGTTTCAACTTAAATTTAGATATATCAAGCGCATAAGATCAAATACCTTATGTGTAAATTGTTTTTAATGTGTAATAAATTTAAGATTAAAAAAATTACCCTTCAAGAAGTTGGATCCCTATGGAGTTTGATAGATCTAAATTTAAGATGAATATATGGCGGTTATTAACATTTTTCTTACATTGAGTTGACTAAAATAAAATATAATAAATAAATATTATCTTATTATTAAAAATAAAATTTTTGCATCACAGTCATAATCAATCATTCAATGTAAGTAAAACAAAAATTATTCAATTTTAATTTAATTTGTAATCTATTTACCTGCATTCAAGCATGCATGCTGTTAGGATTATTATTAATCCTCCCTTTTACCACATTAGTCTATTTGTTTATTTCCCTAGATTAGGAGGTCTTCATCACTTCACTAGTGCATGGGGAACACATCTACTAGACATATTCCACTTACAACTCCTGTCTGCATGAATTTTGGTTCCATGGATCAATCCCTATAATTTAGTAACCCACTCAGAGTGTCAACAGCAGTGTTCATCAGTTGAATCCAATAGGTATTTAGTCATTTCCAGTTGTGCTCCGATACCCGTCAGTTAGATAAATTTTAGTGTCTCTAGTGCCAATTTGCATGATTCAAAGGAATATAGATGCCTTTGTTCACCTACCCTCTTTAGTTAACTGGTTATTAACTATTTTAGTGATCTGGAGTTGGAGTAGTTAGCTCTAGTGGTGATTTTCCCACACTGAGTTAGCTCCTAAGTCATTCTAGTTTGGTAGATTCAACTAAATCTTCAGGTATTCAAATTATTTCTTGATGTTGTATTATATATTCACCCATAACGTGAATATTATTGTATGGAAGATTTCAAATATTGTTCTTCAACTCATTATGTAATAGCAATTATTCTTCTTCTCTATATTTCTCTTCTGCAATCTAAGTGAAGACTATTTTTGTCCCAATATATTCCTGTAAGAATCTAATATGGTATCAGATCCTGGTCAGGCTATTCGAATCTCCCTTGGATACTTCCATTGACATGCACCACAAGAAATTGGGTTCCACATAATTCCTGGAATAATTGCATTGCTCCCCATGGATTCTGTCCGGAGAAGTCTATCTAGGTGTGCTACACCCTGAGAATGTGCTCAGTCGAAGTAGAGCTTGATTTGTCTAACAAAATTTTTATTTATATTTTTGTGTAGGTATTCAATTCTCTCACCAGTAGAGCAACACAAACGCATGGATCTATCTAAGATAGCAACCTTGAATTCCTTCAATTATCATGAATGGAAAACCAATATTGATATACTGTTGCACAACAGAGGTCTCTACAGAGTTAATATAGCCTTAAAAATAGAGCTTAATGCAGTTTTGAGAAAGAAAGGTGGCATAATAGGAAGGATGAAGCTTATGGATTGATTTCTCTCTCTCTCTCTCTCTCTCTCTCTATGGAACTTCTTTTCCATCTTGATGGATTAACAAGCCCTAATAAAGTGTGGATAAAACTTGAATCTCTATTTGGAAATCAAGTTGAACTTAGAGGACATAAATTGGAGAATGAGTTGATCTCATTGAGACCAAGTGAATTCAAAACCATTAAGGAATTCATCACCAACTTTAAGTCACTAGTGATTTTTCTCAAGCAGTGTGGGATTGAGAAGAAAGAAGAGTAATTAATCCTCTCCATCCTATCGAAGCTGGGTCTAGAATACTCAGTTTTTGTGTCAACATTCCATTCTACTAAGCTTGATGTTCGAAATTGGAGGATGCCATCCCTAGATGCATTCATAGATACTCTCACTCAAGAGAAGGTCAAGCTGATTCAGATGGGGACTCTCAAAAACTCATAGGATCATGCGATTGCATCTCTTGAAATAAATAATTTCAATTCCAAGGGAAATCTAAAAGTGAAGAAGAAAAATCCAAAGTCAAACTACAAAGATGAAGGTTCTTACTCTATTGACGAAGGTTCAAATCCAAGAAGAAGGGAAACAAGAAAGGAATATAAAAGAGTACATATTGTATCAAACCTTCTCACAATGAGAAATATTGTTTTAAAAATAAAATGGACATTATCACTCAATTTATCAAAAGGAACAACATTGATGTTCCAAATTTTGCAAGAAAAGAAGGAAGGGAAAATTCTGTTGATCCCCAGGGGAACTGTCACATTATGCAATTCAACGGTAATGATTGTAATTATTTGGTTGCTAGAATAAAATTATTTTCCTAATATATTTTATTTCTATACTCAATCTGATATATCATAATCATAAATCTCCTTTCCTCCATTGAAAAGAAACCTATCAGTCTCCCAGAGCCATCTCCTCTCAATACTAGTTTTTTATCACTAGTTTATGACTTGCGTTAATCAAAATATTTAAAAATATATTAAAATTATTATTTATCTGATTTATAATATGATTTTCTGGATTATATTTAGGTTATGACACCCCTATCCCTTCCATTTGATTTTCAAAAGACCCTACAATTCCCAACTTCGTTAGTTGGTAAACTAAACAATTTCATGGTTTCCTATACTGTATCATTGGTTAAAGTTGTTATCATGTCTTTGTTTTCCGTCATTGATTGGTTATCCATATCATTGGCTATATCTAGGTTACTATTACATACATTTGGATATTATATAACCTTTATTAGGTCAAATTTAAGATCCTTACTCTCTCCATATTTTCCCAATTGTTAATGTCGACTAGTTGCACCTAATTTTCCTACTGTGACTCAACCCGATTTTGGAGCCACTCTACCTTGGTTGTTTGCTGCTCCATATCACTTAATTTCTGATATTTTAGATCATCATAATATCTATTACATAATTATAAATTTTTCTCATTAGTTTGGAAAGAAGGTTCATGACCAGGTTCACCATTATGCAGCTACACTAGAAATTGAGCTTTATGATTTCATTGATTTTCTTTGGTTAGGAGATGATTTCAAAGATCTCTTTTCCATCTCTGATTTTATGTTTCGATATGATATTTTATGTTTTCACATCAATAAGTATTCATATGATGCTCCTTCATCACCAGAAGATGAGCTTCAATGGGTTTCTCATCATGTTTTTTGTCTACACAACATTGGAAAACTGATAGATGATCAAGGAATCTACAACAAATCCACAAATTTTTTCACCAAGAAGAAGTACATTCAGCTTATTCAAGTGAATACAAATACAAAGTGAAGATAATCCTTTAAATTTTGTGCATGTCCATTTTTTAGGAAGGATTTTCCCCATGCGGTTTTTCCTTTTTCCTCATTTTACATGGATAAATAATTTTTTACATTTTGATTGTTATGGGTGACATTTGGTCTTAGTTACTAGGTCCCCAGGTTGTCCAAAGTTAGGATTAAAGGGGGATGTTAGGATTATTATTAATCCTCCCTTTGACCACATTGTCTTTTTTTTTCCCCAGCTTAGGAGGTCTTCATCACTTCACCAATGCATGGGGGACACATCTACTAGACATATGCCACTGATTGTTTCTATCTGCATAGATTTTGTTTCTCCAACGATCAATCCCTATAATTTAGGAATCCACTCGGAGTGTCACCAATAGTGTCCAAGAATTGACTCCAATAGGTATTCATTCATGTCTAGTTGTTCTCCGATCCCCATCAGTTAGATCACTTCCAATGTCTATAGACCCATTTTGCATGATTCAAGGGAATATAGGAGCCTTTGTTCACCTACCCTCTTCAATGAACTGGTTATTAACTATTTTATTGATACAGAGTTGCACTAGTTAGCTCTAGTTGTGATTTTCCCACACTGAGTTAGCTCCTAAGTCATTCTAGGTTGGCAGATTCAACTGCCTCTTCAGGTATTTGAATTATTCCTTGATGTTGTATTATATATTCACGCATAATGTGAATATTATTGTATGGAAGATTTATCATATTGTTCTTCAAATCAATGTGTAATATCAATTATTGTTCTTCTCTATATTTCTCTTGTGCAATCTAAGTGAAGACTATTTTTGTCCCAAGATATTTCTGTCAGAATCTAATACTTGCATGGTTAAGGTACTAATTATTATTTTTTATTTCATTTACCATGCAATCTATCTTCCCACCTTTTGGACATGCTTGCATGCGTAACAACTACGACAAAAATTGAGAAGCAAGGAGAAATCTGAGATAAGCCTTCCCAACATTCCTTTCAAACTCAAAGAACTAATACTTTTGAACTCAACGAATTGAGCCTTTTGCACATGCTTAGATGCTTGCTAGAGTTAAATTTTAATGAACTAAGACTTCCTAATGAACTAAGGATTCCCAACATGCCTTTCGAACTCAATGGAATAATCTTGCATGCAAAATATGGTGAAATTTGAAAAGTAGGGTGGAATTTAAGAAAATAAGTAGAGTGCAACTCGAAAAAAGGCTTTAAAAGAGTATCAAGGAACTAGAGTTCTCTAACAGTATTTGTTTTGATGGCCCCCATTTATTTTCTATCTTGTTGCATCTATTACAACATTCTCCCATCATCATGAATTCTCAACCTCCTACCGATTCTTCTCTAGGTGGTCTTATAGAAGAAAATGAAGATAATAATGGGTTGAACACTATTTGTCTAATATGTCTGATATGTTAATAATTTGTTGTCATAGAGTGCATGGAATCTCCTTCCAAGTGGAACAAATTTTCTTCTAGCCTCTTCATATTCCATTTGAGTTACTCTCCTTTACTAATTCAAATTCCTTAGCTCATGATATGCTATTTGACAACACATCACCCTCCAGACCTAATTGCATAGGTATGACAAATCTGTAGACATATGATGAAAGATTCTATGACAAGTATGACAAATTCAGACGTGATTGCATACATATGAAAAATATGACATGAGAGGGCTAAAAATATCTACCAAGAGGTCGTATTTGGGAGTTAGAGGCATCCATTCAAATTGGGGAAATGATCTAAGAATGAAGAAGAAGACAAGTGTTATAGGAGTTACTAAACCGCTAAGATGAGTTAGAGGAAGCAAATGGATGGAAATTAGACATTAGGAGGACTCATGTAGTTAATAAAAGGATTTAATGAGGAAGGAGAATGGATTTTTATCATTTTTTAATTGGCCTTTGACATTTTGGATAGATTTTGCTTTTCCATTCCACGATGAGTGTTCACTCTCCTACTTGTGAACCAATTTCAAGGGAGTTGTATTCCTTCCAAGTTGGTTGATGGAGAAGCCATTAAAACCTCTCATTGGATATTAATTAATGATTTTTAGTTGTAGGTTGAAGGTCCATACAATTCAAATTCTCTTCTATCTCCCTATTCTCTCATTCCTTCTCCATTCCCCCACACTCTCATGTTGAGGGCACACTTGTTGGAGTGGTGCTTGCGCTTTTCTAAGTATATTTGATTCGCAAGATTTTATATATGATGTATGTATATTTAATATAATTTCCATATTATCTATAAGTCTAAATTTAAAAATACATGTATGAAAGGCTTACATTCCCATGCTCTTGAATAACTAGTTTTCATGGATTTGGCTTCAATCTTGAAGTAGTTTTATATCAGATTTGTATGAGAGATATTATCTAAGTATGATGATTTTTTGAAAGAAATATATGATTTATTACACTTTAATTTCATTTCCCTATTCTCAGTGGCTCAAAATACAAGAAGTCCATATGTGAAATGCTTGCAAATCCATGCTATTAAATCACTAGTTTTCATGTATTTGATTCCCATACTGAATGAGATGTATACCATACTTGTATTAAGGTATTTCTATGATGTTTAACACTTTTGGGGATTAAATTTTTATGTTTTATGTGGTCTCTATATGTCACATCTTGATATGAACCTTTGACTCTACCATTCATATGTCAAAATCGAGCTAGTTATGTAGTTTTCCCATAAGTAATTTCCTGGATAGTGGTCATGAGAATGTTTCACTTTATAATAAGTTTACAGAGATAGTACCCATGATTAATTACATGCCCTTATGTATAATACTCATCCCCATGCTCTGTTCTCAATGTTGGGAGGGTCGTATTGCATTTGGAGAGCCACAAGTGTCATCACCCCTTGGGGGTTTTAACATCGATTTCCTAGTTTTTTTTCCTTCTTTCCCTATGGAGAAAAATTTGTTGCAGAATCAATTGGGAAGTGTATGAGAATTCATATTATGCATTATGATGTCCTAATACCCATCAAGCTCTTCCATATATAATTTGAAGTATTATAGTTGTTTTTATTAGAAAAAAAATTAATAAGAATTTTATTAATAAGAAAAAATATATGCCTTAATCCAAAATTGTTCTTTACAAAAATAATAATCTAATTTTGATTTAAAAATTAATTATAGGATCTCCTCATCACTCAACTTTTGGACATGCATTTATAAATCCAGAAGCTTTGAAATGAGATCCTAACTTTGATTAAAATAATTAATTACAACCACTCCTCACCACTCAAAGTTTTTAGTTATACATTCAACATGAAAGTCTCACACCCAATTCACAAAAAATAAAGAGAGAACTAGGTGATTTTGTTGTGGGGTACAATGTCAAGAAAAATGAAATCTCTTTCTGGCCCATTAATTTTGGTTGGCACTAGCAATAACTAGTTGGTATAAAACATGTTTGCAAATTTTGGTTTTTAATTTTACCAATCTACCAGATTTGATTTAGAAATACTCATTGAATCCCATCTTTTAGGTGCCCATTATCCATCTATGATTCAGGTTGACTCAACATGACGCAAGGGTCACACTGGAAATAATATTAATCATCATTAAACTAAGCACAAGTTTCCAAAACTACAGTATTTGAGTGATAATCTTTAGACCTTTCTCCTTATCACTTCATTCCCATCCCCCCAACTTGTTGCACATCCATCTTTTCATTCCACCTTTAATAGAATGTTGGCCCACCCAAAGAAACCAATGCTAGTCTTGTTTACCCAAATTTACCAACTCATTAAGCCTCTATTAGATAGAAATAGAAGGGGATTTATTTCCTTCAAGTTCATTTGGAATGGTGAATAAATCAAAACTTAATCATCCCCATTACTATGAAATTTGACTATGGTGCTTCAGACATATTGTTAGTTATTCAATATATTTAATATAATTAACGGTTTTTCAAAGATTCCACTGAGAACCAATTTGTTTCCTATCATAGAGAAAAGATGCCATGCTCTTAGGCATTGTTAGTAGTTTCCTCTTATGAAAGTTAAAATTTTCTTGTCGAGGGAGGCCTTAGATGTTGGAAATATTGATGGTAGATAGATATAAGGGATGAATAAAGAGGTTCTAATGATATCAAATAAGAAAATGAGAATCTCCATACAATAAAGAGTAAAACTAGTTTGGTAGATAATTTCCTCATTCTAGTGTTGCTTAGGCTGCTCAATCCCCTTGGTTTGATGCGTCACATAGTATTAAAAACATAGGTATGTTTGGTTTTCTATAGTGGATCATGGTGGGTGAGTAATAATTCCTTTTATTTTAACATCGATAAAATAAAGAGACATTTACATATTCATGAATGTCATCACGTAGGCTAATGATTAAGTTTTTTTGTATTTGATACCACTAAATTTATCAAAGAATTGTATTCATACTTGTTATTTTAGAAATATTTTTTCATAATTTCCTATCTATTAGATCTCTTGCACATCCTATGAATGTGCTCAGTATGCTTAATTCTATGATTTATTTGATACATTTTTCTATCTATTTTCATATACACCCTTTAATGAAAAATATGATAATTTAGTTTATTAGTATGTTTTGATATTGGCATATTTTAAACTTATTTCGAAAAAATAAACCCACGAATTTTGGAAGAAGTTGCCATGAATGATATATTTTTTTACACTCAACTTTCATTCTCATTTTTAATGTTGATCGAATATATTTTTTCACTCAACCTTCATTCTCATTTTTAATGTTGATGAGTCCAATAATTGAGTTTCTTTTGTAAATGGATCATGCTTGTGTTGTGGAGGGTTTTCTGAACATGCCTCTATGTCATAAACCTCATTGCCCTTTTCTTTTGCCAACAACTCTCAACTGATAGGGGATTTTCTTTGGAACTCTCAACTGATAGTGGCTTTTCTTTGTCCCAAGACGTGTATCAGTCAACATTTAGGGTTAGTTTATTTTGTTGACGAGGTTATAGGAGAAAACCACAAGAGTATATTTATGAAAGGATTGCCAAATTATTAATTTATTTGCAGCTATTAATAAGGCATTTTAGAAAGCAGAAGCCCTGGTTGGAAACAAGGATGGAATTTGAAAGGTAAATGCTTGTCATGGGTCAATTTATCTGTCAAATACAGCTAAGATTTAAAAACCGTCAAAATCTGATTTAGAATATAAAAAACCTTTTAAATTTTGGTAGTTACTGGCAATTTTGACCTTGGGTGGAAATATGAATGGGCACACGAAAGGTAAGGCTATGTAAGGAATATATATATATATATATATATATATATATATATATATATTGCTATTGCTTTTTTCCCAATTTGATGTGT
>LPNX011164238.1:44087-57698 GCA_001517045.1 Pseudotsuga menziesii
CTTCGTATCTACTTGAAAATTTGGGGCAAGCACACCAGAAAAACAACTTTTGAGGGTGGTCCCATATATTCCCATGGAAATTCATTAGAGCTGTCGAGAAAGCAGCGTTCGAGACTTCTAAATTCCGAAAAGGAAATTATAATTATAATTAAAAATTTTAATGGAAAATAAAAAATATGGAAACATTAATGTAACTGATCTGGAAACAAATTTTATTGATACAAAATATGGTGAAAGTGAAGGTGAGGATGACTACAATACCACTTTAGCATGATGTTGTAGCAACGTGGTAGCAACAATACTATTAGGTACTTGCAAGAACATATGAACATTGAAAAGGAAACATTGGAAGACCTAAATGCATATTATAATGTAAATAAAGACTTCTAAATTAACAGTCGGATATGTAATTCATATTTAAATAATCATGGGGTGAATCCATGAAGATGGGTGTCTATATTGGGGGGTCTTATGAGAAAATAAATCTGTTTTTTTCATGTTTTTCAACTTTGGACAAACAAAAGTGATATTTCTGTTTAGAATTTCACTTTTAAGTAAAAACAAAACTTTCATAGAATTATGTTAGCTTTCTATTCATAATTTTTTCAATTTTTTTATTGAGATTTGATATGTATTTTTGGCAAATGTTTGATAGTGTGTCCTTATAAAATGAAAGGACTAAAAAATAGTCATGTTTGGTTGCGCCCCTAAAATCATTGTTAAACTTGTGTTTTGCAAAAACAAAATATGCTACGACAATATAAACACAATATACTAGAGGATGACTATAAGTTTGTAACCAATAGATCTATATACTAATTATAATGTTTTTTTGAATTCAATCAATGGGGAAACCTTGTCGATTTTCAACATGTTTTTGGTTGCACCACTTTTCTCTCAATTGACTATAAAACTTTAAAATCTACGAATACCCTTTTGAAGTAGACACTCCAATTAACGGCACCATATTTGTTTCAATTTTTTTGGTGGTGTATTTTTGAAGTTATATATTTTTCATTTCACCACATTTTGAAAGAGATGAAACGAAACTCGACACATGTTAAGAAACAAAAAAATTAAAAATATCGGATCTCACCTATACACAACAAAACCTATACCTACAGAAAGTAGATTCAATGATGAAACTAATGGTATCAAGTTCAACAGTCGATTTGTAGTGTAAGACATCCATTTTACCTTCCGAAAATGGAGAAACCTGAAAACTGTGTAGGTTTCAGGTCTCAAAGGTTATTTGGTCGAATAATTATTCGGCTGAACAATTATTCGGCCGAATAATTGTTCGGCCGAATAATAATTTTTCGTTACGCAACCGTTATTTACAACAAAGGTTGTTTAGCCGAAAAACCAAACGCAAAAAAAAATTCGATGTCTCCGTCAATTTTAACGGTTCACCGTTAACATTATTCGACCAAATAAAGGATCAATTATTCGGCTGAATAACTATAGTTATTTGGTCGAATAAAAATGTTATTGGCCAAATAAATATAGTTATTCGGCCAAATAACTTCCGCTATGTTTCTCAGGCACCCGATTCTCACGGAAGTGTTACCCAACTTCGCGTTTTCACCCCATGGTTTTTATGTCCCATTTTAAAATTATTCGTTATTGTTGACTGTAATAATCATTCAATTACTATGTTTAGAACTCATAATCTAAATTAATTTGTTGATTCTTATCTCTATATTGATTACCTAATGCAATGTCCTTAACATGTTTGTACGTTAATATAACAAGAATTAGTTGGATAATAGTTATTGTGGTTAGTTTCATCTATTGGTTGATAATGGTTAGAAGTGATATGAAGTTATTGGTTGAGAATTAAAAAATGTTATATATGTATATTGTAGAAGTTGTCATATGCATGTACACACAAATATAACTTGTGCAGTTGAAGGAATTGATTAACACAAATGTAAACTACACTATAACAAAAAATATTTGATTAGTTTATCTATAAGCTCACATTTAAAACAAATATGATTCACTTAAACGCACACATATAATCCATGTAGTATTCATATAGATCTTCAAATGGGATTTCAATTAGTTTATGTTATTCGCAACTACCCTCCAAATCAAAATACTTTTGATTAACTATACAATAGGAAATGAAAAATAAGATGCCAAATCGAGGAAACCTCATATTTTGATTTTGTTGTAATCTTTCTTCATCAAATCATCTTTTGTCCACTTTAGCATCATCCTAATATAATCCACCTAATTTTTGACCTAGACAACCTAGCATACGGAGAATATAAATGTACTTAATTTGGGGTGCTAAAGTGGACACAATAAATGTAATTAATTTGATGATAATGAGATTCACAATGATGTGATTAAATGATGATTATGACAATGTTGTTGTTGATGATGATAATGACAATGATGAAGATGATGATGAGATGAATGATGATATAGATGATGATGATGATGATGATGATGATGATGATGATGACAGTGACGATGACAATGAGAATGGCATGAATGATTATAATGATGATGATCCTTATAAGAAAGTGTTGGTGGAGGTAAATAAACCTGGTTTCACTACAAGCTCCAAGATTAAAATGTGCTCAATCATAGTTATAAGTTATGCATGTTTAAAATTGTAACCATATCCCACTTGTTATGCATGCTTTAAATGGTAACCATATCCCATATGCTTTAAATGATGACGATGATGAACTAAATGACAATGACAGTGATGATTTTTTTGATGATGATGACGACGATGTTGGAAATGATGATGATCATCATCATCGTCGTCGTCGTCATTGTCATTTTCATCATGATTATCACAATAGTCATCACCATCGTCATAATCATCATCCATGTCATCATCGTCACCATTTTCCTTGACATCGTCATCATCATGATTATTGGCATTGTCATCAGTTATTCATCATTACCATTGGCATAATAAATAACATCTACCTAAAATATGTGATTAGTGGAAAAGGTTCATGGAGGACACACACGATTTATGCATGAGAATAACAACTTTATTTTTTAAGATGATCAAAATCATCATTCTAATTGTATTCCTCATCATCATCACCATCATCATCATTCACTTCATTACCATCATATTCATCATCATCATCATAATTGTCATTATCATCATGATCATAATGATGTCATCGTTCTCCTCATTATCAACAAAATTAACATCATCATCATAGCCATCCTAAATATTATAATCATTATCCTCATTGTCATCTTCAACATTTGGCAACCAAACTTGATGAAAAAGTGGATAAAAACATGCATGCAAAAAAGGATGCAAACATGGATGTAACAAAAGTGGGTGCATAATGGGGTGCACCAAAATTGGATGCAAAAGGGGATGCAAAAAATGACGCAATTTTTGAAGCAAAACATGATGAAAAGAAGTGACGCAAAAGTGGATGCATAAAAAAGGAGATGCAAAACTAGATGCAAAATTAGATGTAACACCCAAGGCAAAACCCGATGCAAAAGTGGATGCAAAAATGATGCATAAAAGGATGTAATAACTAATGTAAACTTGGATGCAAAAGTTGAAGTAAAAGTAGGTGGAAAAGTAGGCGCAAAAATGGGTGTGAATTGGGATGCAAAAGTGGATGCAATAGTAGACGCAAAAAAAGACGTAAACATGGATGCAAACTGTGATGCAAAAAGGGATGAAAATGTAGGTGCAAAAGTAGATGAAAAAATGAATGTGGAAGTGGATGCAAAATTGGGTAAAACAAAACTAGATGCAAAACTAAACTCAAAACAAGATCTAAAATTTGATGCAAAACTTGGAGCATGAGGAGATTCAAAAAATGAAGCAGAAGTGGATGCAAAAGAGGATGTAAAAAAGGGTGCAATAGTGGATGAAAAAATGGGCATAAAAGTGGAGGCAAACATTGATGTAAAAGGGGGTGCAACAAAAGTAGATGTGCAAACTAGGTGCAAAACTAGGAGCAAAACTAGGCGCAAAACATGATTCAAAACATCGCGCATAACAAGTTGCAAATTACGCCATAATTTGCACTATATTTAGAAAAAGGACACAGAAAATGCCCAAAATAGCACCAACCCGTGAAATTGCACCATTTTGTCCAAAAAATGAAGAAAAATACATTGAAAGACGGTCTAGACGCAAAAAAGGAAGCAAGAAGAGACACTAATCTCAGGGTTTTGTTTTAGTGTATAAAAGAAAATTTTGAAATTGCGAGAGAGTAGAATCATACATGGCATTCTTGCAATTGTCACCCAAATAAGAGATGGAAACCATTACATGGTGGTGCAAACATTATTCTCTACTAGAAGAGCCACACCATGAGTGACACTAAAACATTTATAACAAATAAAACATACACATATCAGAGATTTGCAACAAAGTGTAGCGATACATTTTGATGAAACAGATGTTGTGCCATTTCATTTTTCACACCCTCTACTATTGACATTGTCCCAAACATTTCATTTTTCACACCCCCCCTAGTGTTGACATTGTCTCGAACAATTCATTTTTCACATCCCCCCCATAGAGTAGGCAATGTCTCAGACAATAGATCAATGAACATCCTCTTAATATTTGAATGGTGGTTTATCGTAAAGAGATGAAATTGAGCAACAATGGCTATTTCTTATGTATGAAGTGGTATCAAATTCCCCTTTCTAACTTGGTAGATTCCTTTCATTTGGTTACACCGAATTTCTGAGTTGGTGTAGATGGAAATGTGATCGACACTATACATTTTGGATTTTTTTATCCCTTTTATAGGAGCGATGTGATATGCTTCATTGTTCATCTTCCTTCCACATATCTCTCTTTTTCTTTGGAAATCCTCATTTGTAGCCTTGTTGTGTAGTACTTATTCAATGATTGCTTGTCCCGAGTTGGGATAACATGAGACATCAATGCACAATGTCCATTTTCCCACCATCTTGTTTATTTCAAATGAGCTGCAAAAAAAAGAACAAAAAAGAGTTCAATTTCTCATGAGATGTCATTACATAAAATCACATGCCTTAAAAATAGTATCAGCCCCTTGGAAATTGCAATTCTCTAGTACATCAATTTCAATGACAACAACAACAAAATATATAAACATGAATAAAATAAAAACACAATATGTAAGCAAGAAAAAAACAGGAGGATAGAAACCCGAAGGTCTAAACATTGCTACCATTCTGGAAGCAATGGAGACTAAATGTGAAACTCAATACCAATACTAATAGTTTCAATTTTTGTCCACCAACACCATTCTCATCGCCATGTTTAGAATTGCCTGAAATCCAATTCCATTTTCTCTTCCTTGATACGTCTTCAAACATCTTCTTAGATCCTACAGGCCTCTAGTACCGAACCTTTAAAAAACCTAAGGTTTCAATGGGTTGACAGTCTTTTTCATAGGTTCAAAGTAAATATTTATATTGGTGGACCCACTGTGACGTGCACTTCCGTAACGTTAGTGGTAGGGGAGTTAGTGGAATATATACCGTGTATATCATCGTAACTTATAAGTAGGTGAACGATTGATTTTTACATATTGGATAAAGTAACCAGAGACACAAATATATTGGAGGAACATATTATTGTCATTATTGTATTTTGTTGTTGTTACATGTGTGCCTTCAAAGAGATTAGGGAATTGCAATTATAAATTTGGGCATATGAATGTTCTCCTTACCAGGTTTACTGCATTTGGGTGCCTCCATATTTAGCAAGGCTCTTGTTGTATGTTAGTGGGTGTGTGTTCCCCTGCATAGAGGAGCAAGAAACTGATTTGAGGAGGAAACACAGTATGTAAGCAAGAAAAAAATAGGAGGAAAGAAACCTGAAGGTCTAAACATTGCTACCATTCTAGAAGCAATGGAGACTCAACGTGAAGCTCAATACCAATACTAAACAATTTCAATTTATGTCCACCGACACCAATCTCATCACCATGTTTAGAATTGCTTGAAATCCAATTCTATTTTCTTTTCCTTAATACGTATTCAAACATCTTCTTAGATCCTACAGGCCTCTAGTACCGAAACTTAAAAAAAACTAAGGTTTCAAGGGGTTGACATTCTTTAGAAATTTCTACCCAATATGAAATATGTGAGAAAGGATCACATAATTCACTCATAATTTTCCCTTCCTTGATTATATGTAGATTAACTTATTCCGTATCATTACAGATCCACCAAAGGTTTCCTACTACCTATTCGCTTTGTCCCTTATGATTTTCTATTCTAGTTTAGGAGAAGCATTATGCATTAAGCGCAACATTATGGTATTTTTACACTTGAAGTATGTTCTGTATGTCTATTTTAGCCTTCTATTTCATTTCTTTCCTTATGTGTTGTTCAGTTGGGCATTTTAATCCACAGAATGAACCCTTATTTTTTAATGTTGTTTGAATGTCGCAAAGTGTGTTTGGTGGTGTGATTTTGAAATGGGTTTTGGTATTTTACTAATTCAAATCCCTTCAATTTCACCCCAAAAGTAGAAAGGCCTAACATGCTTGTTTCATTCCTTCTAGCAATAAAATACCTAGGGGATTAATCTCTGCAATTTGCAACTCTGAAGTGTCTCTATTTATTAGAACCACATCATAATCACAAACTATGAGATATACGATATACTACCAAGGTCAATATTGGGTGTAAAAAATTACCACTAGAGAGGATACGAGCTTTAGTTCAAGAAGTCACTGTAGGAGACTTGTGCACACTGTATACATAGGTGTACTAGACTCTTCAACATAGGGTAGAGTTAGTGATTTTAAAGCAGAACTTGTGCTGCATATACTCTGTACTCCTTTTAGTATTCGTTAATGAAATCTTTGTTCTTTGCCTAGTGACTATTGTCACTACTTTTGTATGTGAGACTTTAGTTGTACTTTCCTGCTATAATTTTACTGGCTTATGGTTATTTTTTCATATCTATTTCTTCATTGAAATGTGCATTGATTACTATTTTTACTTTTAGAATAATTTTTTTGCTTAGATTAGCTAGTTTCTTTTTTTGACTGCATCTTCCTCTCTAGAACCCAATAGGCAGTGTTTTTTCAACCATGCTAAACTCTACTATATCGCCTTCTATAGGTTTTCGTGAAGCAGTAGCTAACATTTTCCATGCATTGAGAGAATTCACTGTTATGGATGACTAGTGATAGTAGGCTGTAGATACTGCAAGTTTGCAATATCAAGCGTACACTTCTAGGCTTAATGCAATCTCCTTAGTGTTTTCCCTGACAACTTTCAAGATATTATTTGATTTATCTGATTATATTTGGTATATCTTCGCTACTTTTCCACTTTTGGATGAAGATGCATAATGCGTTTCCTTCACTATAAGTTGTATATTTGAAATTTCCCAGTCCCATCCACTGCCTCCTAGTCATCTATTAATGTTAATAAATTCTCTCTCTCTCTCTCTCTCTCTCTCTCTCTCTGCATTAGCCAGAGGAGAGACATAATTAATGGATTTATTTCAGTCTCATTCTTTAGGCATTATTATGTGCTATATCAATAACACTGAAACATAAGATACTTACTAGAAGGATCTCTCTCATCATTATCAATGGTTATAGCATATAGTGATAAATGGCCACATTGAACAATTCATTGGTAATAAAAATAGTTATCTTATTCAAATAAGGAGGCTCCTTAACAATCTAGTTGAAATATTTCTTATTGGAGATTGTTAATTTAATTGTTTCTCATTACCACTTTGTTTATGTTGTAGGTCTATAACACTATATATGCCATCCTTGGTGAAATCGCTTGAGGATGGATATGTTGATGGGAAATCACTTTTTGGTGCACCCTATGGTTTTCGTTATGGTCATGGAACGAAGTCCTCTTCTGTGGGTGCAAACGATTTAGACATTTTGAGAAAATTGGTGGAAGAGGCTTACACATCAAATGGAAGTAAGCAATTCATTCTTGTTTCACACATCTTAGGAGGACTATGGGTGTTATATTTCTTAAATTAGCATACTTTGTCATGGCAAAAACTGTATATCATACAGTTCATTGCCATTGCAACACCATGGCGAGGATCAGTACAAGAAACAAGGACGTTTGCATCTGGTAATTCTCTTGGGATTCCTCTTGTAAACCCCTTACTAGTTAGGGAAGAACAAAGAGATTTTAATAGGAATCAATACTCGTGAGATGCTTGTCTATGGCGAAGGTGGTTTTGATCAACAACCTAAAGTTATTGATGGTGATGGGACTGTGAACTGGTGCAACTTGTGTGCATTTATATCATATTGGTCCGCAACAGAAGGTCTACCTGCTGAGATTCTATCTGATTCCAGATAGAGGGTGGATAGAGGTTAATTCCCCTCCCCCCCAAGTGCTAGGGCTATGTTGATGTAACAAGGGTTAACATTGCCTTGCATGTGCTAAATAACTACGAATTTATGATGTCTATTGTTCTAGTCTCTAGATCACATTATTTGAACAACTTGCACAATAAAACTCTCGAATTGAAACTTGCATGATGAGGGAGTCGACGATGCTGAAGGGCTGAAGGGATGCGTGTCAAGAACATTCTCTCTGGCACATTAGTGCACTCCGTGATGCAGGAACAGGAAGCACGCAGGGGCAGAGGAATACAAGGCGCGAATGGAAACTTTCAAACTCAAGTCGATGTTCAACCCCTGAGCCATGCATGTACTACGAGTTGAATATCGGAGAATATGGAGGACATATCATGATGAAGATCCTGTGAGGGTGTGAGGGTGTCGATGGCGGTGGGGTCCCATAGGGGTTCCAGCGGATCTGGCCGGAGACGGAGCAGAGGGCAAGGGGTTAGGAAAACAGAGTAAAGCATCCCTCGATGACATGCAGTGGGGCCTGGTGAAAATGGTCGAGAGATTAGCCCTCTCCCATTAAGAGTAGCTAGGTGTTGTAATGCTAAGTAACCACTAACATTGGGTAACATTATGTAACATGACCTTCCCATAAAAAGGAAATCAAACTGCAAATGTTGTTTGCTTCAACAAAAATTATTAAATCTTAGATATGTCAAGCACAAGATCAAATATCTTATATGTCAATTGTTTTAAATGTGTGATAAATTTAAGATTAAAAAATTACACTTCAAAAAATTATATCCTAGTGTTTGATAAATCTAAATTTAAGATAATTATATATTGATTATTAACACTTTTAATACATTAAGTTAATTAAAATAAAATATAATAAATATTTTCTCATTAATAAAAATTGAATTTTTGCATGAGAATGAATGAATCAATCTAAATAAATAAAATACATTATTATTTAATTTGTAATCTATTTACCACCCTTTCAAACATGCTTGCATGGTTAAGGTACTAATTGTTTATTTTTTTATTTCATTTACCTTGCAATCTATCAACCCACCTTTTGGACATGCGTAACTATCTTCCCACCTTTCGGACATGCTTGCATGCGTAACAACTACGGATAAAATTGAGTATTTGGAGATAAGATTTTCCCAACATGCGTTTGGAACTTAAAAAGAACTAAGCGTTTCCAACTCAACTAACTGAGCCTTTCGCACATGCTTGGATGCTAACTAGAGCGAAATTTTAACGAACTAAGCTTTCCCAACATGCATGCATGTTTAAAGAACTAAGCCTTTTCAACTCGACGAACTAAACTTGCATGCTAACAAGGGTGAAATTTGAAAAGTAGGGGAAAATTGGAGAAAATAAGTAGAGAGAAACTCAGAAATAAGGCTATAAAAGTAGTGAGGAACTAGAATTCTCTAACAAACTTTGTTTTGCTGGCTGCTATTTATTCTTTTATCTTGTTGCATCTGTTACAACATTCGCCCATCATCATGAATGCTCAGGCTCTTACCGGTGCTTCTTTTATAGAAGAAAATGAAGATAATTCATGGGTTGATCTTACCTGTGCTTCTCTTACAGAAGAAGAAAATGAAGATAATTTATGGGTTGATCGCTGTTTGTCTGTTATAGAAGAAATTGAAGATAACATGTCTGATATGAATGCTCAACCTCCTGCTACTGGTGCTGATCAACTCCCTACAAGTGTTTTACAGCGTGATCAACCTCCTACTACTACTGGTGCTGATCAACCCCCTATAAGTGTTTTACAACGTGATCAACCTCCTCCTCCTACTGGTAATGATCAACTCCCTGCTACTGGTGCTGCTAAAAGTGTTTTACAGTGTGATCAACCTCCTCCTACTACTGGTAATGCTCAACCTCCTGCTACTGGTGCTGCTATAAGTGTTTTACAGCGTGATCAACCTCCTACTACTACTGGTGCTGATCAACACCCTATAAGTGTTTTACAGCCTCCTACTGCAGGTATTTGATATTATTAAATGTGTGCATAAAGTACAGTAATTCTCATTTTTATTGTTGATAAATACAGTAATTCTGTTTCTTTCCTAAATGGATCGTCCGTGTGCTATGGAGGGTTTGTTGAACAGGCCTCTACATCCTAAACCCTGCTGCCTTTTCTTTTGCCAGCAATTCTCAACTGATAGGGCCTTTTCTTTTTTCCCAAGACCTGTATGAACAGCCTTTAGGGCAAGTTTATTCAGTTTATATTATAAACTTTATAATAGCCATTCAGCTGCTGTAGAAATGTTGATGAGGTTTATATAGGCTTCAGATGCTGTAGAAGTGTACGTGGGTTCCCTGTTACAAGATCCACACAAATAACACATAGTGGCTTTTCTTTGTCCCGTGAGGTGTGTCAGTCCACCTTTAGGGTTAGTTTTTATAATAGGAATTCAGCTCCTGTAGAAATGTTTATTCTGTTTGTAATAGGCATTTAGTTGTTGTAAATGTTGATGAGGTTAAGGTTATAATAGGCGCTTAGGTGTTGTAGAAGTATTTTGTCACCAACCCAAAATTTGAGTATGAAACTTATATGCAAAAACCCAACATGTTGATGAGGTTATAGGCAAGAACCCAACATGTTTAAGTCAACCTTCATTCTCGTCATAAATAAATCGCCCTTGTTGAACAGGCCTCTACATCATAAACTCCGCTGCCAGCAACTGAAGTCTATGAGGTTGCAAAGTGCTCACTATTCTATTATATTCTTCCCCAATAGGCTATGCGTTTATTTCTCCCCCGGTATTGGGTCAAAAACAGTTCATCTCGTGTTATGCTTGGAGCGTATGTCGGGTTGCCCCCTTGTTGGTGCCGCACTGCCGCTGTAAGTCGTGCTGTACTGGTGGATGTGGCATGCGTTGTGACGTGGGGCGCGTTAACCAAAACGCCCCAACCCGCCGGAATTCGGCAGATAAATTTTGGTTTAAATCATAATTTAGAAGGTTTAAATTGCAATTCTAACTATCAGGATGGAGGATGGTTTTAAAATGAAGGATCTACTCTAAAACAGTGATGAAATTACAAAATGACGATAATAACATTTTCCCAACAAAGATTTTGATAAAAAATTGGTCTAAAACGTGGGGCGTTTTGGTTGTCGTTTATGGAGAGCAATAACCACCACGCAGTGCATCAATAAATGCTGTGATTGCCGGACACATCAACAGTTGGATTTAATCCAACTCTTCATTCAACGGTTAATGTGCCCCGCAGCCACAGCATTTATTGCTACGCTGCGGGGTGCTTATTGCTCTCGGGTTGCGTGTTGCCGGGGATCGATCACCTCTCTCGGAAGATGTGTAAGTTGTCCGGCGGATGGGTCAGCTTTAGGGTTAGTTTATTCTGTTGACGACCTTAAAAGCAAGAACCACAACAGTATATTTATGAAGGGATTGCCAAATTATTAATGTCTTTACAACTATTAAGTTGAAAATTTAATAGGGAGGGCATCACCCTGTAACTTAAAAATTTATTAGGGAGGGCATCGCCCTTGACTGTGTGGCGTGTTCTGTGGAGGGTTTGTTGTGCACTGCTGTTCATTTCCAGTAATAAGTTTATGATATTTTAAATTTTAAACCGATGATATATGCAGAGAAAAGAAAGCGGCTCAATGCAGAGAAAAGAAAGCAGCCCACTGAAGAAGAAGCTGCCAATCCAAAACCTTACAAGTGCAGGTTTTGTACTAAGGCATTTGAGAAAGTACAAGCCCTTGCTGGACATATGAATTGCCACACCCAAGGTAAGACTATGTGAAGAATAATTTTATTTTCAATTTTTAATTTTCTTTATTTATGTGTTTTCAAAAGTTGTCATTTTCCAATTTTATGTGTTTTTGGAAAGTAAGACTATGTGAAGAATAATCTTATTTATTTTTGTGTTTTTAAAAGTTGTTATTTTTCAATTTTATATGTTTTATAAACAGGTTTTTGTGCAATTTTTTTGTATGAACTTAAATATAAATAATTTTTTTTAAATATTTGAAAATATATTTTTAGATATTATTTCCATAAAATTTTTATATTTCTTTAATTATGTTCAATTTTTTTAATTATTTATAAAAATATGATAAACAATATTTGATCAGATTTACAATATTTACTCAATTATAAGATTTGATTCAAGCCATGTCACCACACTAACTTTAAATGCAGAAAAGAAAGTTGAGAAGGTAGATAATGCTAAAAAGTTTTTACATGATTTAAGTGCAAAAAGAACAGCATTTGAACATGAATGGTAAGCTCTCTACTACATTTAAATATATTGTAAATATTTTGCATACTTGAATATTGGTTAAGAAGTAAACTGATTTTTCATTTATTGTTTTTTTTCCTTTTTCAGTTTGATGAGTAGGCATAACACCAGTTCGTCTCTATCTCAAATTCAAGGACAACGATCTCAAAATCAATCAGATTTTGCTCAACCATCTCGATTTCAAGTCCCATCTTTAACGAGGCATAATATGAACACTCAATATGTCTCTCAAGGGCGGAGCGAGCTTGATATGTTGGTAATGACACTCTATGGAAGGAACCAAGAACCTCAATCACTTGGTCATCCACTTCAACTTCTTCAACTGAATGGTAATGCATGTGTTTTACCTTCACTTGGAGTAAACATGCCGGGAAATTATGGCGATAATCTTAGACAAGGTATGTCTCTCAACACTCAATATGTCTCTCAAGGGCGGAGCGAGCGTGATATGTTGGTAATGACACACTATGGAAGGAACCAAGAACCTCAATCACTTGGTCATTCGATTCAACTTCTTCCATTGAATGGTAATGCATGTGTTTTACCTTCACTTGGAGTAAACATGCCAAGAAACTATGGTGATACTCCTAGACAAGGTATGTCTCTCAACACTCGGTATTTCTCTCAAGGGCGGAGCGAACGTGATATGTTGGTAATGACACCCTATGGAAGGAATCAAGAACCTCAATCACTTGGTCATCCGATTCAACTTCTTCCATTGAATAGTAATGCATGTGCTTTATCTTCACTTGGAGTAAACATGCTAAGAAACTATGGTGATACTCCTAGACAAGGTATGTCTCTCAACACTCAATATGTCTGTCAAGGGCGGAGCGAGCCTCATATGTTGGTAATGACACCCTATGGAAGGAACCAAGAACCTCAATCACTTGGTCATCGGATTCAATTTCTTCCATTGAATAGTAATGCATGTGTTTTACCTTCACTTGGAGTAAACATGCTGAGAAACTATGGTGATACTTCTAGACAAGGTATATCATCAGCA
>LPNX011164250.1:5687-98745 GCA_001517045.1 Pseudotsuga menziesii
TAACCTTTTCCCTAACAGGTAGTGGCGCCACATTTTTAAGGCATGAACTACTATTGCCAATTCTAGATCATGCACTACATAATTTCGTTCATACTCTTTTAATTTGCGAGATTGATAATGTACCACATGTACTTATTGAGATAATATCTCCCCCAATCCTTCCTTGCTAGAATATATACAGACTGTGTAGTCTTTATAGCGGTCATCGACCTTTAAAATTGGGGCCATGGTTAACATTATTTTTAGGTTTTCAAACCTATCTTAACACTTCTAGGACCACACAAACTCTAGTCCTTTCTTTTGCAAGGAAGTGATGGGATAGGTTATCTTTAAGAATCCTTGGATGAATCGCTAGTAGTAACCGGTGAGTCCAATGAACGATTGAATGTCACCAACAACCTTAGGCACAAACCATTCAGAAATAGCCTTAATCATTTGTGGGTCTACTATGATCCTGTCTTCTGAGAAGACATGACGTAGGTACTGAATTTATTTCTTAAAGAATTTACACTTCTCAAACTAAGCATCAAGTTGATGCTCTCTTAAGGTCTGTAGCACAATTTACAAGTGTTGTTAATGTTCTTCCTTCATCTTGGAGTAGATTAAGATATCATCCAAAAATATTAGCACAAAATGTTCTAGGTACTTGTTGAAAATATTGTTCATTAGGCACATGAATGTAGAAGGGGAGTTGGTTAATCCGAAAGGAATTACTATGAATTCGTAGTTCCCATATTAGGTCTTGAAGTTTGTTTTTCTTACATATTCTTCCTTAATCTCGATCTGGTGATAACCAGACCGGAAATATAACTTGGAGAATATTTTAGCTCCCCCTACTTAATCAAATAGGCTATTAATTTGAGGGAGAGGATACTTATTCTTGATGGCTACTTTATTTAGCTGTATGTAATCTATGTAAATTCTTAGAGTCCCATCCATTTTCTTAATAAATAAAACTAGTGCTCATCAAGGAGACACATTGGTTCTGATGTAACCCTTATCTAGCAGATCTTGTAACTGAATTTTCAATTAGGTTAAATAAGGGATGCTCATACGATAAGGTATATTATATACCAGTGCAAATGCATGCACTATCTCAATGGAGAAATACATTTCTTGTTGAGGGGGTAGTCTTGGTATCTCTTCTGGAAACACATCCATAAACTTACTTAATACTAGGTGGTATTTTACCTGTGTTTGGCCTTCATTAAGGAGTATGTCCATCACCCATACTGCATACAAATTACAACCCTTTCTCTTTCATTTCTTTAATTGCATGGAAAATATTTGTCTTAAGGAGACAGGTTTACTGACACCTTCTACCTTCCTAACGACTAAATCCTCAGCCACATAAGTAAAGGTTTTATCAAATCAATTCAATATAACTTTATACTTTGCTAACCAATCCATGCCAATAATCATATAATATGGCTCTAAAGGAAGAACATTCAGACTAAACCTAGCCACATGATCCATTATTTTAACTTCACAATCAATAAGAAACTTAGTTACCTTTCTCCTTGTTCTAGTGGCCAGTTGAACTGACCGAGGTTTTTCATACCTTACATTGGCGAGATGGAAGTCCTCCGCCACTTTTGGAGTGATGTAACTTAAGGTATTCCCTATATCAATTAGTATATAAATACTTTGGTTAGATATAGTACCTTCAATCTCCACAATTGCAGATTGATAATCTGGTTATTGATTCTCGAGGGATGCATTAATCTGGTGGTAATGCTTCCCAACTTCCCCAATAATGGAAGCTTCTTGTAGGTTGTGAACATCCTTATTAGTTTAGTTGAGGCATGGGAAGTTCCCTTCGAAGTGTGGATCTCCACATTTCCAACACTTCAAGGGTTCTTTAGGGTCTCCAATAGTCCCCTTAGGTCCAAAGATCATAGATTTATAATTCTTTTCTGGAAGTTGTTCATTTCTATTGAAGGAATTTCCTTGTTGATTCCTTGGCATGTTCTTGAAGGGTGGGGGTTGGAATCCCTTTCCCCGTTGGTTGAAACTTTCCTGTTCTTTACCCTTCCAGAGCTTGGAGAGGTCATTCATCTATTTGTACTGTTCAAAACACAACCTTGCAAGTTATGTTGAACAATATACTAAGGATGAATACTTTAAAGAATTATATGAATCACTAAGGAATGTCTATCATAATGAAGAATTGAACTACCTTATCAATGACAAGTTTTTGTACCATATTGAAAAATATGTATTCCAAAAAGTGAAAGAGTGCATGTGATAAGAGAAGCGTATACTTCTCTCAATTCATGCCATTTTGGAGTAGGAAAAACTATAGAAAAATTTCAAAAGTTTTGTTATTCCCCTCAAATGAATGATACAGTGTTCAAATATGTTAAAGGATGTGTCATGTGTGCAACAAGTAAACCAAGTAACATAAAGTTAGGTTGTACACTCCACTTCCAGTTCCTTCTCCTCCATGGGAAAGTGTTTCAATGGATTTTTTAGGAGGCTTACCAATGTATAGAAAGAGGCATGATTTTCTATATGTTGTTGTGGATTGATTCAGTAGAATGTGTATATTCATGCCTTGTAAAAAGTAGATCACAACTAATATTACTGGCCATTTTTCTTTCAAAGTGTATGTTCCATTGTGGACTTCCTACTTCTATTATATCTTAACGAGATTCCAACTTTCTTGGGAAATTTTGGTCATCTTTATGGGAACTTATGGACACAAAGATAAATAAAAGCACAACATTTCATCCATAGATCGACAGAAAAAATTAAGTGTTCAACCAGACCATTGTACATCTTCTTCTAGGGTATAGTGCTAAGCATCCTAAGATTTGGGATGAATAGTTACCTTATGTTCAACATACCTACAACATAGCCATACACTCGTGAACACAGAAGTCTCCATTTGAGACATGCTTTTGGTATTTTCCAAAGTATCCCTTAGAATTTGTTTTTGGGAAAGATACAATGGAAAATTAACAAGTTGATGCGAAAGAAGCTCAGAATTTATTTAGCAGATTGAGTTGTTTCACAAAACAATGCATGAATAGTTGGAATCAAGTCAGGGAAAGTAAAAATAACGACATGAAAAGCATCGGGTAGATCATAATTTCCAAATTGGTGATTGAGTATGGCTTCATATCAACAAATATTGACTCCAAGGTGAACGTAGAAAGTTGAAGCGTTAGGTACGGACCTTTTATAATTTTGGATAAGGTCTGTAATAATGATTTTCTGTTAGAATTTCCTCCTTATATGAAAATGTATTCCATTGTTAATGTGGAAAACTTCAAACTGTATGAGCCTCCTATGATTATAGACCAATATGTAAAGGTTCAAGTACCTTCTATGGATGAGTTTCCTCCTAAACATCTCAATGAAATTCGGGAAGATGTAATACTTGATAAGAAGGCCAGATCTTCATGAAGAGGTGACATTAAATTTCTTTATGTAGGGCTGAAAGGGATGCATCAAAGCAAGGAATAGTGGTTAGATACAGAAAGAGTGAGGGATATGTACCCTCACTTATTTTTTGAATGATTTCATTATTTTTCTGGCCCAACATCTTCCTAGTGGGAAGGTTTGATCCAAGAGGATCTCAAAGTTTGATCAGAATAGAATTATTCAAATAGTGAAATAAAGCATACAGTGGTAAAGAGCTCATCATGATATTTATTTCCATATTCATTTCACATGAAATGGCTTGTAAAACCTCGGTTTTGACCCTATGGTATTGAATTGCATATGATGTAAATATCGCTAATAAATCGTGGTGTGGAGCTCAAGGAAAAGGCCCCACCATTGATTTAGAGTTTTATGTTTCGACAATTAAAATCTATGCCGATGGTTTACGTGATAGCTAGGCACAATATGGTTTGAGACATCATGTCAAAATGCAAATTAATAAAAATACCACAACTAGCTATGCAACGCAACGTTAAAGAGATGGGGGCATGATTTCACAAGGAATATGGAGGGGGAAACATTCAAACCCTTCAGCCAATGGGGAAAATCCAAATGTCAAAGGGGAAACCCATAAAGTTGTCATATACCCATTTTGTCTTTTTGTTCCCAGTAATTAGAAGTGGTTTGGGAAGTTAATGCATGGGGATGGGAAGAGTATGAGAGTCAAATTCAAATTTGGGAAGCCACCCATTTTTGGAAAACATGTTTTTGACTTCTTGGGAAAGTAAGTGCTTGGAAATGCATGCCCAAGCCATTATTCACTGACATATTTCAGTCCTCATTCACTCGGATGGAGGTTGGGGCTCTCTCATGTAGCTGAAGCTTGCTGATTTTTCTCCCTCATGATTTCTTGTTTTTTTCTTCATTTCTCCATGCCAAGAATTCATTTTCTCTGTTGCTGGCAAATGAGAAGAAGGGAACCATGATTTTGGGGTTTGAGGAGGTCATTTTTTTCCTTGTGAGAAAGATGGCAGTTCTCCTTCAAATTTTCTATCTTTGTTCCATTTTTCTCCATGGTTGGGAAGTTGTTTTGTGTTGTTTAGTGCATGTGCAGAGGGGATTTATGTTTTAAGTATTTGCTGAGGCCGTATTGTTCCCAAAATGACCATAACTATTTCCTGATTTTGGGATTCACTATTTGGGTGTGAATGATGGTAATTTTTGCTCTTGAATGTCCTTGAACATTTGTGAAATCGAGTTTGGTCCCTAGGGTTGTATTTTCCCTTTTCCCATTTTTGTTTTGGATTCCAAGGAACGTTTTGTTCATACCCAGTAGTTGTGTGTGGTTGTATTTTGATTATTTGGTTGTCTATTTGTTTGATGTAAATTTTGGCTTAGCTGAGTAACTCCAAGGAACCCCTATGTTATTGGGTTGTTTCCTTAATAGCCGTGAAAACCAGTACTTCATTGGATTGGATGGACAATCTTTGAAATCCAACTGTGTTTTGGCTTGAATGTGGATGTATGGTATTGTTTTGTGTAAGCTTGTTGTTCCCTAGTTCCTTGTGGGAATCATGCCCAACGGGGGTGGAAATGATGCTGAGAGATTAATGAGCACATTGGATTATGGTTGGGTGGAATGTTGCAACAACATAGCTAGTTGTGAGATAGCTTCTTTTCAAGATAATAATTCTCATGTATTTACCTCTGTAACAATATTCGATTGTTTTAAATTATCATGAACATGTTGAATGCTTGAATGGATGATTTTCTTTTGCAATATAGTTATATTTTTAATGCATCTATGTATGATTTAATTCAATGCATCTTTACTATCATGTTCATGGGTTTAGCGTCTGCAGTCTGATACAAATAGCAGTGATGGTCATGTCCTCTCCATCATCGATATGAGGGGTAGGGACATGACACAACCTCTAGGGCCACCAACATCTCCACCAAGCACACCTGGATAGGGATCCCACCATTAGTTCTTAACATGTATGGAAAAAAACTTGTATATTAAGTTGAATTGAAATTCATTTTGAAAATAGGGGGGGGGGGTGGAGGTTGAGGGATTATCCCTTTANAATGAGGCCGTTGTATTGTTATATGTTATGCTAACACAACACTAGCAGCGGGACCGTAAGCTACCAGATGTCCAAGTTATATTGTGAAACCGATGGAACATGCCACATTACAAGCCAAGTCATTGTTCAAACAAACAACACCATTGCATAAAACATCACTCAGATTAAACAAAAAAATCACGTTGGAATGGGAGAGGCCCATGGGTTTGACCCTAGGACCTTTTTTCCCATAACCCATCACTTTAACACTGTTCCAATGCCCATTTGTTAAGTAGTAAATGACATATTAAGTCTATGAATTTGTGGTCGAGATTAGGGCTACAAATGGGCATGTGGCCCTCCTTCCCTTGCCACAAAAACCACTCCAAAAAACCTATTTAAACCACAATTTTCAAAGCCATGAACATATACAGGAAACATAGCAAGAGCAAAAACATTTTAGGTGGAGTTAGATACAGTTCCCAAGGTGAATTACAGTCATTAATTTAGAAAGATCTCAAGGTTGGAAATCCATCTATTTTGTCTTTTGTGCAGTCAACGTTTCTTAATTTGTGTTCTTGAGGAGGCCTCAGGGAAAGGTAGCCGAGTTTATACTCTTTTTTCTTGAAATTTTGAGACGATCATAGTGATGATATTTTTTTTTGCTGGTGACTGAAATAAAACAAAATTGGTTCCAGAAACCCATTTATGTAATATTTGGAGCCTTAATAAAATCATCCTTCCTATTGGAAGTGGCCCAAAGACATATCCCAAGAGGGGTGAACTCTGTTATTAGTTCTCGTCTTACGTTTTCATGGTTTGCATGGTATTTATTTTCTTATGTGCGTGTTTTAAGCATTTAAATTTTAAATTTTAAGCTTGTTTATGATTTTTTACCACACAAATCTCACATGCAATTTTTAATGGTTAAAGAGATCCTAAAATTTTAGATCACTCATATATTTATTTAGAAAGGATTAGATAGATTGTAAATCATGGTAACCTATTATACATATGAAATTTGTTGTACTTTCTACCTTTAGGCTTGGGTGTAAGTAGAATGAATAAGAATTAATTCCAAATCCTCTATCTTTGAATTTCTCCCTTGTTCTTTGTGAAATTGTTGTAGCTTGTTTGTTGTATGTATGTTATTTTAATTTCAAGTTTACTTGTTGTGTTCATTTTGTTATACACATATCACTAAAGGAGATTCAACCTCGAATATAATTTGGTTATGCACCAGCTCGCATCTAGAGAAACATTATTGCAAATATATAAGTTTTATCTTGGGACATGTATGGATTTAAACATCTAAAAACTAGTATTATATCTCTCAGGTTATTAAATTGACATGAGCTAGGTCCATTAGAGCACCTGATTTCTACTGACATGAGTTGGGTTTGTGAAATTCATTTTAAGGGACTACCATTTGAAGCAACATGGAGACAAAAACAATGAGTGATATGGAAAAAGTGAATGGGTCCCATTTCTCTCTATGGACATCACAGATGGAAGACATATTATTTTTAAAATACCTATATTTTTCGATTGAGGAAATAGAAATTAAACCCTCGTCGATGACAATCAAGGACCGAAACAATCTTGACATGAAATCCATTGCTACAATCAGGAAGTACCTAGTGAAGAATCTCCACTTCAATGTGTCTAGAGAGAATCCAATAGAAGCTCTATCGAAGAAATTACATGATTTGTATGAGAAAAACACAACGTAAAACAAAATTTTCTTAATGAATAAGTTTTATAACCTCAATATGGAAGGGGGTTCAGTTGTAGATAAGTTAAATGAGTTTAATATAATTACTAGTGAGCTTGTCTCTATTGAAAATGTCTTAGATGTTGAAATTAAAGCCATATTAGTGGTGTGCTTCATGCAAGACAAGTGGGAGAGTTTGATAGTGTTGATGAGAAATTTAGGACATCCAAGGATCCTAGAGTTTAATAATGTTAGAAACAATTTAATGAATGAGGATTGATGTCATAAATCAGTTACAAAAAAATTGGGAGGAGAATCGCTTACCCTAGTTGACTTGGAAGAAAAAGTTATTAAAATAAACAAGTGCATTCAAATTCAATGGATCAATAAAAATAAAGAAGATATAGACTTACTTGCTTTTATTGTGGAAAACCAGGAGACGTGAAAATAAAGAATTGAATTTGGAAGAGATAATAGAAGGATAAAAAATCAATCAACACAAATAAAAAAATAGTCAACACAAATGGAGGTGAAACCACTGATGTAGTTTCAGATGGTGATGTTTTATTTATTGTTTTAGTGGAAGATGCATGCTTATATAATTCTAGCAATAACATTAATTGAATCCTTGAATCTCGGAAATATCACCATGTAAATCCATGCCAAAAACAATTTTATTTCATATTAAACCAATGATTATGGTAGAGTACATTTGGGAAACAATCATTTTTGTAACATTGTTAGAGTGCGAGATGTCTATTTCTTAAAAAAGGATGGACATGATATCTTGTTGAGACAATATAGGCATGTTCTAGAAATGGGCATGTGCTCGATGGTTGTGGGATAATTGGATGATGAAAGTTGATCCAAAATATTTGGAAATGATGGATAGAAAGTTAGTAAATGGACTTTGGAAATGGGCATGATCTTGATGTCTGTGAGGTAATTGGATGATGAAGGTTGACACACAATATTTTGAAAAGATGACTAGAAAATAAGTAAAGGGGAACTGGTCATGTCTAGAGGATCTAAGACAGGAACATTTTAAAGGTTAAGAGAAAGATCAAGAAAATCAAATGTGCTTGTTGTTTCAAAAGAAGGAACCTCATAATAATTATGGCATAAGTGCTTTGGTCATACTAGAGAAAAGGGCATAAAATTTCTCGTTCGAAAAAATATTCTTCTAGGTTAGAAATCCTATGAACTTTACCTTTGAGAAAATTGTGTATATGTTAGTAAACAAAGAGTTTAATTTATGAGAGGAGGCCATGAAATGGAAAAATCTATTAGAATTGGTACACTACGATGAGTTTGGGCTAATAAATGTTAGGTCTCTTGGAGGATCCTCCTATTTTGTCACATTCACAGATGATCCATCTAGACAGGTTTAAACCTACCTTATGAAATGCAAGTATGAGTTATTTTAGATATTTAAAAAATTTCATGTGGGTATTGAAAGATTCACTAACAAATTTCTTAATTTCTTGAGGAAAAATATAAGTGGATAGTATTGGTCCAAAGAATTCAAGGATTGTTGTAATATGTTTGACATAAAGAATGAGAAGATTGTCACTAGTACTCAATAGAATGGTAATACAAAAACTATGAATCCCATTATCATGGATAAGGTGACGAGCATGTTGTTAAATTATGAGTTGGAAAGTGTTTTCAGGGTTTAAGTAGTGAGGATAGCATGATACCTCCTCAATTGATCACCTACCATATCCTATATCCTTTGACAGTGGCATTCAAGAAGAAGTTTTGATTGGTAAGAATGTAAACTCTTCCGAGTTAAAATTTTTGGATGTGAATAAGAGAATAGAATTAAGTTAGACAATGAATCCATGACATAGATTTTTTCTTGGATATGTAGATAGTGAGTTTTCTTACCGGATATGGGATCTAGTTAAGCAAAAAATTATTAGAAGCAGAGACACCATATTTAATGAGTTAGAGATGTTTAATAGGTCTATAGGTTGGAGGTAAAGAAAATTGTTAATACCTGTTTGTTGAACAACAAGAAAATATCCGACAATTGCAAGTAGAAAATGATGGACATTAAACATAAAATAATGGAAAAGCAACAAAAAAAATTATGGAAAACAAGAAGAAGAAACCTTGAAGTAGCGATTGCAAGAGTTATAATTAGACAAAGCACCACCACAATTGGTTCACAACTTTAATAGGCCTCATAAGACTTCATGAAGGTATCCACCTTCAATCTATATTTTGTTGACCAAGGAAAGTAAAATGAATGATTTTTATAACTCTTGTAATGATGAGCATAGTAAAAACAGGAAGAAATCTATGCTGGAATAAATGGATTCCTTATTGGAAAACAAAACCTCGAAGTTAGTAAATCTTTCAAAAGGAAGAAAATATCCACACAAAAAATCGGCATAGACGATTACACACGAGGGTGAAGGAAGGAAGGAAAGGTTCGTCGTAAAAGGATTTACCCAAAAACAAGGTATTGACATTTCTAGAATATTTTCAATTGTTGTTAAGATGTCATCCATTAGATTTATTCTTGGTCACTTTACTACTTTATACTTTAAGTGTGAATAGTTAGATGTGAAGACAATCTTGCTTTATGGAGAATTGGGGGAGGAGATTTATATGGATCATCCAAAAGGGATTCAAAAGTAAAGAGTACTTGTTTTGTAGGTTGAAGAAGAGCCTAAATGGAATGAAACAAGAACCTCACCAAAGTTATAAGAAATTTGTTTTATTTATGATGGAGCATGGTTCTAGTTAGCTAGAGGTTGACCATTGTGTTTACATCAAGAGGTATGACTATGAAAAATACATTATATCATTGTTATATGTGGATGAAATGCTAATTGTTCGACATGATAATAACATTATTAACAAGTTAAAGAAGGATTTACACATCCAATTTTCATTGAATGATTTGGGTCTACGACAACAAATATTGGGCATGAGGATCATCTCTCATAGAAGTTCTCATTGTCACAAGAAAAATATATTGAGAAGGTTCTGAACATGTTCAATATGAAGGATGCTAAGACAGTTTGTACCACTCTTGCATGGTTCCTCGTACGGAGTGATGATTTGTGTCCTTGTATTGACATGAATGAGGAAATGGATAAGATTCCCTACGCTTCAACAATTGGCTTACTATTCAATTGGAGTAGTAAGCAAGTTCATGGTGAATATGGGAAAACAACACTGGAAAGCGGTGAAGTGAATTTTAAAGTATCTCAAGAGTAGTAATAATTTCTATTTATGCTTTGGTAAAATCATATTGTTCTTGAAGGATTTACAAATGCAAATATTTCTAGAGATGTGGATGCTAGGATGTATACCACTGGTTATTTTATACATTTGCAGGTGCAGTAGTGTCAAAGGTATCTAGGATACAGAGAGTAATGGCTCTCTCCACAACTAAGGCAGATTACATCGATGTAACATAGGCTTGTAAAGGGATGTTTTGGATGCAACAATTCCTAGCAAAGAACAAGACACGTATGCATTGTAATGCGACAATTGAAGCACCACTCACTTGGCTAAAAACTCAACCTTTCACTCCAAGATCAAGCACATTGACGTGAAGCATAATTTAACATATTTCAAGTAGGAATATGGATATTACCAATAAAATACAGAAGTAGGGTGGTGATATATAATGAGTTTATTCAAATATTCACAAATATACCATAAGTGTACATAGACATTTATATAATAAAATCAAGCATATAATTAAAAAAAAAAAAACTGAACAACTTGGCTAAAGTGAGAAACGACAATTGGTTATTAATAATTATTTTAATAAGAAACCATGAAATCGAATGATACTTATGTTTTATAGTGTTTAAATAATAAAAGTTTTTTTTTTTTTGGTTTAAAAAATTTAATTGTTCACTAGTAAGAATCTGTATTCATATTACAACTACATCAAATATTCATCAAATTAGTACCATTGGATTTGATAAGTGTTGGAAGAAATACATTTACATCTCAAAAATATTTCTACAACCAAACCAAGAATCCTGCTTATATGCTGACTAAAATTATGCTGGGAAACTTTGTGTTTTTTATTTTTCAAAATCAGAAAACTTTGTTTTTATGGAAATTTAGATGGAATGATTTTGCAAAATCAGAAAAAGAAAAAATTATGGCGATTTTGATGGAAGAAATGGATTCATCACCTAGAGAAACCAATAAAACATCTAAAATTCAAAACATGGAAGTTGTAACCTGAATTTTGAAAAAAATCTACCAATTTTTTTGAAAATCTTTAATAAAAATAAAAAATAAACCTAGTTTTTGAAATAATATCAATGTTTCTTTTTGGAGCAGCATAGCAAGAGCCTCCCTTTGGTTTAAAATCGTAGAATGTTAGTCATTGAACCTAAATTCCTGCACATTTTATACAGTTGAAATCCAGCTCTCCGGCTAGTGCCAGCTCGGTGTTAGAATATAGGCAATGAATTATATGCTTATTAGCGGCTTGCATATGAAGCCATTTTTTCTTCATGCAGAAGGTATTCTGAAGGCTCTAGAGCTTCAGGGATTTCTTTAGCAAGGTATGGCTGCATTGTAATTCATGGTTTCCTCTTGTCATTGAAAGTAGTTGTATTTTCCGCCTTTAGGCTTGGGTGTAAGGATAATGACGAAGAGTTCATTCCAAAGACAGAAGATCCTTTGTATCTTAAATTTTTCCATATTCTCTATTTTCAATTTCATGTTGTTTTTCTGTGTAGTTTTTGCTTTACACGGGTCACTCAAGTAGATTCGACCTCTAACTGAATTTGATTAAGCGGTAGCTCACAGCTAGAGAAAAAATGTTTATCATCTATACGTTTGATCTGGGGACACGTAGTTTTTATGACCATGCAGATTTTGTTAAGATGCATCCACGTAGTCTTTTGTCCTCTGAGTAGATGCTTATTCCTATGGATTTTTATATATTTTCTCCAAATCGAACTAAATTCTTTGGAAGCGAAGGCATTAGATGTTGGTTTTACATGGAGAAATATTGTTTGTTTTACTCTGTTTAAAGGAATGATCTCGTTGTCTGGAACCTCCTTCTAAAATAAGATTGACACGTCATTTAGGGTTAAGTGGATAAAAATGGGCGGTATGTTAGTATTTCCATCTGACATTGGAACAACACACATTGACATAAACATCCCATCTATCACCAAGTCAATCTGTCTCACCTAATCTTCAAAGAGAACCATATTAAGCTAAATTTTAGACCATTTGTACTTAGTGTTAGTTGGTTTTATTCGAAAATATTTGATGGATAGTTAAATGGTAATTTTAGGTTTGGGAATTGAAAAATCAAGAGGTCTTAAAAGTAATTGCAATTTTTATTATAGAAATTACAATTTCAAAAATGTATACGTTACTAATTTTTAATAATAATTATTAGTAACAACAACCATATTAATAAGATTAATATATTAAGAATACATTTTGAATGTGTTATCATTAGAGTTTGCACCTTGATTGTTAATTAGGTTGAAAATCTAGGGAATCTTTAAAAGTATTGAAAGGATAGCTAGATTTGTAAGTTGAAAAATAAATGAATATAACAGAGATCAGACTAACAGATGAAAATTGAACAGTGGTGTATGAACATGACAGACTTTAATGAGAGAATACGAATATGAATTTGCTAAAGGAGAGGTCAAGTTTGCTCAGGTCATTAATAAACATATAAATCATCCATAAGAATCCAAATATAGGAAAGAATCATGCATAAAGCAAAACATTTATCGTTTCAAATTAACCAAACAGACTTATCTCGAAAGAAATCACTTCAAAGCATTCTTAAAACAGATTGAAAATGTAATACATGCATGTAATAAAAAAAATAGCAGTCTGATCTCCTATTACACTCTCTGCTGGTACCCCCGCTTCCTTCATTACAGACTATCTATATAATTACATCAATGAACTACCACTAATTCAAAGAAACAAAAACTATCTAAAAATAGAAAAACAAATATAAAGCTAACTGCTAGAAATATGGAATGTTGAAAATCCCCTGCCATTTGTGAATTGGTTGCCTAAAAATATGGAACAAATTGTTGAATCGATGCTTCAAATCAAGAACAATTTCTTGACCGCTGATTTTACCACCAATCACCCTCAAAATCTGTAACTGCTCGGTATTATGCTAATTATGTCCTCAAAATATGGAACCCGAGGTTGTTGATTACTGATTCTCCTTTGCAATATCTAGAGCTAGTATTCACTAAAAGATTGAAGGAGTTCGATCCTCTTTAATTATAAAATGATTCATACCTGACTTGGTCATCCAAGGGCTCGAATATGATGTCATTGATTAACACTGCTTCTATTGGATAAAAAGAATCACAATAATAATGGATACTTCGAAAAATATCCATATGATAAAGAAGTTGGACATAAATAAGCGTTCCAATGCTTTGCTCTGTGATTAGAGGAAATTCTGCTGTCATCATTTGATGTATGTTTATTTGGCTTTCCTGTAGCATTTAGAATTCCTGGAAGATTTATTACTCTCTGCACATTTCCATCATACAATTCCCATGCCATGTGTAAGGCATTCGTCCAACTATTTGCATTTCCAAAATACTCGAATTCTCTAGAAATCAAGATGCAAATCGTGAGTTGTATGTGTAGCTTCTACAGTACCAAATATAATACTTTGGGGTCGTGGGGAACCCTTCTTCACCAAAATGAACTCAAATATTGAACATGCCAACCAGAATCGGAAACTCCATAATCACGTTGAATTCTGGCTGGTCGTAACTTAATCTGAGCAATTTACACAATAAATTCCTGTATCAGTGTAAGCTGATTCTGAAGCTTATGATCTTCATAATACTGGCATGAATTCATGACGTTTTTGCTTAAAATGAATATGTTGAGGGGTTTGAAGCACTCATCCACTTGTGATGTACATCCTAGACGCTGCCCATAGATGTTTAATGCTTGAAACTCAATTTTTACTCCTTCATGCCTAGTGTGACATCTGGAAGCTCGAGAGCTTGGAATTTATTCTTTGGAGATACATTCAATACTGAGATAATGACAACACCCTCTTATGAGCACTTTTCTTGACGATCGTCACTGTTTCCTTGATTGACGATTGTTTTTAGTATCTCA
The DNA here is from genome assembly GCA_001517045.1 of Pseudotsuga menziesii. Classification (NCBI taxonomy): domain Eukaryota; kingdom Viridiplantae; phylum Streptophyta; class Pinopsida; order Pinales; family Pinaceae; genus Pseudotsuga; species Pseudotsuga menziesii. Next base: position 19,983 of record LPNX011164250.1, read on the forward strand.
CCTTTTTTGCATGCCCACTGCTGAAAAGTAAATATTTTGTGGGACCGATCTGGTGATAAAATCTGGCCCTGGTTAGGGATGGCATGCTCCCCGCGAGCTGCCAAGAGCTTGCAGACCTGTGCCTTATCCATTGGGATATGGAGTCTTTATTTCAAATCTCTACAACTTATTCAAATATAAACACATGTTTTGAAATGACTAGATAGTGTTGTTCATGAAACGAGCTTTTTTATCTACCTACCCTACTCCTAACCAAATCTGCAACTTGGTCAAGTAAAATCATGATTCTAATGAATCCATACAAGTATCTGAATAACTGATGAAAATATCGATTTGTGTATAACAAGATGAATACTAGAACAACAATCATCACCCGATGAAAATATCGATTTGTGTATAACAAGATGAATACTAGAACAACAATCATCACCTGTCTGTAAATTTGATTTTGAGACTTATCATAAAATGAGTATTGAAACCCTGGATCGATGAATTCCTCCATATGGATAGAAACCAAATCATGAAAATTAGAAGAAGTGAAATTATGACAATAAAAGGTTACCTCTTTCTGCTGTAGAAGATGAATAAGTTGATTTCCTTTTTCCTGTCCATGGGTGTCACATATAATGTCATAGCTGAAAGGTTCGATACGTGTTGATTGGGAAAGCTGCTCTTCTTCATCAGAATACTCATCATAGTTAAGTTGATCTTCAATAGTATTAGGGATAGCGACTACATCATGAGCAAAACTAAAAACTACTAGATTCAATGACAAATGAATCTACAGTTTTATCATCATAGAAAAAAATTTCATGTTGTTCATCATACCTTTTCTCAGCCAATAAACTTTCAAATTCTTTCTCAAATCTTTTTAGAAGCTTCTTTAAAAAATTAATTTTATCTTCTTCATTAAAAATATAAAGTAGCCAAATAAGAAGATATAGTTGAAGAAGAAACTTGTTCCCATTCATCATTAGAAAACTTACTCATCCATTCTTGAAGAGAAACAGAATCCTCCTCAAACCTTGTTGTATTGGTACATGAAGCAACTCTATCAGCAACTAAATATGTCATTTTGAAACCTGTTGAATAACCAGGTGAATATCGCATCCACCATGTCACCAGCCCATGATATATTCGCTGTCGTACAACCCAGGTAAGTTTGTCTTCGTTTCTCCATTCCTTGGAGCGACGCAGAAGATGTTATCACTATAGTGTGCACCTTGACTACTTAGGATTGGAATATTTCAAATTATTGAAAGGATGGCTAGATTTGTAAGTTGAAAAACAAATGAATATAATAGAAATCACACTAACAGATGAGAACAATGGATGTATGAACATGACAATTTTGTATGAAAGAATACTAGTATGAATTTGCTAAAGGAGAGGTCAAGTTTTCTCGGATCATTAATAAACATGTAAACCATCCATAAGAATCCAAATATAGGAAAGAATCATGGGTAAAGAAAAACATTTATAGTTTGAAATTAAGCAAACATGCTTATCTCGAAAGAAATCACTTCAAAGCATTCTTAAAGTAGGTTGAAAATGTAATACATTCCTGTAATAAAAAAAAATAGCAGTAATATCTCCTATTACATTCTCAGCCCTCTCGGCTGGTACCGGGATTCCTTCATTGCAAACCATCTATATAATTACATCACTGAACTACCACTAATTAGAAGAAACAAAAACTATCTAAAAATAGAAAAACAATCTAAAACTAACTACCAGAAATCTGGAATGTTAAAAATCCCTGCCATTTGTGATTTGGTTGCCTGAAAATATGGAAAAGATTGTGGAATCGATGCTTCAAATCAGGAATACGTTCTTGACCGCTGATTTTACCACCAATCACCCTCAATATCTGTAACTGCTGGGTATTCTGCTAATTATGTCCTCAAAATATGGAACATGAGGTTGTTGATTATTGGTTCTTCTTTGCAATATCTAGAGCTAGCAATCACTAAAACATTGAAGGAGTTCGATCCTCTTTGATTATAAAATAATTCATACCTGACTTGGTCATCCAAAGGCTCGAATATGATGTCATTGATTAACAGTGCTTCTATCGGATAAAATAATCACAATAATAATGGATACTTAGCAAAATATCCATATGATAAAGAAGATGGACATAAATAAGCGTTCCAATGCTTTGCTCTGTGATTAGAGGAAATTCTTCTATCACTATTTGATCTATTTTCATTTGGCTTTCGTGTAGCATTTAGAATTCCTGGAAGATTTATTACTCTCTGCACATTTCCATCATAGAATTCCCATGGCATGTGTAAGGAATTCATCTAACTATTTGCGTTTTCAAAATACTCAACTTCTCTGGAAATCAAGATGCAAATCGTGAGTTGTATGTGTAGCTTCTACAGTACCAAATATAATACTTTGGGGTCGTGCAGAACACTTCTTCATTGAAAACGAACTCAAATATTGAACACGCCAACCAGAATCGGAAACTCCATAATCACGCTGAATTTTGGTTGCTCGTAACTTAATATTAGCAATTTACACAATAAATTCCTGTATCAGTGTAAGTTGATTCTAAAGCTTATGATCTTCATAATACTGGCATGAATTCATGACTTATATGCTTAAAATGAATATGTTGATGTGTTTGAAGCACTCATCCACGTGTGATGTACATCGTAGATGCTGCCCATAGATGTTAAATGCTTGAAACTCAACGTTTTCTCCTTGATGCTTAGTGTGACCTCTGGAAGCTCGGAATCTTGGACTTTATTCTTTGGAGGTACATTCAATACTGAGATAGTGACGGCACCCTCTTATAAGGACTTGTGTTGACAGCCGTTAGTGTTTCCTTAATTGATAATTGGTGGTAGTATTTCACCTTTGAGGCATGCGCACTGTTGGAAAGTAAATATTTTGTGGGACAGATCATGATTAATAGTTATCTAATATTTAATCTAATATAATAATGGTTAAAGTTGAAATTAAGCTAATAGTTGTGATTAGAATTAAAGTTAAGCTAATAGCTGTAAAATCAATGAAGTTAAGTTAATAATTGTATCTAATAGTCAATTTAAAAGTTAATATATGAGTTCAAGTTAAAGTAGTGATTGGAGTTGAAATTAAACTAAAGGTGCGAGTTAATCTAATAGTTGTATCTAATAATAAAATAGTTGTACATCATCATGATTGCAGTTTTAATTACAAAGTAGAAGTTAAAGTTTAATTTTTCGAAGAATTGTACTAATCACATGTTAACTAAGCTATTTTTTTTAATTTTTTTTTAAATTGTTAATTATGAATTTTGAATGATGCCCATAAAATCAATCTGGATAGTACACTTGTCTCATTATTGTCCATAGATGAAATATCATACGTGATAGTCAACCCCAAAATTCTAATATATAAATGCATATTAGTGTAATTAGCTAGACGCACAACTGTCACATGGAGGAGTTTATTAGGAGTTCAAACTATTTTGTTAGGAGTTCAAGTGTTAGGCGAGTGCACATTATCTAGACTAGTAGATGTCAAATGTACTTAGACTCGCACACCCACATAGTTTGTGGTTGGATCACGTGGATAGAGATCAAGTGGTCGAGAGATAGTTATGGAATGGAAGACAGAATGGAAATATTTTCTTATTAGTCATATTATTCTAGTTAAATAGTTCAAGTGTGAGTTGTTCATGCCTAACTACATGTTATCATCCACATTCTTCATGTTATCCATGTATCAACTATCAGTTATTTATTATATTTTTTCTTTTTATCTCACATTTTTCTAGTCATCCATGAACTCTTGGTTATCCATTCATCACCTAAGAGTTATCCATCCATTCATCAACTAGCTACTAGTTATTTTTAAGTTGATAGACATTTTTATTGGAGAATTGGGGTGGACTACGGCCTATGGTTTTTCATCTACTGACGAGGATGAGAGAAGTGTACTCTCGAAATTGATTCTATGAAAGTTGTTTGAAATTCAAAATAAATAATTATAAAAAAAAAGGAATATAAAGAATAAGTAGTAGCTAAGTGATGAATGGATAACTAGTAGCAATGCATTGATAAATCATAGTTGATGAATGGATAAGCAACAATTCATGGTAGACAACTAGAAGAATGTGAGATAATAAACAAAAAAAGAATTGTGAGATAATAAATAAAAAAGAATATAAAAAACAACTAATACTTGATAAATTGATAACAAGAAGAATGTCAGTGAGAACATGTAGCTAGCCATGGATAACTCGTAGTTGAATCATGTTTAACTCGAAGAATAAGAGGAATAAAAAATATATATTCCATTCCATAACTATCTCTCAACCATTTGATCGCTATGGACGTGATCCAACCACAAACTATGTGGGTGTGCTAGTTTATATTCATTTTTTTATAATTGCTTATTTTGAATTTTGAACAAATGCTATAGTATCAATATCGATAGTACAATTGCCTCATCCTCGTCTATAGATGAAAAAGCATAGGTTGTAGTCCACCCTAAATCTCAAATAAAAACATCTATCGACATAATTAAGGATTAGAGTTAATTAGAGTTGAAGTTAAGCTAATAATTTTTTAATCATTGGAGTTGAGTAAATAGTTGTATCTAATAGTTAATTTAAAAGTTAATATATCGACAATTGTAGTTCTTAGTGAAAGTGATGATTGGAGTTGAATTTTGTAAATAATAGTAGTTAATATATTGGCAATTGCAGTTCAAGTAGAAGTCGTGATTAGAGCTAACATTAAGCTAATAGTTGTATCATCAATGAAATTAAGCTCATACTTGTATCTGTTAATTGAATAATTGTATCTAATAATTGAATAGTTGAAGTTGAATTTTAATTTTTCCAACTATCTCAATCTCTACTTATCACATGTTAACCTAAGCTATTTTGGACCACGACCATAAAATCAATCTTGACAGTACACTTGTTTCATTATCGTTCTTAGATGAAAAAACATAGATGGACCAAAAATTCTAAGATATATACCTCTAGGCATAATTAGCTAGATCATGCACAGATAACAAATGGAGCAGTTTTTTAGGAGTTCTAACGATTTTATTAGGACTTCAACTCTTACACTAGTGCGCATTAGGTAGACTCCTAGATGCTAATTTTGTTTCTGCTAAGACTTAAGCAATTAAGAGTTGACGTTAAGCTAATAGTTGTAGAATCATTGGAATTAAGTTAATATTTTTATATAATAGTTAAGTTAATATTTTTATATAATAGTTAAGCTAATAGCTATCCGATATAGCCTTAATTAGAGTTGAAGTTAAGCTAATAGTTGTAAAATCATTGGAATTAAGCTAATAGTTATATCTAATAATCAAAAAGTTAAAGTGGAAGTTTAATTTTTCCAACTAACAATTGTATATTATAGCTAATTTAAAAGTTAATTTATGGGCAATTTCAATTCAAGTAAAGCCATGATTGGAGTTGACATTAAGTTAATAGTTATAATTACTTTTTTATATAGTTGAGAAATAAAAAACATTAAGAATATCAATGATTTTTTTCCAAAATGTCTTCCATTCCATAACCATCTCTTAAACATTCGATCCTTATCGAAGTGATCCAGTCACAAACTATGTGGGTGTGCTAGTTGTATCATCAATGGATAGTTAACTCATAGTTGAACCTGTTCAACTAGAAGAATATAAAGAATATTTATTTTTTCCAAAATGTCTTCCATTCCATAACCATCTCTTAAACATTCGATCCTTATCAAAGTGATCCAGCCACAAACTACGTGGGTGTGCTAGTTGTATATATCTAATAATAGAATAGCTGAAATTGAAGTTTAATTTTTCCACTTTATGAAATGTTAACTAAGCTATTTTTTTTATTTTTTTGAAAATTTTAGTTTGAACTACACCTGTGGACAATACATTTGTCTTATTATTTTTCATAAATAAAAAAGTATAATCCACCTCAAAATTCTAAGATATATACACCTCTGTGTGCAGACTTTGAAAACATGTGATTTGTTGGTTAACCTTTAAACAAAGGTAAGGTCAAAATCAATAAATACATTACCTAATTAAAAGGCAAAGTCAAAATCATAAAATACATTACCTAGATTTTTGTTTATTGGGCGACGTGTTGTGATTTAAACCCGGAATAATGGGACAAAGTCAATTTTCTTACGTGAAAAGTGGACGAGATTTAGTGCTATCAGATGGTTCCACGTTATTTATTAGAATCTTGATACTTCATTCTCAAGTTTTGTAAAAAATGAATGGATAACGATAAAACAACTCGCTGCTAAACTCATCTCGTTAACTCACTCCAAATAATACCTGTCTCAGACCGTTCTCTTTATACCCGAACTCAGTCCAAATATGATTTTGAGATCGAATCCTTTATCTTCAGTCCTCGCTTTGATTGCTGATATCCTGATCTCACAAATCCATTCTTTTATCTCCAGGGATTTCTTTGCTCACTGAGAATAAGCGAGAAGAAAAAAAATATGGGCAACTATGCGTCCTGCGTGAAGGAGAAAGAAGAAACCATCCAACTGGTTAGCTGGGACGGCACCGTTCAAATACTTCAAAAGCCCATCCGCGCCGGCCAAATCATTCAAGAATTCCCTCAGCATTTAATCTGTCTCTCGGACTCCTTGTACATAGGGCAGAAGACGCCCGCCCTTTCTCCAAACGACCTACTAGAGATCGGGAACAAGTATTTCCTTCTGCCAGAACAATTCTTCCAGTCTGACCTAACGCTCGTATTGCTGGCTTCCTCGATATCACTACCGTCCCTAAAATCTCCAAGTAGTTCCACAAGTTGCGTATTAGCTTCTGTACGCAGTATCGAACGTGCGTCTGCTCTCTGCCAGCCGTTTGAGATAGAGAAAGGCAACGTGGGCGGAGGGCCTCATATCAGAGTCTCGGTAGAGTTTATTTCAAAGCTTATGGAAGACGGGAGGCTTAACATTGATGAAGGTTCTGCAGATGACAAGCGTAGGCTGTGCAATACTCCGGAACTGCAGAAGGATTATGAACAATTGGTCACGTCCAGAAGCCAACGCTGGAGACCGAAGCTTGAGACTATCAAGGAAAAGGAGAAGGGTAATTGCCAGAGGCTCATCTTCAAATTTAGATTAAGTCTTAAAAGATCTTGATCACTTGAATGTCTTGTGTTTTGTTTTGTTTTAATTTGCAGTTTTTTTTTTCTTTAATCATGCTTATGTTATCATCTCTTTTAGAATCTAGGAAAAATCCTTTTTGGTCACTTCAAATTGCATATATATATATATAAACTAGTATAATCATTTATTTAACTTGTGGCCCTATACATTTATAGGGCATTTAACTCAGAAATCAGATACCATCACATCTCAAGTGAGATTTTTTTATATTTTTGTATGATTGTTTATTACAAATTTGGAATTAGAATTATAAATCTTTGGATAGTACATTTGTTTATCTTTACGTAATTGGGAAAATGCAATTTTTGTTTTAATAATATACTTAGTCAAATATAAACACCTATCCATCATAAAAATATAGAATTCATAATTGATAGTATATATATTTAAGTTATTTGTAATTTAGAAAAATACGACTTTTTTAATGCAATTTTCGTTTTAATATATTTAGTGAAATATAAACACCTATTCATAAAAAATATAGAATTCATACTGGATAGTATAATTGTCTAACTATATGTAATTTTAAAAAATACCTTTTTAGTACATTCCCTAAAATATAAACATTTATCCATATAAATATGAAATTCATAATTAACTACACTTAGCAGCAAAGACAATAAAGTCTTGATAGTCAATAGTGCAGCAACAGACAATAAAGTCTTGATAGTCAATTTCCATGCTTAGCATCTTGCTTCATTTTATTTTTATTCGCAGTGCAGGGTGTATGGGTCTTTTATAGAAAGAAATATAGCTCACTATGACTTAATTCAGATCTTGAATTTTCCTTTGTTATTCCATAAATCATGAATAGTTATTCGCTATACAACGTTATGAATTGTTATAGGAATCGACACACATATGAACGACTGATTCTAACCAATTAGAGCATAGGCAGGATTTAATTACAGTGACATCATCAAGGTTCAAAGATATTAATGAACATATAAACCACAGGTGAATCCTTTATAGCTCCAAATCTATACTAGTCACCTTAAAAGGCAACGTTGCACCTCGAAGGTCATACTCCCATAATATTACATCGAAGACATAAATTTTCCATTGTCTAAATGGAGATTAGTGGTTAAAAGACAACGTTAAGACAGATAGAGAAGTACCTCCAAGATCATGCTCGCATAATATTACGTGCCACACATAATTGTTTCGTTGTCTAAATCAAGATTAGTTGTTGGTTAGGAGGGTCAATCTTGAAGATCGACACATTAAGTGTGACATTCAACGACACACATCCCAATCCTTGCTTAAAAGTTAATGTTTCAATTTTTAAATGTTCAATTGGCAGGTTAGGACAAGAATGATTAAATCATTGGTGATTGGTTATTGAATTGAGAGTAGCGAAATGTTTAGAACTCAGTATGGAAGAGATGTGTAACACTACACATAACAAACTAACGTTGTGTGTAATGACAGTTATGTAACCTTATATAATAAAAAATAAAATTGAATAAAAAGTAATTAAAAAAATCCATATTCATTCATAAAATAAAAATGTAAATACAAAAAAAAATGTCATTAAAAAAACAACACCTTAAGAAATTAAATGCCTCGTGAATAGATCAACTTTTAAAATTGATCTATGTTACTGAGATACATTTAAAGTAAAAAGGATTGGAGACATGATGATAGAACTTTACAATGATTCTTGGTAAACTAGCAAAGATCCATTTTAAACTCGGATCTATCAAGCACCAAGAGAGATCCAATTTCTTGAGGTGTATATTATTTTACCATTTGGATCCCTCTCGGTACTTGATATATTTGGGTTCAAAATATATCTAGGGTAGTTTATATATATATATATATATAATTTAAGTCGATATGTAATTTATATTTTTCATCTTTTAGTTTTTAATATTTTGTATTTGTGTCAGCTAGCATAACGTGACTAACATGACAGGATCTCCCCCTATTGGGTTGGAAAACACCTCATGTGCTCCTACTGCGAAAAACATATCTACGTTTAATGTGAAATATTGGAAACATGATGATATAAATTTTTAGTAGTCTTAAACCAAATCATATTTAGTGAAGCCTAATTAAGGTTTTAAATGGAAGGCGGTTTTCAATGAAAGGCATATATGTAATTGCTACTCATACATATCGTGATCGTCACTACAACACCAATTAAACATAGAATATGAGGGAATAAAAAATGTCACTCTAGTGGTGTTAAAAGGAACAACCTATGACCTTAGTGGTGTTAAAAGGAACAACCTATGACCTCTGTAAATGTGCTAGGGGTGAGTGATGAAAAAAAATCCGATCATCTACTTAAAAATAGGTGTCAAACCAATTTAAGAAAAACATAAATTAATCAGCATAAAAAAAACATCCCAATTTATAATTTTAACTTATTCAACACCTAGGTGAACGACATCTTGATAGAAACTCCATTGGTGATGGTTGTAATGGCATAAGATGCAAGAGGAAATTGTACCGAAAGTGTGCATGAATTGAACGAGTAAGAAGTACCACAGTTTCAATTTTTTAAAACACTAATAAATTTAACCAAATTGTCTATTTAGCATATTGGGATTAAATCAACTAAAGTTTGTGTGTGATAATTTTCTTTGGTGTGATTCTTGAGTAGTTTATAATCTTTAACTTTTAGTCAAACAATTAAGAGATAAATAGAAACAAGACTACACCATAAATTTGAGAAAAATATATATATTAAGAAGAATTATTTAAACAATTCCAACAATAATAAGCAATAAAAAAAATTCAATATAGATTACAACATTGTAATCATAGTTTCTCTTTCAAATACTTCACCCAGAATGTTTCTTCTCATTGATTTTCTAAATAAATTTACAAAATTGTAAAAAAAAAGCCTCTTCCCCTTATGCAAAATTACAATTAAATATTTTTCTTAAAATGATATTTATCTTATTTATTTCTCTCACCCTTTGTCTTTCCAAAATATAAAATTCATATCTTCTTTATAAAATATATATTATCCCCTCAACTTTGATTTAAAAGTGTCCAGTTCAAATTTCATAAGGTGACATTAATCCAATAGAACATATAAAAGTTAATTGCTCTTGTAACACACCCATATAGATTGCTAAAATGTATTAAAAAACCGAAAATTCTTTCATATAAGACATGGGCCATGTATCTTGCTCTAACATAAATTCCTAAGCTTAATCCTTTCTTCAAAATTTCTTCTGCTAATAAAAAGTCCCTTCCGCAATTAAAAAACTTCCTTCCATAAATTAAAAGGCCCCTTCTGCAAATAGAAACTCATTTCCGCAATGTGGATTGAGGATTTCAGAACCCCATGTATTTTAATTAATTTTATTTTCACTTTCTGCATTGCGTAATGCACATTGCGGATTGCAAAAACCTTTACAATTTAGCAGTTTTTCCTACCACTTTTCGCATTCTGTAATGCAGATTGCGGATTACGGAAACCTTTACAATTTAACAGTTTTTCCTTTCTCTTTCTGCATTCCACAATGCAGATTGCAGATTACAAAGACCCTAATATTTCCACAATTTTTCCCTTTTCACTTTCTGAATTCCATAATGCGGAAACACGTATCTTCTTTGCAGTTTTAACTTCCACCTTCCGCTTTTCGTAATGCGGTTTGCGAATTGCGAAAACCCCATATTTTCTTTATATTTTATCTTCTGCTTCCCTCTTTTCGCAATTTTGGATTGTGGATTGTGGAACCTCGCGAATACTTTATAGTCCCGACTTCTAGTTTTCGTATTCCGCAATGTGAATTGCATATTGCAGAAATTCCTTATATCCATACATTTTAACCCTATTTTCTGCTTCCACAATGCGGATTACGAGTTGTGGAAACACTCCCATTCCTTCTAACTTTTATTCCTCTTTCTGCTTTCACAATGCGGATTGAAGATTGCGGAACCACCCCACTTCCTTATGATTTTTTACTCTGTTTTCCACTCCCACAATGCATATTGTAGATTTTAGAAAGAGTTCAATTCCTTATAAATTTTACTCTGATTCCACTACCGCAACATGGATTGTGGATTGTGGGTTGCGGAAGCACTTGAATTCTTTATACATTTTTTGGGTTCCGCAAGCCTTCTGGCCTAAGGTTTTTTACCTACCTTCTCTGTGTTTTCTTGGCAACACTAAGGAGTTTCCAACCCTCGATGGAATCACGAATTTAAGTTAATTGAGATACTTAGACAAGCTCAGGATTAGGTATTTTTTTGTGGTTTACACTGTCCAGTTCCTAAGTAGTTCAACAACAAATCTCTCCTTGACAGTTTTACCCTTCCTTAGAAATTTAAGTTATGATACAGGGGCTTCACTAAACAGGAAAATGGATCAACCGAGGACAACACACTGGCTTCCCTACCAGGGGTCCCTTAGACTGGATTTAACAAAGAATCATACAACATCATAGTAACTCTTTATATAAACAATATTACACCATTTGAGCAACCAATATCACCAAATGCAAGTCACAGTCATTCAAAATAGAGTATGAGTGTACACCATCTCATAAGAAACATTTTCATCAATAAAACTAAAACTAGTATTTATCATTTCAGAAGCATTCAAACACACATTTATCATTTTAGATTTGCAAAAAAATAAACCTAGTAATGAAACCTGTTTGTAAAGTGAGCCACAATAAAAAGGGAACAACCACATTCCACCAAACCATAGATTAGGCACACATTTTCTCTGTCCTCAATCACCCCCGAGCTAAACTATGTGTGCCAAGAGAGGAGATAACTAACCTCAGTTCAGTTTTCCAAGAATAGATCAGTTTCCTAATGCAGAGTGCTCATGAAGCAAGTATTTCTCTCAACTCTTTCCTAACACATATTTCTCACACATCAAGAGGTCATTCTTTCCTAGCATACTCAGTAGCATCCTTCCTCCTCGCATATGTTCTCTTATAGTTTGGTTTCGTAGGTCTTACTTTGCAGCTATGGTCCATTCACCAAGGAATCCCAATCAACCACTGCGCTCACTAATTTCTCCAGGGTTTGTCTAACCTTCTTTTGCAGATACGGTCCATTCTCCATTGAATCTCTGTCAACCACTGCGCCTAAAATCTCTCTAGTATTTTTTCGGCGCCATTAACACATTTCAGCCCCATGGTGTACTTCCCTAAGGTTTACTTCTCTACATCTCCCCCTCTTGGATGCATAGTATCCTCTTTTAACGTGGCTTACCCCTTTCATTATGAATTTCATTAAAGGAAAAATCTAGCGGTTACAACTATCCTTCAAGGACCGTTTGGATGGATTCTGCAATCAACCAAACTTATCAAAAACCACAGTCGAGACTTAATATTACAAATAATGTTTATAAATCGGGGATATTAGATGCACACCCCCTTATTGCAACACTATACACACTGTTCTCAATCTTCCTCCACAGCTTCTGGAAATAAACTTGGGTACTTCTTTCGCATATATTCCTCTAGTTCCCAAGTCATTTCCTATGGGATAAAATTCTTCCATTGTACCTTAAACCGAGTGAGGACCCGATTCCGAAGTGTTATTTCTTTCCTTTCCAGAATGCGTAGAGGTTCCACTTGAAATTATCCTTCTGGCTCCACCTATACCAGGTTCCAGTCAATGATATGAGTGGAATCATGTATATATTTCTTCAGCAATGGAATATGAAAAAAATTATGAATTCTTAAGTGTGTTGGAAGAGAAAGTTTATATGCCATGGATCCAATCCTTTCCATGATTTGAAAGAGTCCACAGAATCATGGTGCTAACTTGGTACAACTTCCCAATCTCAAGGAGCTCTTTTTTGGATTGAATCGGAGGTAAACATGGTCTTCGACCGAAAATTATTATGTTGTCTCTTCAAGTAAGCATAAATATTTTTGTGATTCCTCGCCACCTTTAATTTATTTTGTAACTTTCAAACAATATGTTCCATTTCTTGTAACAATTCAGGTCCTACTATCAGTCGATTCACAGGGATATCCCAGCTAACAGGGGTAGTATGCTTTTTCCCATATAGGATTTTGAATGGGCTCATCTTGGTTGAGGCCTAATAACCATTATTGTATGCAAAATCTACTAGACGCAAATACTCTTCCCACTTAGTGGGCCTTTCCATGACATATATCCTCAACATGTCTTCAATTACTTGGTTTGTTCGTTATGATTGTCCATTTCTTTCAGAGTGGTATCTAGTGACGAAGTTTATCTTGGTTTCTAACCCTCCAAAAAATGATTTCCAAAATTTTGGTGTAAGCTTGACATCTCGATCAGAGATTGCCATCTTTGGTAGTTCATAAAATCGAAATACTTCCTTCAGAAATATTTTTGCAACATTGACAACCTTATAAGTTGATTTCACAAGATTAAAATGAGCATACTTTCTTAACTTATCTACTACAACCATAATTGAATCATGTCATTTTTGAGTTAATAGCAAACCCATCATAAAATCCAAAGATATTACCTCCCATTTCCATTCGGGAATTGGAAAAGGTTGTAACAAACCTACTGGATGTTGATGTCTAGCCTTCACTTGTTGACATTCCAAACATTTAGATAGATAATCAACTAAATCTGCCTTTAATTTGGGCCAAAAGAATTGTTTTCTCAGGGCTTTGATCATCTTTTGGTAACCAGGCCGCCCTACCTAAGGAGGTCTATGCATTTCATTTAGAACAAAAAATTTTAAATATGCAACATTGGGCATATATATTTTCCTTTTAAACCAAATTAACCCTTTTTTGCTCTACTTTGAATTTTGTCTCATTCAAGTTTACCTTGCCTTTCAACAATTTATTGAGTAAATTTTCATATTCAGCATCATAGATGTTGGATGTATTTATTCTGATCATTGAATCACTTTCTGGTCAACTCATAGTAATCTCATATACTTCATGAGTTTGTTGAATGAGTGCATTAGCCACCCTATTATCCTTACCCTTGATAGGCTTTACTTCAAAATAAAATTCACTTAAGAAGGCCATCCATCTTGCTTGTCTGGAATTAATCCCCGGCTGAGTAAATATATTATGTACACAAATGTTGTCTATCAACAAAAGGGAACTTTTCCCTAATAGGTAGTGGCACCGCATTTTTAAGGCATGCACTACTGCTTCCAATTCTATATCGTGCACTACATAATTTCATTTATTCCCTTTCAATTTGTCAAATTCATAACATACCCCATGACCTTCTTGAGATAATATTCCCACCAATCCTTCATTACTAGCATCTGTACTCGTTATGTAGTCCTTATAGGGGTCAACCACCTTTAAAATTGCAGCCATGGTTAACCATATTTTTAGGTTTTCAAACCTCTCTTAAAACATCAAGGACCACACAAACTCTACTCCTTTATTTTGCAAGGAAGTGATGGGATAGGCTATCTTTGGGAATCCTTGGATGAATCATCGGTAGTAACTCGTGAGTCCTATGAAATATTCAATGTCAGCGACAAACTTAGGCACAGGCCATTTGAAAATAGCCTTAATATTTTGTGGGTCTACTACGATCATTTATTCTGAGATGACATGATCTAGGTACTGAATTTATTTCTTAAATAATTCACGCTTCTCAAACTTAGCATACAGTTGATTATCTCTTAAATTTTGTAGCACAATTTCCAAGTGTTTTTTATGTTCTTCCTCCATCTTGGAGTAGATTAAAATGTCATCAAGAAATATCAACACAAACTGGTCTAGGTACTTGTTGAAAATACTCAGTCATTAGCCACATGAATGGAGCAGAGGAATTTGTTAAGATGAAAAGAAGTACTACGAATTCATAATTCCCATATTGGGTCTTGAAGGTTATTTTGCTTACATCGTTTTCCTTAATCTTGATCTGCTAATAATTAGACCACAAATCTAACTTGGAGAATATTTTATCTCCCCCAACTTTATCAAATAGATCATTAATTCGAGGCAGAGGATACTTGTTCTTGATGGTTACTTTAATCCAATGTCTGTAATATATGAAAAATCTTAGAGTCCCATCCCTTTTCTTAATAAATAAAACTAGTGCTCCCTAAGGAGACACACTGGTTTGATGTAACCCTTATCTAGGATTTCTTGTAACTAAATTTTCAATTAGGTTAACTCAATGATGCTCATACGATAAGGTATCTTATATACCAGTGCAGAACCAGGAACTATCTCAATGGAGAAATTTACTTCTCGTTGAGGGGGTAGTCCTGGTATCTCTTCAGGCAACACATCCATAAACTTATTTAAGAATGGGTGGTATTTTACCTATGTTTGACCTTCATTGAGGAGAAGGTCCATGACCTGTACTCCATACATCTTACACGCCTTTCTCATACATTTATTTAATTGCATGGCAGAGATTTGTCTTAAGGAGACAGGTTTACTGACACCTTCTACCTTCCTAGCGAATAAATCCTCATCCACATAAGTAAATGTTTTATAAAAAAAAAAAAAATATTACTTTATAGTTTTCTAACCAATCCATTCCAATAATCCTATCATATAACCCTAAAGGAGAAACATTCATATTAAACCTAGTCACATCATCATTTATTTTAACTTCACAATCAACAAGAAACTCAATTACCTTTCTCCTTGCTCTAGTGGCCAGTTGGATTAACTGGTATTTTGCATGCCTTACCTTGGTGAACTGACATTCCTCCAACACTTTGGGAGTGATTTAACTTAAGTTAGCCCTTGGACCAATTAGTATAGAAAGAATTCAGTTAGAGATAGTACCTTTAATCTCCACAATTACAAATTGATAATGTGCTTGTCGATTCTCCAGGGTTGCATTAATCTGGTGGTAACTTTTCCCAACTTCTGAAATAGTGGAATCTTCTTGCAGGTTGTGAACAACCTTATTAGTTTGGTTGAGGCATAGAAATTTCCTTCCTGAGTGGGGCTCTCCACATTCCCAACACTTCAAGGGTTCTTTAGGGTCTCCAGCAGTCCCCTTAGGTCCAAATATCACAGATTTATAGTTCTTTTGTGGAAGCTGTTCATTTCTGTTGTAGGAATTTCCTTGTGGATTCCTTGGCATGTTCCTGAAGGGTGGGGGTTGGAATCCATTTCCCCACTGGTTGAAATTTTCTTGTTATTTACCCTTCCAGAACTTGTAGAGGCCATTCATTTATTTGTACTGTCCAAAAAAACCTTGCAAGTTATGTTGAACAATATACTAAGGATGAATACTTTGAAGAAGTACATGAATCACTAAGGCATGGCTATCATAATGAACAATTGAACTATCATATCAATGACATGTTGTTGTATCATCTTAGAAAAAAATGTATTCCAGAAAGTGAAAGAGTGCCTATGATAAGAGAAGCTCATACTTCTCTCAATTTAGGACATTTTGGAGTAGGAAAAACTATAGCACAATTACAAAAGTTTTGTTATTTCCCTCAAATGAATGATACTGTGTCCAAATATGTAAAAGGATGTGTCATGTGTGCAACAAGTAAACCAAATAACATTAAGTTATGTTGTACACTCCACTTCCAGTTCCTTCTCCTCCATGGGAAAGTGTTTCAATGGATTTTGTAGGAGGCTTACTAATGTCTAGAAAGGGACATGATTATCTATATGTTGTTGTGGATTGATTCAGTAAAATGTGCATAATCGTGCCTTGTAAAAAGTAGATCACAACTGATATGGATGGTCATTTGTTCTTTCAAAGTGTATGGTTCTATTTTGGACTTCCTACTTCTATTATATCTTAGTGCGATTTCTACTTTCTTGGGAAATTTTGTCATCTTTATGGGAACTTATGGACACAATGCTAAAGAAAAGAAAAAAATTTCATCCACAAACCGACAGACAAACTTAAGTGGTCAACCGGACCGTTGTACATCTTCTTAGAGGGTATTGCGCGAAGCATCCTAAGCTTTTGGATGAATAGTGGCATTATGTTCAACATTCCTACAACAGAGCCATATGCTCTTCAACACAGAAGTCTCCATTTGAGACATGATTTTGGTATTTTCCAAAGTATCCCTTGGACTTTGTTTTTGGGAAAGATACAATGGAAAATAAACAAGTTGATGCAAAAAAAGATCAGAATTTTATTCAACAGGTACAGTTGATTCATCAAACAATGCATGAACAGTTGGAATCAAGTCAGGACAAGTACAAAGAATGACATGAAAAACATCGAGTATATCATAATTTTCAAATTGGTGATTGAGTATGGCTTCATATCAGAAAAAATTGACTCTAAGGTGAATTTAGAAAGTTGAAGTCTTTTACGTATGGACCTTTTACAATTTTGCATAAAGTCTATAATAATTATTTTCGGTTAGAATTGCCTCCTTATATGAAAATGTATTCCACTTTTAATGTGGAAAACTTGAAACTATATGAGCCTCGTATGATTGTAGACCAATATGTAAAGGTTCAAGTACCTTCTATGGATGAGTTTCCTCCTGAATATCTCAATGAAATTGAGGAAGATGTAATACTTGATAAGAAGGTCAAATATTCATGAAGAGGTGGCATTAAATTTCTTTGTGTGGGGCTGAAAGGAATGCATCTAAGAAAATAACAGTGGTTAGAGAACAAAAGAGTGAGGGATATGTAACCTCACTTATTTTCTGAATGATTTCATTATTTTGGTGGCCCAACAACTTCCTAGTGGGAAGGCTTGATCCAAGAGGATCTCAAATTTCGATCAAAATAAAAGCCTTCAAGTAGTGAAATAGAGATTACAATGGTGAATATCTCATCAGGATATTTCTTTCCACATTTGTTTCACATGAAACGATCTCTGGATGTAAAAGTTATTAGGCTTTGAGATCTCGGAAAAAGGTTAAAATGTGGTAAAAAAAAATATGGAGAAAGGATGGCACGTGGAAAACCCATAGGTTTCCACATGGAAAGTATAGTCAGCGTATGGATGCCATATTGTGGAAGAACCAAAGGCTGCCACATGGACCGGATCAGTGATGTGGCATTCTGGTAGGGTGACATGTGGCAATGACAGGTACATGTGGGCCAATCGGGCACTACCACATACCATCCCTATTGGTAGGTTCTTGTACAGTTTACTAAAATTTATTGGAGACCATGGGAAATGAACCCACAACATCTAGGGCCACCAACATCCCCAACAAGCCCTCCTAGCTAGGGATCCCGCCATTAGCTCTTAACATGTATGGAACAAAAAATGTATATAAAGTTGAATTGAAATTCATGTTGAAAAGAAGGGGGCCGAGAGGTTGAGGGGTGGTCCCTAGACCCATATGCCAAGAATGAGGCCTTCATATTGTTGTATGTTATGCTAACACAACACCACTAGTGGCACCAGAAGATACCACATGTCCAAGTTATATTGTGAAACCGATGAAATAAGCCACATTACAAGCAAAGTGATCGTTCAAACAAAAAACACCATCGCATAAAACATTGCTCAAATTAAATAAACAAATCGCGTTGGAAGGGGAGAGGCCCATGGGTTTGACCTCAAGACCTTTGCCCCCATAATCCACCACTTTAACACTGGCCCAACACCCATTTGTTAATTAGTAACATACAAATTCACTTTATGAATTTATGGTCGATATTAGGGCTACAAATGGGCGCATGGCCCTCCTTTCACAATAGAATTTGAGGCCAAAATCCGATGGTTACCATGTCTGAAATTTGACACTAACCTGTCGGGTATTTGACAACATCAATTTTCTTTGCCGTTGGTGGCGTAACGTCTGGTAGTCGACAACCAATCCAAGGCGGTCATATTTCCTATGGCACGCCCATCAGATTTCCTACGGCCAGGCTGTCGGATTTCCTACGGCAAGGCCGTCGAATTTCCTACGACAAGGCTATCAGATTTCCTACGACAATGTACCGTCAGAGCCACAGCAATTTGGTCGGATTGGCATGAAATCCGACAACAGCTGCTAGGCATTGAACGTGGGATAACCGATGGGATATTGTATATTAATAATAATAAAAATTGTATTTAGTGGCAAGTTTACTTTGATATATGCTATAGATATCGTTGTCTTTTGATATATTTTGGTGGATGTGTTTAAGTTTTAATACATCATCAGGACCAAAGATATGTAGGTCTCTTCATTTGAAAGAGGATTCAACACAGATGGAATCTAGGTAGCTATATGTAAATAATTTGATACTTATAGGTAGCTATGAGAAGCACATTGCATGATGTAAGAAGACATTGGCAAGTGGATATGACATGAAAGGAATTGGCCTTGTGCAATAGATTTCTGGGTCTATAGGTTTTTCATCTATAGACTTGGCACAAAGTGGAGATTCTAAAGAGAATTCACATGCTAAACCACAATCCTTGGCCACTCCTATGGTTCCAAATCTAATGTTGTTAATTTAGAGTTCAATTTGGTAAACACATCTTTGAATAGGCATTGGAGTGGTTCGCTTGTGTGCCTTGTGAATGTTAGGCATCATATTTATTTTGCAATGAATACTTTTGGTGAATTCAAGGTTGAACCTAGTCAAATTCATTAAAATGCTGTCAAACGTGTGCACAAAAATTTAGATGGAAAAGTTCATTATGGCATGAGGTATGAGGGAGGTAGAGTCACTATTGCATGGAATTGTGAATTCAAATGCACAAGGGAGGCAAGCAAAAGAAATAGTACTCCTAGTCATTGCCTCGAGTTGGGATCAATGATGATATCTTGGTTCAATAACAGGTAGAGTGCAATTTCTCTCAGTTTAGCTGAAACTAGAAATATGCCAATGCCATTGACATGTTATAAGGTTGTTTATATTTGAAAGCTCATTGGAAAGTTCACCAATCATAGGTTGAAAACCATTGTTGTTAACTACAACAATTAGAGTTGGATCACGCTCTTTATGAATACATCATTTCATAATCTATCCAAGCACATTGACATCTAGTAACATTTCACCAAAAATAGAGTACACAATGGAACTATTTTCCTTGGTTCCCATCTCATTGATATATAGGTCATTTACATTCTAATGAAACCTCTTGCAAAGGAAATGTTTGATATTCCAAGATAGAAGTTTGGTTTGTTAGATAACACCTTCCTCACAAAAAGTAAAGTGGTATTTTTTTATTGCTCAAAGGTGTTCTCCTAATAAGAGTGCACATGAAGTAGTTGACCTCATCTAATGGTACCCAAAGAAAGTCTTTTAACATACTAGATTTGCATAAACAATTGAAGGGTCAACTTAGGTCACAACAACACACTACTTTACAACAATTAGACATTTAGATTTTAGCTAATGTTACTAATGACAATGACATTCAATAGAGACGCCACCCTCATCCACTACCATTGTTGGCACTCACAAGACTAGAGGTAGCAGCTTGAACTTCAAACACTCCATCATTGTGTGGGTCCAGTGTACCTTTTGGTGATTCTAGTCCTAGAGTTCCACAACCACTTCAATAAGAGAAACAAAATTAGAAGTTGCTAGGGAGCAGAGGAAATCTAGCTTTGTAGATAGCACAAATGTTTTCCATTGTGAATCATTTTATATACATGGCAAGATAGGAACATATTTTATCCCATGAAACCCTCTAGTCCCTTTTCTAGTTATAATAAGGCTAGATTTTTATCAACAAATTTGATATTGTTCTTCTAATCTGTGTTGATTTAGATTCACTGATTTTTGCAATAGGGAAATTCCATCTCCACCAAGGTTCATACTTTGGATGGAATTATTGTTATTTAAGCATTGTTGTGTCCTCATATGATTTCCATTTTCCAAATTAGAAAAGATGTGGATTTTTTCAATATTGTTCAGCAATAATAGTGGTTCTAAAATTTAAAGGACTTAAAATATTTTTGTTCTGGCCTGCATAGAAAAAAAAACAACAATAATAGCCATTCCCATTGACCATTACATCCTGAGCTTCCTTAATGACTTCATTGGCAGGACTGGAATCTTAATGAGGCAATTACATCAGTTACATCTTGATGAGGCAATTTGTTGTGCAGTTTTTTTTAGTGTAACTTCTCTTGCACACCTACCACTTCATCCATATCATTATTACATAACTACCAATCCAAGCTTAATTAAATTATTTTTCTAACATATTAGATTGAATAACCGTCACTAGGTGAACCCTTAATGGCCAGTTTACTCTAATCATCAATTTTCAACATATAATGAAAATTTTATGATATACAGTTGAGCTTATAATAGAAAACTTGTATGATAGACAGATGATAAATTTTAGAAATATATGTGAAAATGGAAATTTGTAGAAAATTTTATAACATAAAACTTTGCAAATATTGAAAACAGTAACATTTTAACAAGAGGGTAAAATGTAAAGAACCTTATCTTTGTTCAATTGGACCAACATAAATAATTATCAGGTAGACATCCTGTAAAAATATTACACTATAAAGGGAGCATATAATAGAAAATGACCAAGACAAAGAGTTATTTGCAAGAAAAATAAAGAAAGCATACACTAGTCCACAAGGCCTGAAAATTTAATAATACTATTAATGCAATTTTATTATATCACTATGGTTACTAGGATGTGATGAGCATCATATTTCCTACTTGAATTTTGTGCTTCATTGTTGCTAAAATCCAAGGCCTTCCTTTACGATTTTCTGGGTTGTACTAATTGCAAATAAAAATTTTATTTATCCAATCAAGACTGAGACCCAACAACAGTTCAGGAAATACAAAATGGAGAGTCCACTAAGTAACACAACAAAACTCAGCATTAACTAGCTTCATAAAAATTTAGGGATCATAAATTCAAGAATCAAGGATCATATACTCAGAAAAATTCAATAACTCTGAAACCCTACAAACAAATACTTCCATTAGTATTTCTCTTCTATACATTTTCATGTAATTCTTGGACATGACACTAAACATTTTTGTAAACAAATACAACTTATTTTATACAAACTATTCATTCAAGAATAATAATGACAAGATACTGAAAGTAGGACATGCTGACCTACCCTAATAGAGAAGATGTTAACAATTTCGTTAACTCTGTATCCAACCTTGGTCTTACCTTCTTGAAACATGGGTTTCCCATTGGAGTGTTGTGTATTTCCTGTAAAAAATATGGTAAAACAGAACACACTTCATATTTAGAAATCAAAGTAGCAAACACCAAGTATAGAATCGTAACTCTTTATCTGCTCAATGTAATATATATTCTCCTCCATACTCTTCTTCTTCTTGTCATACTATGACAAATTTTAGGGCCAACGAGAAAAATTTGCACAGAGTGTCAGTCCAAGAGAATGTCTGACATAAAAAATGAGAGAGTAAGAATGAAGAGAAATCAGATGCATGTCTTACCTCATCTTTGTTTTTCCCCTAGTGATAGATTTTGTGCGATGACCCATTGTGTATCCAACTTCTCAATCCCTTTCACTTCAACAATTAAGTTTTCAATTTGAATTTCATCTATAACATCTAGACCCACCTCTGACTGCGCATTGTTATCAACTAAACATTTCCCATTGCGAACTTCCACTGTGGTAATTATCAATTCTCCAGGCCGGTAAGATTCTTGATTTGTGCTCATTCTCAGAGGAGTGGATGAACTCTCCTTTTCTAAGCTAGTGGCTGAAGATAAGGAATTTTACCTTCCATGTTGAATGAAAGGTCCTACCTTTTTGAAAAGGGGAAAGACCTGAGGAATACTAGATAGCATTTTCTCAGTACCTTTTATCCATTCTCTCTTTCTTTGATCAGAAGCAAGTGCCAATTTCAGCAAAACCCATACTAGTAATAATAATAGTGTCTATTTCTAGAAATATCCTTCATAATAACAAATTGAGTTTATAGCTCTTGTCCACTTCTCAATTAAAGAAATAATATGTTGAGTGCATGTGCCATGGATTCAGGGAATTTTAAGCATCCACTAAGCGACTATTATATGCAACACACAAAGTATAAGTATTGGAGGTTGAGCTGAGTTCCAATAAGACGACTACTGAAAAAAAAATTTCAAATGTCAATTTCAAGGGCCAACTCAAGCTGTCATCAGTGTCTTCAAATATATATCCTCTAAGTTGCAAGAAACCATGATTCATGTGAAACTCTCCCAAAATCATAAATAAAGGCTACTTCCCATCCCTGATTAATGAGGCATAGGAAAACTTGGACACGTATTTGAAGGATCACATCTCCAACACCAACATTACAACCATTGAAACTACAAAGTTTGTACAAATCACAGTAAAAAAATACTCCTAAATACCTCTATGGATACCTTAAAAGTATTTTGTAAGTGAGTTGTACTTCATACCATGAAGGTTTTATAAATCCAACTGTTACATTCCTTTGCAATATTATAAATATGTATAATAAAAATTGGTTCTAGATTGGAGACTAAAGACAAAAATAGATATTCCTCTTTTGTGAATCTAGTTTAAAATAAACTAGACCTGCTAGCTAATCTCCCTAGACATTTTCAATTAATCCTTGTTTAATGCGTCCCTAAAAAAAATGTGCTAGCTAATATTGAGACTTGCAATAGATCAATTCAATCTCCTTGTTCTACACTATCCCTCTCATGGAATGGTGGAAAACTTGAATGTGCATGTTCTTGGCATGAAAAACGGGATAATTTGTGAGTTGGAACACACTTTGATTATCACAAAAGGGTAGTGTTTCCTGATACTATTGTAGGTTCTCATCATTAAGTACCCTTGAACTATATTTATTCACAGGATGCATTAACCATGCTTCTATGGAAAAAATGTAATGATTCGTTCCTTTTTACTACCCCACAAAACTAAACCTGATGCCATGTTGAACGAATAATCTATACCATATTTCCCTAAAAAATTATGCAATTAATCATACGTCAAGGTGACTACCAACAGAATTCCTTATGGAACTAAAACAACGAAAATGTAAACTTTACAAACAAATACTTCAATTAGTATTTCTCTTCTGTACATACAAAATGAATCATGTTATATGTACCTAATAAATTAAAAGAAACTGCATAATAAATATGGTTGCAAAACTCAACTAGATGCCTATTATTACTCCTAATATGCGATACAAATGACACAAAATTTTTCTTGGGACCAAAGATATGTATTGTGATTGTAATATAGATCTCCTCCATATATGAGGAAACCTCTGATATCTAAGAATTAAAATGCACCAATTCAGTCCCAGCAGAGGATAACAATGTACTCCCACGTACCATTGTTTACACATATGGGAATAGTACTTCCATGATGTTTTTACCATGCCAACCTAACAGGTTATAAGAATATGCATGGGGATCCTACTTTTCAATGAAATTTCTACACCTAACTATTAAGAAACTTTTTCATATTGTCAATGACAAGAAAACAATATCTACATAATGAAAATAGGAAATTAGTTTTCAAAAAGAGGGGGTGGGTGAAGGAGGACTCATATTAATGCCAAAAGCCTATCCAATGGATCCTTGGTCCACTGGAGGTGATATTGACAACTTCTAAGTCATTTACTAAGGTGACATTCTCACTGTGGCTTGCACCACTTGCACAATGTGAGTTTGAAAGGGATGAGGCTAGATGCAAGTTCAAGGAAATTTCGGCGGAATAGATGCCCCTCAAAACCAACACCTAGGCCAAAGAAAGTATTCTCTTTATACTGTTGCATATCTAATCATGTTTCTTGAATCACTTTAAAAATTAAAATATAATTGTAGAGCCTTCTCCATTAAAGGGAAATAAAGAATATGTGGCTGAAATCCTTGCAGCTGATAGATAGACCATCACTCTTAGGGATGAATGCATGCATTGCAGGGTATATAGACATATTCTATTATTGAGTGGATTGGTTGGCCTTAACAACATTGTTATGATAGTCATGTTTCTAATGAACTACCACAACCATTCTTAGTTTGCTCGTTTTGATTACGTGGAATAAAAACTTAAGAATAATACTTTGTAAAATTTGCTAATTTATGATACCAGAATGATAAACACTTAACCTATAGCCACAAGTTATGTTGGGATATTTGGTATTGTCATGGGATAAATTACAAACTAACGGGCAACAAAACAATCAACCAATCTAGAATGCAAATTCAGAGGTGAGAAGGAGAGCTCAATAAAACTTGTATGTGTCTAAAGTTAATCAATCAATTGATCCAACAAATCAATTAATCAATCGAGTATCTAAAATTAGTCATTAATTGAGACTGCAGACTCAAAGTTAAGGAGGAAATCTCAATAAAATACATTGTGTCTAAATATAATCAATCCATTGAGGCAACAAAATAATAAATCTATCAAGAATGCAAGTTTCAGTTTATAATTAGAGTTTAGTAAGACCCAAATATGTATAAAGTTAGTCAATCAATTGGGACTGTGAATTTAAAGTTCAAGATGAAAGTTCAATAAAACCCAAATGAGTTATAGTTAAACTATGCATGCGGGAATTCATCAATACTTGCAAGGCATGATAGGAAAAGGTGAGCCATGCCACATAGCAAGCAATGCAACTTTGTGGCTATTGAAATTAAAATTAAAATATATGGCCTTGACTCATTATGAAAGCAAAAAATTAGTTAAAAAATGATCAAACTGACTTGTGGAATAGCTCAAGGAGCTGCGAACCACCGAGTACAGCTAGAAAGCGAGTGAAAGAGGAAATGGAGTTTGCGGTTTCTTCCACTGTAGAGATTACAAATATTTGATGGAGTGTAAGGTTTGATAATATTGTGAGATTCTCTTAGCCATTACATCAATGACATTCTTATTATTCTAGTTAGTTATTTTGTTATATCAATGAGTGCAACCACTTAATATGTGGCTAATGAAGCTGATAGGTTTTGGCATGCCAAATTTAAGTGGTTGTGTTAATACACAATAGAATAAAATGTTTTTAACAGTCCACTACTCGCTATGTCTGCAAATAAACATGGTTTCTTAGGTGTAAGTATTCAACATGTCATCACAATTTGTAAAAATGGTCTCCCTACACTAACGAGAGAGAAAAAGAAATTCCAATGGTAAAACAAAATTCAAAGCTCCTAGTTCTTAGTATAGCATGCTTACCCAGGGGAATGATAAAATAAACTATTGCTGGCTTGGAATAGCCCATACGCACGTGAAATTCATTGGAAAACCATATTTTATAGGCATTTTTCATTGACCATGGTGAGAAAATGGAATGAAATCAGTTGTGAGAAGCAAACCAAATGATCCTCTGTTCTTTAAGGCCTATTTTGAGTTTTCCATGGGGTTTTAAAATAATGCCCCTTGAAAGCGTACATCAGTAACAAAATTCATCAAATATATAAAAAATATTTAAAGCTTCATACTAAAACATATTTGAAGATCCATTTTGTAATTGAGTGTGGAATTCGTACCTTCTATGAATTCATAAATTGGTTTCTATAAAACCCTAGGAATCCCTGAAACCCTAATATCCAATCTCCATTTCCTAGAACATTTTTCTCTCATGCATATACCAACAATGGAGTGATTCAACTTAACCATTATTGATCTCTGAGTCCAAAACAAATGAATGCATATTTGACTCATTGGATGACTGAAATTCTTCATTGACATTTCACAGGAAGAACACCCGCTCTGATAGGATTATTTTTTCACTGAGATAGGGTGAGGTAACCTAGGAAAGAGCTCCTATGGCATAGCTCCTCCAACATAGTATGGGATGTGAGAGGTCCCTATAGCTGATCTCATCCCATGGAAGAGAAAGCAATAATAAACAACACAGATCATTTGGAGCTCTATATCGTTGGGGAGCTCAAAACTGCAACAATTTCATTCATTATATATGACACTGTAAAAACATACGAAATTCATAGATACAAAAAACAAACCTGAAGAAGAAGATAAATATCTCAGGCTTACCGAGGAAGGGCTCCATTTCTTATGTTGCCAAATCTCAGAATAAATAGGACATTGAATACTTAAAAAAGAGTTTGAGCATGAGTGAATTGTGGCAATGAAGCAATGGTATTTTGGGTTTTGAGTGAGTAACCATGAGCAATAACCTATAGCACTTTGGAACCATTATAGAGTAGTAGATTGTAGGAATTGTTTGTACAACATTTAAATACATTTGATAGTGAACAAACTGCTACAAGAATAAAATTCAGCAACCTATCTGGTAGCAGTAGGAAACAAGGGTTTAAGATGAAGGATAAAAATGACCAAATGAATCTCCAATAACAGGCCTCAAGCAGAAGAAAATATATAGCCGTGGGAAACATATTTCAACTGTAAACCAAAAAAATATAGCCGCGGTAAACATATTTCAAATGTAAACAAAAAAAATATTGCCGTTGCAAAACCTACAGCCTAGTGTCAGAAATTCGACGGCTCTAAAATAATTTAAAAGGCTCAATACTTTTCATCACTTTTCATCATTGTTGTCTGACACATCCATACGATACGTCGGATTTTGTCAGATTCTCTCATCGGATTTTGGGTTCAAATCCTGTTGTGTTTCCTTGCCCCCAAAACATTAGAGGAAATTTGGGGTCTAAAATGGGCCTTATAAGAAAATGCACCAACAATAAATTTTGTGAGTTGGAATTCAAGAACCAATAGAATTTCAATAAAATGAGTCAACCATAATGGTTGAACTGACATATTTGTCATAAAAGAAAACTACTTTTTTTGTTCGTATTTTTGACATATCTCCCTGTGTGTTTACTCAAATTTCGAGAGAGAGAGCTCGTTGGATGTGGAATTTAATTCCACATCCAATGAGTACCCACACTAAATAATTTTGACAGACCTCTCTACCCCAAAAACAAGAAATACCTGAAAAAATGTGATGATGATGTCATCATCACGTTTTTTCATGTATTTCTTGTTTTTGGTGTAGCAGGGTCAGTCAAAAGTATGCAGTGTGGGTACTCATTGGATGCAGAATTAAATTACACATCCAATGAGCTCTCCCTCTTGGAATTTGAGTAAAAACACAGGGAGATGTGTCGAAAATACGAACAAAAAAAGTAGTTTTTTCATTCTTCCTCCAAAATTAATAACTATTATTTTATAATTTTCCTTAGGAGGCCCATTTTAGACCCCAAATTTCCTCTAATGCAACTCCAGAAAACCTATTTAAGCCATGAATTTCAAAGTCATCACTAGTACAAAATGAGAAATTACTGACTAAAAAAATGACTGAAATTAAACTATAAACGACTATTTTTGAGTCGATGACTAATAGTAGCTAATTTCCATTATCTTATAGCTAGTCATATTTCACTTAGTCATTAATAGCTTGACTTATTAGTCATTTATTTAGTCATTGATAGTCAATGGTTTAGTCATTGATTTAGTCACGGATTTAGTCACTGTTTTAGTAACTATTTACATCAATTAATGACCAAATACATGACTAAATAAACTACTATATGATAACATATTAATGACTAATCTAAATATGACTAAATGTTAGTCACCCTAGAAGATACAAGAAATTATCTACTAATAGTCGTATATATGCAAATTTAGTCATTTTCATAGTCACAAATTTATGATAGGGTATGGAGGAATCGAGCCACCAACCTCCTGCCTATAATTAGGCAGGTTCTCTACCATTGAGATAGCACCCTTTAAGAATTTATTATTGCTTGATAATGATGATATTCAAATAAATGTTTCATCATTCAAGCATACAAGGTAATAATTATCAAGTTACTATAGATCCATAATAGCTTACCCTGTAGTAGTCCTTCAAGTCATTTGTGCACTTAATAAATGCATTTGAAATACTTGAAGGACTATTACATGGTAATCCATTATGTATATATAGTAACTTGATAATCATTATTTTGTATGTTAATTCATCACATTCTACACAAACAAATATTTTCAATGATAACAATTCCAAGCATTAGTGTGTTCGACAATCCAATCTCCCCCTTGAGTGAACAATTTAATTGCAATGCTATAGCTACTCTCCATGCAATGATAAGTTTTTAAACTTCCAAGTTGTCCCCAACAATGTATTTCAACCAAAATACAACATATACAAAATTATATATGAATACTAAAAGAAAATGTTGGAATGCTTTTGTTATTTGAGTGCCACTCTAAGTAAGATTTCTTAAAATCAAATGATACTAACATGGCTATTTTCAAATCCAACATATATAACAAAAAAATGTAGAAGAAATACTTCAAATAAGACAAAGGGGAGATATTGGAATGCTTGTACTATTTCAGTGCCACTATAAGCAATATTTCTTGCAATGAAAGGATATGAATAAGATTGATTTCATCTCTCAACCAAAACTGTTTTCATAAGATCATAACCATCAATGTTATGAAGTTTTTCTGGGGAGTTATTTTCCCATATAAAGGATTTATGTCACAATTATCTATAGGAAGAAAGGTAAGTACATCCAAGGTCAAGATATTCCATGCCCAAAATTGTCTTGAATTAAACCCACAACCATTTCCGACGCAAAGTTATGTTGGCAAAGGAAATGCACCATTCACAAGGAAAACACAGGATTGTATTTTATGCCTAAAACATTTTGCAATAATGTGTTGGTTGGTTGAAGCATTTCTTCAAACACATTGACTGGCTGCATGGGAGGCTACATTCTTAATCAATATAGGAAAAGTTTCTTCCTCCGTGAGATCACTTTCTTGCTGGGTTGTATTGTAGGCATTATGCGCTAAGATTTATCCCCATGAAATCAATTACTTAATGGTTTACTTGTAGAAATTATGGCAATTATTTTACCCCATGAAAATATCTTTCTCGTACAAGAAAACACACGATCATTAATGCCCAAGAACAAAACTTATGAATGAATTTCTTTGAGCAAGAAAATCCATGAACTTGGCATATTCCTGGCCTAATATGAACCCAGAACTTGGTATGAAATAATTTTCCGAAGTAATGCAACAACAATTATCATATTCCTTTGTACAAATCAAATCAAATTTTCAAAGTCGTACAATAAACACTAAATATGTTCCATTACCAATTGGTTTACTAATTATAATTCCTTCTTCATATACCTTCCTCATGAAACCATAAACACTTGCAAAAGTAATGTATTACAGAAAATAACTGATTACTAACCACCGTACAAACATAAAATCCAACAGTAGTGAAGTAGAAGGACAACATTATGAAAAATTCAAGGATCTTTCCAAGTCTATACATATCTCTGTTGAGAACCTATTCTCCATTTCCATGGGGCTACTTTACCCTCAAACAAATCAATCTGGTTTATTCCAACATGTTGCAATGTCAAATTTATAGGTTCATTCTTAACAAAGGAAAATGTGTATAAATGGAAAGGAGAACAATAAAATATTACATATAAACAACTACCTGAATGTATTCATGATGAGTAATGTTTCCTGTCATAAAGTTGAATTGAACCCTTAATATTGCATGATGTGTCAGTAACACATATTTAATAGGCATATTTTTTCTAGACTGCCTATTTTGCATGTATTCATTTTATTGAAAACTCCGATACAACATTTGGCTATCACCAGTGTATTTCTTGTGTCACTCTACATAACTAATTGTGCAGATTCACAAAATAAGAAGGCTCATAGATAGCATTTTTCAGCACCATTGGACAAAAATACAAGTGTCCCATCTCCTCTCTTTGATTTAACTTATACCTAATTCGGAAAGAGGATTATAGCCACGACAATATAGGGCCAAATTATGGTTGTTTCCTTCTTAATATAATTATTCACAGCTTCCTATATGCTGATGATTTGGGGCTTCTACATCATACAATTGAGGGCTTGTAGTTGCAGAAGCAACTAGGCTTCCTTCATTACTTTTGTACTAATAAAAAACTCACAGTAATATTGAGAAAACAAAGGTTAGAGCTTTCAATCTTCCAATACAAGAGGCTTTGCATATCTAACCTTCTAAGTTCTAGGATTCATAATAAGTACACTGCCCTTGCCACTCACAAATGGAAACACTTTTCCCTCCATTTCGAGATATTGATCCTGAGATCCATTTATTTGATGCCTAATCACACCCAAATGTTTTTATAGCTGTAAGGTTAGGTCTATAATTGATTTTGTGAGAATCAATTATATAAATAAATTACTGGTACTCATGTTTTATAAGACTATTGTAAATCAAGCAAACATATCACTTTCATTATTGTATTGACCAAGTTCTGAGTGCCCCCATTGATTGTAAACACATTTGTTGATATTTTTCACCTTTGTAAACCTCAATAGAGGCACCCTTGTAAACCGCAATAGAGGCATGGTTAAAACTTGATACAAAATCAGGGAGGCATTATTAGGATGGAACAATGCATTACCAACTTCTTCCTGCATACTTCATCTCACACCTAGCAATATAGAATTTAGTCTCCTAAAGAATATTGTCTCAGTAGCCTCTTGAGAGTTGGTTGAATTTTGATCTCTCAATTTGAGACTTAGTGTCAATAATTTTAGACCGAGTTTGGTATATTGTAATTTAATCTCTAGATTACTACTTGATTAATTTATAAATTGTTATCTATATTAACATGTAAGAGTGCATGGCGCCCTTATTCTCCTGCACCTTCACAACTATTTTGAATCATTGCATCTCTTTATGTCCCATTGGATGCTTTTCCCCACTAGTGTATCTCTCTCTTTCTTTCACACACACACACACACAAACACACACACATCTAGTGTGATGAATGTAATATTAATTTTGTATGGAAAAACTTGTAAGCCTCAATAAAATCAAATTGTATAAATTTAAAATCAAAAGAAACCATAGGAATTGACATCATTGAAAATCACGTGGATTGTTATTATCAGCATTATATTTCAGAAAAAAACATGTATGCAGGAACTAATCCGATCAAATAGTAAATCAATGATAAAAACATATTGAATAAGGAAAAACAAAACTTAAAAAATCATCACGATGAAACAACACAAAGAAAAAAAAGTGAATTGTGAATTTTATACTGTGAGCCAATAATGAAACTACTGAAACTTAAAAGAGATTAGTTTTACCTTCACAGTTAGAATAACCATCTCCCATAAATTGAACACCTTCAACCAAAGGGCACTCACAAACCCTACCCCGAAAAGTATCTTGCAAAAAATAGCAAACAATTCATATTCATAATGCTACAATTTAATGGTTCAGGTGATTCCTTCTACAGAAACACAACATATTTATATCCTTTGGTTCAAGCATCCAGTATACCTTGTAGGTAGTTATTTTTCCTTCTTATCTTGTGAGCAAAACCCATTATTTTTCAAACATTCATTTGTTTCCATATCTGGTATGGGAAACAAAAAAAGTTACTTCCATGCATTTAATAATGGATTTTAAAATGCCTTATTCTTGAAAATTAAAGGTATATATCTATGCAACTATAATTAATCCACCCATAAAGCAAATCATCTTCACTCAAGAAATAGTTGGCTCAATAGTTTTTTGAAATCCTGCGCAAATTTCCTTCAAGACAGCCCCCTTGTCCAATTTTCCTGCAATTAGATTTAGAAGGATGTTAGTTTGCCGCATTTTATCCTTGTGTTTGTAAAAGGTAGAATGTATAAGAAGAAAGGATGCCAACTTCTATATTTTCTGTTCTTAATATTAAGTGTGGGAAAAATAGTGACATCACCTCGAGATCCATGTCCAACCTATGAAAAACATAGCACCATGAAATTCCAATAACACACAACCTCTATAATACTAAGGGAATGAATGAAAACATGGCCACATCATAGATGTTTACCACATAAACCATACCAACAAGACTTAACAAATATGGAACAAATGATAGAAAAAGCTTCTATGATAAAAACTCTCAGATAAAATGGAAAGTAACAAATGGAATACATCTACATTCTATTATAACCTGTGCATCTTGCTCTTGTTTCAAGATAGGGTTCTCTGCATCTGTAGTTGGATCCCCCATGCATTTCTCTATCTTCTTGACATCCAGGTTTGGTTATTTGTTTGCGTCTATGTCTCCTGAAATTGACTAGATCTGAGATTTCTTCTCTATACCTGCTCCTTCCTCTAGGGTAAGAATCAGTTTTACTTGCCTTGGAATATTCACTCCGTTCGTCATTTCTATGACTCATGGAGCCTAACCTATTGCAACCACTTCTCTTCTCATCCTCCCTACAATCCATATAACCCCCAGTTAGTATTTGACAGTTGGTTCTTTCATCATCTCTATGAACCTTGTAACTCATACCCGACTTGTCATTTTCAAGTTTCTCACTGTCGCTTCCATATACATAGATATTATAGTGACTGGATCCTCTAGATTCCCTAAATTCATATGTAATTTTGCAATTTGTGCCATCCTTATCATGCACAATGTCTTCACATTTGCAATTCTCACATGGAAAATCTCCACTTAGTTCCATTTGTGTACTGAACCAATGGATTGAATCTATCCAAAAATAAGAAGGACTTGAACCACACATTTAATATTCGAAACCACCTCTTACACTTTTAAAATATTTTAAATATTTATGTTGTCTCTCTGTACAACAGATTCACAGTGACAAGATATTAGTATTTTTGGTCCTGCTAATTGTTGTATTGGTACTAATTGCAATACTCGTAAGGTGCGTCAATTTGAGATTACATAAGAATTAAGTGGACTAGTCATCATAATTCCCAGCTCTGAAGATGAATGCTTTGAAGAGAGTTCTCTTCATGGCTTGCATGGAAAAAATAATTTATCTGGAAGAAGTGGTAATATCACATTACAAGAGGAGATATCTCATGATGATGGTAGAGATTAAACTTTGCATGAAACTGAGGGTGGTTTTGGGTGCAAACCACATTATTTGTCAGAAATACTTCATGTTCAAACAAGATAGAGTTTGGTTTAGAATATATGAATGCATCTTTGGAAAAAACAGGAGGGAAAGATGAATTAGTAAAGAATGTAAATTTGAGAGGGCCCTTTTGTTCGCAATCCTTTGAAAAGATAGACAAGTGTGTTGCTCAATTGGTAGAGGATAAGTGGGAAATAATTGATAGTATCTCTAGTGAAGTTGAATCTGCAGATAACAATGCATGCAATGTAGATTCTATATTAAAGAATGGAACGCTACAAGAAAGTGGAGGTAATAAATTACAAGATAGTGTTACTTCAATAGACCCTGACTATATAACTTTATCTGAGGAGGAATCCTTTATCCATGAGGACAATGAGAACAGTCAAGTAGTTTATAATGCTGACAAAGAATATTTAAGAGATGTAAGTCTATGTAAAATGATAGATTCCTTCCTTGCAAATGAGAGTGGAAATATTGAAGCAACTTGTAGTAGTGAAGGAATTTCAAGCACTCTGGATCATAAGCATTTAAACGGATTCACTATTACCTTTTCAGCGGGAAGTTATCAGACACATAAGAGATATTGAGGTATCAGGGTACATAAAGCATGTTAGGAACTTAATCAATCATAAATCAAAAGACCCAATCATGAGACATTAAATGAAGATTACAGGACATACTAAAGTCGAGAGAGACGATAATTAGCATAATATAATTATAGAAATCAAAAAAATAATTCATAAATAGTAAATACAAATTCTGAAACCTATTTCCAGGAATATCGCCCAATGCATTTCCCAATTCCAAATTCAATAATAGTCAATGTGAAGGGTATAAGTTTAAAGCCTTAACATTCTAGAGCCTCGACATACCTAAAACAACAATAGTATTAAACCTTACTTTTGATCAATTTGGGGCAAACTTTTCTTTGATCCTCAATATGAACCCAAGGCAACAAGTAACAACCAATATTTTTCATAACTGATAAGATGGATCAAAAAATTGGTGTCATCATATTTGAAAATGTGAGCATCAAATATTTGTCATTTCAGGCCCTAAAAATATAAACCATAGAAGACTAAAATAAATCCTAATTTGCATTAATGATGATGATGTAACTTTTAGGACCCTGTTACCCACCTATTTGCATGGGATGATCACTTACGTTTTAGAGGAGTTTTGGGATAATTCCTAGGATTTATGGACATGTATAACATGAGAGAGCAGTTTTCTGTCCATATTTTGGGTTGACTTGTGGGATAAAGCCATAGTTCTGGGTGTATTTTACCAGCAAAAAAGAGGCATAATTGTCAAATATGGGTTATAACTAAGCATCATGTTGTACCAATCAACAAAGAATCTGTGAATACTTCTAGGGGTATTGATGGTGCTCATGTATCTTGCAAGGAGCCGTCAGATATGTGTGTCATCAAATAGCAATAAATCATTTATGAGCATACATTTCCTGGAAGCTTGTAAACCTATGTGTGTAACATGAGTGATAAAGTTAGAGGAAGGAAATGATCGTTTGATAATTATTCACCTCAACTAGTGGAATTGGGGTATGGTGATATTGGTCTCCTTTTATGATGATATCATTGCATCAGGGTTAACTTACAATTCTGGATTTTATGTTGAAAATGTGACAGCCTGGGATCCTCTATTCCGATTCATGTCGAGAAAGTTACTACTGACATAAAATTCCTAAAGAGGATCATTCTCTTTGGATGAGGCAATAAGGAAGATTGATCCTTAAATCTATGTTGCTGCATAAAGATCAAAATTATGGTTACTGTATATAACCTTTGGAAATATTTTCAAATGTCTCTATTCCATTAAGATTAACCATTCCATCCTTTGAGGGATATTTAGGAATACATTGGGTATTTGGATATTAGCATCTTGTTTGAAAACCTATGTTATTCAAGAATCCGGGGTTAGTGCATCTAACCTCTACAATATTACTGAAGCTCTAGGAAAGGTGGCAGAAATTCCAGGCTCTCGAGAATCCTTGCAACAATTAATTGAAGATGTAAAGACGGTTTCATCTAACACAGCTAGTTAAAATGCATAGTTAGTTGGGAAGGAGGAGAAGGATAAACAATATAGAGGTAATAAGGCTATTCTTGGTTCTATTGGGGAAAATAGGGATAATAGCAAACTAACCAGCTAA
This sequence comes from Pseudotsuga menziesii, assembly GCA_001517045.1. NCBI lineage: Eukaryota > Viridiplantae > Streptophyta > Pinopsida > Pinales > Pinaceae > Pseudotsuga > Pseudotsuga menziesii. Next base: position 56,026 of record LPNX011164250.1, read on the forward strand.
GATGGTGAATCAGCTGATCTTGTTTTTTTCCGTGACAAAGTTGTGATTCTTTGGGAGTGAATGATAAATCATATTCTATTTACATATCATAGTTAAAGCAATTTGGGATGTTGAAGGGAAATGAGATAATGGTACTTTAGACAAAGGGATCATTTCCAATGTTACAACTCATATCCAATAAGATTTTTTGGAAACAAGGATTGACAATTGTTGTAGAAGATAAGGAAAAACTGGTGAAGGTCATTTCCAAAGTATATCGCAAGGGAATATTTTCCTAAAGGATGGAAACAATCCTGCCTTGGAGAAACAAGTACCTGTGGGAAATATGACAATTCGGCAGGAATCTTGTCCAACAAGAAAGGAATGCATCTCTTGAGAAAAGACCAGCACCCATGTTCAATCTACATGATGAAACTCCAAAAGAAGCTACCATGGGGTGTTTCTTGAATATACCAGTGTATTTGGGATTGAATAGCACCACCTCTCCTAAGGAATAAATCAATAATCTTAGTCTAGAGATGGGAGGTTTAGTATCTTTAGATTCCAACACTGAAAAACAATCTATTCTCAAGAATCTAAAGTGATCTCATTGAGCCCTTCACCCGATGGAAGTAAGAAACAACATTTGAGATCTTCAAGGAGTACGCCACCCAGAGTGACTGAGAATGGAGTATCAATGCCAAAATATTTCAAATATGGACACCCAAATTCCTACATTGATAGGATGTCGATCCAGCATAGTCCAGTTTTCACTCATTGGAACCAGGACTGCCTCATAGAAATTGCCAAACTGGATAGATGATAGAGATTAAGGAACAAATCCAAGAAGATCAGAAAGAGAAGTGTGATGTATATGTGAAGTGAGAAACATCCAAGGAAGCCTCGAGTAAGTTGAAACAGATATTGAAATGCAAAGAAATACAAATCTGGCCTATTTATGAAAGAGGATAAATCCTTATTTGCATAATACGGAGCAATATTTCATCTTTCTCATGCTCGGAGACCCAAGTGGTACTCGAGTTTAAAGGGAAAAGGAAGTAGGTGTGCAAGTAACAATTCTTCCAGATTTCCACGGCATGCGTGTGTTTGCCTCCCAAACATCCGACAATGATGCATCTTGGTTCAAAGTTAGAAGTGCTAAGGGGATGAATATATTGGTTTTCCATGGAGAAATGTTCTTCTATTTTGATTGAGTATCGAAAGAGCATCGTTATGCAATAGAGACCATTGGATACAATCAGCTAGAGAGGGATAAGATTTCCACTAATGAAATATGAGACATACTCAGAAAGGTTCCAAGGATACCTTATCCACGAGTCAAACCTGGTGATGAACATGGAGCTCTTGCTATTGTGAAGTGGTGAAGTATCTATGGTATGTAATTTCCTACTAGAGTGACCTTTGGCCTAGGAATTTGGGTTATGCTACACATGGTGCTCCATGTCCACAATAAACAAAGGTCATTTGTGATGACACATGGAGAATTAATATGGCCTTATTTGTTCATTGTTTGAGGACTAGGGCTGCTTTGGAGGAGCCTTTTCATACTTGTAATGGGTCATTCATCATGAAATTTTTTGACTTGGAATCCCTTGTTATTTTTGGAGGATGCCTATACCTTGCTTATGATGATATTTGATCACCTTGGTGTTGTCCACTTTAAAACTGTAGTGTGCATTTTTTAGGGTTGAGGAATATTATGGACATTGGGCCTTATTATCCTTTAAAAATTGTATTTGTGGCATTGACCATATTTTATAAAAAATTTGTTAGCAGTTTGTTAGAGATTTGTTAGGGCTTATGGATTTACTCATGGTTTACTCCACCCTAGGTTAAATTATGACTTTTATTGTAAGAGGTTGTGGAGGTTAAATATATATAAGGCTTTTCTATCTCCCTCATTTAGCATGGTTGGATTATGAGATATTTATCACTTTGGAGCCCAATGATTAAACCTTATGGAGCATTTTGGAGTGAAAGTTTTCTTCTCTTGGGTTTTTTACTTTATGCTTAAATGTTGAGGTAGAATTCTATGTTTTACCATTGTAAAATTTATATTCCATGTTCACTTCAAGGGGCAGTATTACTCAAGTGGAATTTAATATTTTGTATTTTAGTTTTGTTGCATGTCTTGTGGTTTGATGATCTAAGGAGGAAATCCAAATCAAGTAGCATAATCTAGGGTACAAGCTAGGATATAGGTTGGAGGAGCATGCCATAGATGCCACCCTTCCTTGGGAAAATCTTGCATGAAGATTCAATAGCTTTGGGTAGGGACTTGTCTTGATTTTTGTTGCAGAAATTCCAACAAAGCACATACACTTGAAGGCTTGAGGGGGAATCATCCCAATTCCCTAGGTATTTTCACTAATATTCAAAATGCTCCCATCACCTATACGACAAAGAAAGTCCTCAAGTTTTTCTAAGTCTAACTCTTAAAATCACCTTGTGTCCTCGTTGCCATAGCTCAACAATCTGATCTAGGGAATCCTCCCTTGAGTTGGAGAAGAGTCAGCCAACAGTGCATAGAGGTGTTATTGAGGTTACAATGGGTAACACCTCTAGGATGTAGTTTGGATAACCATATTCTTCAGGGTTTTAACTGTGCCTACTAGATCATGTTGTAACAAACCCAACAATATATATGTTGAGATCATGTGGTTAGTTTTCACTATGCCCATGGTCATGTGTCAATCCATTATATTGGTTATAGATTTATGGAGCCTACATATGGGTTTCTAACTAATGCACTTATTGTACTTACTATATTTGACTAGGTCATCCTAGTGTAATGTCCCCAAAAATCGAAAATAAAAATAAAAATTATAGGCTAGTAAAAAATACCTAGACGAAACATTATTTACTTACGGAACACTATCGCAAACTTTATGTACCTCTTTTTAGTCATAAGTTTTTCTTATGTTTTTTTGTTTATGTTCTAGTAGTTACTTTTAATGTATTTTACTTATGATGTTGTACTGTTGTTTACTACTTAGTATTATGTTTTCTCTTTTGTCGCTTATGTGTCGTCATTGGATTTATGTGCTTCGTCATTTCTGCATTGTCACAGTTGTTAATTATGGAGTCCTAACTTAACTTTGTTTGTGGAAACAAAGTGGGAAGAGTGGTGGGACTTGTTCTCCCATGACGGTTTGAGAGGTAAAGTATTAATTTGTTACGTAGGGTTACTTAGTTCTCTGAACTAAGGAACCTATCCTATTTACATGCAGTTGATGCTTGTGACGGAAATTTGTTCAAAGTGTACATAAAGTTGTGACCTTAAAGATCGTATTGTTGGTTGAATTTGGTTCTTTTATTGAATCTTAATTATAACACGTATATTTACTATTCTTGTCAATTGAACTATTACTACCGAAGCTCTTGTTCAGTAATTATACTTCTGTCGAATCTTTTAAATTATTGCGCCGAGAGGCGCTCTACATCCCAGTATGGGAGAGATCTTGTAACGTTACGTAACGTTATTTTTATTAATAACAAATAATTTTTTTAATTATTGGCTAAAATAAATGTCGGCCAGAAAAACCACCTAATATAGGGAAGATATTGTAATATTCCTACCTAACAAAACAATAAAAAAGTAAAAATTTAATTATCCGTAAAAAAAATGGAAGATGTTGTAATATTCCTACCTAACAAAACAATAAAAAAGTAAAAATTTAATTATCTGTAAATAAAATGTGGATCAGGAAAAAAACACAATATGGGGCAGATGTTGTAATGTTCCTACCTAACAAAATAATAAAAAATAAAAAATTAAATTATCCTCAAAAAAATGTTGGCCTTGCACATGGTTTTAAAACCATGGGGAAATGTTGTAATGTTCGTTTCTAACAAAATAAAAAATAATAAAAAATGCTATATGTCATCCATAAATAATGTTAAATAATAATAATAATAATAATAATAATAATAATAATAATAATAATAATATATGTGGACCTTAACTAAAAAGATATCAATGGATACCTAAGAAGAGATTTGATCCCTCCCAGCGCTTGATAGAGCCTAGGATTTGGATGTTTATTAATAAAAATAACGTTACGAAAGTGATATTATTTTTTATTTTGTGTTAAAAAATCTCTCCCAGAATCTTCACTATCACTATTATTTTTTGCCTGCATGTTACAAACATTACATCACGTTACAAGATCTCTCCCATAATATTCACTATCACTAATTTTTTTTTCGACATGTTACAAATGTTACTAACTTTATATCATGTTACAAGATCTCTCCCATAATATTCATTATCACTATTATTTTTTGCGGACATGTTACAAATGTTACTAACATTACATCACGTTACAAGATCTCCCCCATACTGGGCTGTAAAGCGCCTCTCGGCGCAATTAAAAAAAATAAAAAAGTGTAAGCATGTTGAGTTTTAAAAGGGTTGAGATAAAAATGGATTTATGTTTGATTAAAAATGCATCGGTATATATGGTGTTCTTTCTTTTGGTGTTTTGTAGGGTGGAAAATCATAGTTGTGGGGTTATTTTTTATATTGAATGTGAATCTTATTAGGTGATGTCAAAATAGAAAATCATAAGTTTGAGAGCATAAACAACATTTTTTGGGTCAATATAATGATACTTTGTCTTTTAACATTTGCATTTTGAAGAATTTATTAAGAGCTTTCCGATGACTTAAAGTTTAACAAGAGCCATGAGGTGGCAATGTTCCCGACAATAACAATTGTTTCTCGACAATAGCAATTGTTTTTTAAGGGAAGAAAATTTACAATTGCATGAAGATATTATGAGTTGGTATTGTTAAATTGAAAATTATTGTTTTGACAAGTTCTTCATTGAATGTTTTATAAAATCATAATTCTTTTATTTAAATATCATTCAATTTAATATATATCATCATTAATTATCTTACCTATAAATAGTAAAAAACAAATAATGTATTATAGATAGTAAAAAAAAAAGTCATATAAGATATAAATTGGCATGTAATGTATTTGTTTGAACAAAAATCATACTTATTATTTATCATGTAAAGCAAGTATTTGCTATTTATATTAAATATAATATTATAAATTTTTAGATTTAAAAATAATATTATAAAAATATATTTCTATTAAATAAAATTATTAATTATTTAGGACTAAATTGATGAGGATTTCTTATTCAATTCTTTTTTAATTTATGGCTCAACTATTGATAAATCATTACATCTCATAGAAGGAGTTGGATTATTGTTTGGGTTATCTAATTATATTAGATTGTAGAACAAGTTGAAGCCATAAATTTGCTGGATCCAACTATGAAGTATCTCAAACTTAATTGAAACTATGTCGACATCATGTAGCTAATAAAATAGAATTGCTACTTGTGGAGCCAATTATGAAGGCTCATATCTACCAATAGTACATGTTAAGTAGTTGTGTTCCATTTAGATATAAATAGATCAAAACCATATATTCATGTTTTATGGGTTCCATGACCATTGGATTATATTTTCAAGCGTCTTCATGTTGAATAGATAGAGTTAAATATTTATGGGCAAGAATGCATTGTGTTGATATGAAGTGGCAAGTAGTATTTGAATGGAATTTGAATTTGAATACATGAAGCCTTTTTTTTCTATTTCTTAACAAAATTTCTATTAATTAGATGATTATAAAATTTAAATTATCGACTCATTAAATTCATATTCAAAATGCTGCAACTTACAAAGTTTGCTTCCTCTTCTCCAATTTCTTTTTCTCCACTGCTTTCACAGTGAGACAAAAAAAAATTAAATAAAAGACACACTACACTATCTAGATAATCAAATACACAAGCAAAAACCAAAGGAAACTAAGCATTCTTATTAACTCTAGCACACACTCTAAATTCCAATGCTTATTGCGTCGAGAGGCGCTCTATAGCCCAGTATGGGGGAGATCTTGTAACGTTACGTAACATTATGTAATGTTACGTAATGTTATTTTTATTAATAAAAAATAAATTTTCTAATTATAGGCCAAAATAAATATTGGCCACAAAAACAATCTAATATGGGGGAGATGTTGTAATCTTCCTACCTAACAAAACAATAAAAAAGTAAAAATTTAATTATCCATAAAAAAATATGTGGGTTAGGAAAATAACACAATATGGGGGAGATGTTGTAATGTTCCTACCTAACAAAATAATAAGAAATAACAAATTGAATTATCGACAAAAAAATGTTGGCCTTGCACATGGTTTTAAAACAATTTGCAAGGCCTTCCAAACAACCCATGGTTTTATTGTACATGGTTTAGGAGGGCCTTGCACATGGTTTTTAAACCATGTGCAAGGCCTCCTAAATAACCCATGGTTTTATTGTACATGGTTTAGGAGGACCTTGCAAATGGTTTTAAGACCATGTGCAAGGCCTCCTAAACAACCCATGGTTGTAGGAGGGCCTTGCATATGGTTTTAAAACCATGTATGGGGAAATGTTGTAATGTTGGTTCCTAACAAAATAAAAAATAATAAAAAATATTATATGTTAGCCATAAATAATATTAAATATTAATAATAAAAATATTATATGTGGACCTTATATAAAAAGATTTGTCTTTTGGTTTGAATCAAATCAATGGATACTTAAGAAGAGGTTTGCACCTCGAGAGATTTGATCCATCTCAGCGCTTGATAGAGCCTAGGATTTGGATCTACGATGGTTTATTTCATATCTTGGCATTAGTTGTGATTTATGTTTTAGTCTATTAATAATTATTAACTCCTCTTATATTTTCCATTTTGCAAGTTAGATACGTGGCCTTCAAAACCCAGCCATTGATTTATAAGGGTTAAAGTAATTAACATGGCATATTCCATATGCCATGTTCGCTAAGCAAACGCTTAGGACCTAATTGTATGGTGTGAAGTTTATTTCTTAATCCTAAGGTTCATATGTTAATAGGTTTTAAACCTATGGTATATACATTATATTAAATACATAAGTCTTGGGTTGACTTAAGGCTAGTGCAAACATAAATGGACTTTACACTTAAACCATGTCATTGTAATATAATAACCTTGCTTATAGTGTATATGTTGTAATGTTACAAGGTGATATAAAACAGGGTGGCAAAACTATAATGTATGGTATAAACCATACGATAGCAAGGTTTAAGCCTTCATGTAGCAAGTGGACATACATATTAATGCGACGAAACCTAAACTATGGAGAGTGGGCTTGGATGGCATTAGTGGTTTCCAACTGGTGCATTCAATTCTCTTGGGAGAGCGTGGCATCCTTCCCTTAGGCTTGGCTCACGATAGTTGTGCATTGTATTTGGAGTTTGGAGTTTTTGAACTTTGGATCTGCGTAGGGGGAAGACCATGGAGGCGACCTCCATACCGTGAGGTATGCTTCGTTGGGTTTATACGCCTACAAATTGTTTATTTTAATGTCTATTAATGTGGCCATACTTCTAATCCCCAGTTTCACTTTTGTTTTGCAAGTGCCGAAAGGGAATGAAGAGCAGTGTGGTTTTAACTCTGTTGGCTCCAAGCGTTTATAATTGTGGCTATGGTAAACCTATGAGAAAGTCTCTACTTGCTACCTCTCAGCCCTCTTAGGAATACTGCGCATAGACTTGTTGCTTGGTTTGGGTTTTATGCTGTGGTTTTCGATGTGTGGTTTAGAATTAACCATCGAGCATATGATTACAGACTTGGATTTATTTAAAGGTTTTAATGGCTTTGGCCGTGGAGTGAAGAATCACATTTCCTCTAGTTTTGTGTATAAATTCTTGGGTTTGTAATGATTACATGGTTCAGTCCTTCGATCCATGGGCTGCACCATTGCTTACAATGGTTCCATAGCCCATTGGCATCCCCGTAAGAGTTTGTTTTGGCTTACTGTGTTTGTAAATGTATGTGCTATGTTATGGTTTAATGGTTTGGTTTGGACACAGGCATTTGCCTTCGTTTCGGGTCTGTGTGTTATGTATATTTTAATGGATATAATGAGAATAGTGTGGGTGGTTGAGAGGCCAAGCCGTGAATGGCTTGAGCCTACCCCATCGTGGCTATGATAGCTTTGTGATATTATTTCATTACTGTAGATAATTTTAATGAATAGTGTAGCGGAGATTCATTAGAAAATTAATTAGCTCTAATACTTACTGTGTAATTTAATTTGGCATGGCCGTAACATAGGTGAATGTTATGCATAGCCTCTGTTGGTTGTTTAAAATAATGGATTCATGGGTTTTGTAGAGGCCAGGGTTTATAAGCCCTCGATGGAATTCATTGTTGAAGTTGGCATGTAAAAGGAATTTGTCACATTTGAAACGTTGGTCGATGCTGTGTTGTAGCGAAATCGTAGTTTACCTCACACCGTGGTAATGGTTTAAAATATTGTTTCCTGCATACTTATTATGTATAGCGTGGCCCTAACATGTATGCATATGAAACCCCATAGGGTTTGATTCTTGTTTGGATTATGTAATGTAATGAATGGTATTTTAATAAATAAAAGAAAATAGGGCTTGCATGCCCGTAGGATTCGATTCTTGTTCCTGTTTGCAATACATGTATATATAATATGATTTTTATGCTATTTAATATGTTATGATTTATGTATCAGATGTATTATTGTAATTCATTTATGGTAATGTTTTGATGAGTTATGTTATTTTGTTTAATGGTTATGTATAAATGATTATTTGTACGTTTATTTTATGCTATGGTCATTGATTTGTTGTGGCCTTGGGTCTAGGACATCCATGGGGATCAATGTCCTGACCTGTGTTGGATATTAAAGAGTTTTAATTACTAGTTGGTTAATATTATGTGCTCAGGGAAATTTATATAGGACTATGGATTATTATGTATGTAAACATAGTTTTGATAAAGGACCACATGGATAGTCACGATGCCTCCTCTGATTATTTATAATGTTGTTTTATTTAGGTGGAGTATTTTAATATAAATATGTAATGTGAATACACACCTTGAAAATTCCTTAAATGAGTTATTTAGTTTTTTGGATTTAAAAGTATAGATAGCTTTCAGAATTGTTTATGCCTGATGAATTTATATATAAAGTAGTTCTGTTTGTAAGTAATACGCTAAGGTATCTAATTAGTATATTTATCTCTTTAATCTTACTCGTATGATTAAATCTACTATAATCTAAACATGTCTCTACTGAAAAATAAAATATTTTAGTAGAGTTATAAAGAATAGGTGAGCAATAAATAACAGGTCTGGATTCACCTAGTTTACAGTAATGATTTCTGAATATTCAATGAATACAGAAACAAACTTAGAGATGAAATCCTAGCTATATACATCCTATGATAACCTTTACAACCCAAGGGAGTATTGAAAAAAATAGAATCCCTAGCAGAGTTTAACTAGATAATCAAATACATATGGTTAGTGGATACATTGAAAACATTCAACTAACATATCGCTTAATTAATCTAGAAGATAGCATAGACAGTCTAGGGTTAAAATTTAAGAAATGTAACCCTAGGACATATGGACATAACCATCATTTCTAGGGTTAGACATATATAAAGATCATTTATATGAAGCATCCATCATTTACCCTAGAAATGAACTTGACATACTAAGAACTCATACCTGTAATTATTCTTCCTGAAGCTCCTTTAATGGTTGAACCTGCACACTTTTCAAATAAACAGTATTAAAACTTTAAGCCAAATCTGACCTCTGGTTTTGATGACCAAATCACTTGGGAACTACCATGTTCCTCCCAATCATGACCCGGAACCATTCCTGGTTCTAATCTGGATCCCCTTGAGCTGGACTCCAACATGCAAGTAGCTTAGAGCTCCCAAGGTACGGTTTACTAACTGGTATTCAGTTCTGAATCAACTATCTTTTCCTTGCAAGAGATCGTTCTATAGGAAAACACTTGAGAGAAAAGTAGGCAGAATAATAATTCTCCCATGATAAAAATAAGAACCCCAAGCCTTTACTTAGCGTGAGTATTTATAAATAGTCTTCTCAATCAAAGGGTCAGTTAAATCAAGAAACCTTGGTTTCTTGATTTAACCCTTTTCAGTTACTTTGGGTAGTTATTAATATTTTCACTTAGGAACATTCTATTAGTTCCTAGTTGGAATTTTATAGACATTATACTATTTATTAATATTTCATAATAAATAATAATTGATGGAGCTCTTCTCCTTTCTTTAATTTCTTTATAATATTAATATATTTAAATATTTATACATAACATGTTTAAAGTACATAAATAACATAAAAATTTACTAACATTTGTCTCTGGGCATCATATACCATGATCCCTAGACTTAATGACACTTCTTCATTAAGGTCAAGTAGGTAGGTGGTTTAGGTATACTAGGCTGGGTAATTCTAAACATCCTTGCATGTTGTATTTCCCTCATATAATGTCATAGTTCTTCAGTACTTTGATGAGAATACAGAAATTCAAAACTTCATTTAATCACTTATAAACAAGTATGATGAGATCAATATTTTTCTCTCGATTCATTTTCACTTAGAAGTTATTAAATTCTTTTCAGTAACCCCTAGCGCTTACCAAATCCCATACTCAAATCCTATAGCAGGGAGTTAAAAACATAGTGAAATTTCCATAGGTTTTTCTCAACACTAAATGCTAGGATGTATTTGTATGATAAAAATAAGGATACAATGGCCAAGGATCCGATGCTCCAGAGCTTATTCTCAACATCAGCATGGAAGGCTCCAGGGATTATGCCCAACACATCCAATTATGTTTTCATGTGTTCCATAGATTCTCACTCAACACAAACGTAAATACTCATGTGCTCCAGAGCTTCTTTCTCAACACAATTCATCAATCACTCAAGTGTTCCACAGCTCCTCGCTCAACACAAAACATATCATCAATCATGTGATTCAAGATCCACACCCAACACAAACAAGCATATACATATATCATCAATAATTGGCTTACACCCAATATATAAAACAAATCATCATGTTCATATGCAATGGGGTCTTCGACCCAATACAAAATAAAAAATCAATATCATCATCATAATCAATAGGCACATGCCTATAAGTGTTAGGTCCAAAATTCAGGCTATTACACCTAGTCAGCCTCTTGGAGCTAGCGACCTAACCCTAAGATACACTCCTCATTTGTATCATCTCATTCCCAGGAATTCATTCATTCTTTGTGTATGCGTTTGTGTGTTTGTATATGAATGAGAAAACAAACTGACAATTTTTTAGAGCATGATGAGTGGCTAACGCTACCTCCAAGCTAATCTCGAAAACTTTCTGTGCTATGCCTGCAGATAGCTCACACTACTTGCAATTCCTCCATTTTATGTTTGCAATGCAAAAATTTAAATAGTTTACAGAAGAGGTGTATTTCTAACATATTATACTAGACTAGAACAAACATATAAACTTACAGCACTCCATAGTTCAAAAATCATCTACAAAACTGATGTGTTTGTTCATCCACAGAATGGTAAACATGATTGACAATTGCATCAAGTATCTACAAAAATACACATCCCCACTTTAGCAACAACCTTAGATGAAAATATACCTCCATATTTAGCACATAGTTCCATTGAAATCATCACTAAGCATACTATTTAATTGGGACCTCGAAAAATAAACCTATATATTTTAATCTCAATTGCAAAAATGATTTCTTATATCAATCTTTTCTTTAAAAGAACTGCCAAAGTTCTTCTAAAAAAATGTAGGGATGATTCTTACATAAAAGAAAAGATGAAAGAAATAAATTAAATCAATATCCACTAATGACCAAAATAGGTCAATGGGACTAGTAAATACATCAAATAATAGTATTAAAATAAGTAGTGCATAGGGAATATCTTCCCAAAAGAAAAAATAAAAAGGATAATATAATGACAAAATTGGGGTAGATCATTAACAGATAAAACCTCTATTATTGAAGACATCCATGAAGGGGAAAACAGTTGAAACAGGCTCGATAACCAACAGAAATATCAATCTAAAAAAAAAGAGCTTCCCTTAATGTGTTGGATTCTAACCATGAGTCGGTTTGACTATCTTGTAGATTACCCCATGTATGAACTCTCTCTTAGAAATCCTCTTATCTACACAATTTGGGAGTATACCCAATCTACCCTATTCATACTGGAAAGGACTAGATTTATCTAGATGCAATATCCCATCCATTTCAAGATCCCTCATGCTCCTATTTAGCTCATGGAAGACTTCCTCCTAATCTTACCTGTTTTTTTTTTAGAATAACAAACTTGATATTGAATTAAGAAGATCCTCCAATCATGTCCCAAATACCAAGGGCCCTTTGATATGCCCAATGTGGAAACATGTTTGTAATTGGTGTCTATCAAGGACCCGCCAGAGGGATTCCCTAGAAGTGTCCCTTTGAATCACTTGAAATAGAGAACATGCCCTAATAGAAAATATTAGTTAGTGTAACCCCTCAGTTCTCCCTAGGAAGAGTGCAAACATCCTATGCCACTAGAGAGAACCCTTTTCCACCTCTTCCTTCCTCCAAAGGCATCTCCATAGAAAGATGACCATTTTTAATAGTTGGAGTCTAGTGATATATGTAATAGTATAATACATTTATTTCTAGATTCTAAAATTCTGTCTTTCATATGAAGCATCCTAGTCAAGGGGAAATCCCAATGAAATTATTCCTGGACCTTGCCTTGAAAAAAGTTCAAAACTAATTTTCATTGCTTAGCTAGAATTGTTAACTAAAAAGGGCATATCCAATGATCAGATAATTTTCCTTGGTTGTATAGGTTTCCATCCACACAACAACCGACTTAGATAATCCTCTTATCCAATAAAAATAATTTTTTTCTTCTTGTTTTCTACGACATTAACTATATTAACAAAAGGATTAGGCCACTAGAATGTTGCCTCTATTAGTTCTTGCGAGAGATAGGGTCATGGATAAATCATCTGTAAAATGAAATTACGGGTTAGTATATGCCTCACCATCCTTATAGCATTCTCTATTGGATTGTATGACAAATATCTTTTCCCTTTGTTTGGGCTACTACAACTAGGATTCTAAATTGGTATTCAGGGATTGTCCTTTTGAGTTAAGTCACAAGTCCAAAGATATTGATCCTTGATATACAACAATGAGCCCCCATAAACAACATAGGCATGCCTCTCTCTCTCCAATTTGAAAACAATCATCCCATTGTCCTACCCAGCTGCTAGAAGATTCATCTCAGGATGTGCTGTAATAATCTAGAATCTATCATGCTCTCTACAGAATGTTTGAGAACTAGTTCGCTTGGACATATCCCACACTTGGATACTTTTATATTCATAATTTGAAACAATAATGTCTTGATGTGCATGAAAAATAACAAAGGACATATTGTTTGTGTTCCCGTGTAGAGTGTCAACTTCCCAAGCCTTTGTATCTAAGTTACATAACAAAATGATATTTACCAATATTCAAAAGTTTATTTTCAAATAAACCAACAAAGAAATATGACAATTCACCCTTATCATACAAGATACATAATTTTATTTAATAAAGGAAAGAAAACATACCATTCATTTGCCACAGCTCGATTTCGTAGTCATCTGCACCAGAAACAAGTAATGGCAAGATGTTATGAAAATTAGCCCAGTTCACACCATGATCATGCCCTTCAAGTACATATTTCACAACAACATCACCACCACCAAATAGATTTGTATTCATCTATGCCAAACTCGAAAGATCATCAACTGGAGCCACCATTTTTTCCTCTGGCCAATAATATCCTATACATGAACAATTTGGTCCAATGATGTTGAAATAACTAGATGCTCCTTGGGATGAAAGGAAGCAGACATCACATAGTGATTGTGACCGGTAAGGATAGAGATGCCAACCCATGATTACCAGTTCCAGATCCTTATCGTCTGATCATTACTTACACTTACAATCCAAGGATACTCATTGTGGAAATGAAGTGTACTGATATAGTCAAGGTTCCCAATAAACGTAAAAAGGAATTGGTGTGTCTTGTAGTTCTATACCTTAATATTGTAATCATCACCTGCAAGACCCATAATACAATTATGATTTCAATAGCATCTACAATAATGTGTGAATTATAATTCAATTACATGATCTTTTATGCAATTATACATTTCCTATATTGAAAGTCCATGCACGTGCACTCCAACTTAAATATCATATGTGCTCCACTTACCTCCATACACAAATAATGGCTGTGACTTGTGAAAATCAACTCCTCAAATAGGCCCCTCATGTTCATCAAATTTGTCTATCATAGTTCCCATCCGATAGTCCCATAACTAAATAACTCCACTGTGAAGACTTGCCAAGATCCATGGCCTCTTTGGATGAAAAATGAGACCCTTCACCCTATTTCTCTTGGTTTCAAACTTGGTCAGCATTGAATCCAATTTTTACACTATTGAAAATTGAAATTAAAATAGCAGGAGGAAAAAATATACTTCAATGGAATATCAACTGGATCTTACATATTACCTCACAAATATCCTCAAACTAGAAATATCCAAAAGAACGAAAACTACGAGTGTAAATTCCGCAACAACGCAAACCAATTGACTTAATAAGATTCATTTTAGAGACCAATGTCTTATATATGTGCCTCATTGAAAAGAAATAGATTCTAAAACACATTCAATGATTAATAAATCCTATAAAACTATAATTTATTGAAAATTGGTATTATGTATTCACTAGTCTTCTTGAGGGAACGTTCAAAATAAATTATCAGTGTGCCTATAGATATCAAAGAAATAACCCACCTAAGTTATACATCGAGCATACCAAGATAGAGTTTATAACTACAAAGATCCCTCAGATTGTTTTGATTACATTATTAATCTAGCTCAATGATCACAAAAAAATCACAGCAATAATTGTAGGCTAGATCCAAAAACTTGACAACCTAAACTAAAGTTGTAAGACTAAGGAACTTGAAAGGCCTTCTATTTACTACTATGTTCTACACCTCAGTTCTAGCTTAAGTATCCCTATTAGCTCATAATTTCATTGCATCTGGCCCACTGTTTATGAAACTTTAACTAAATCTCAAATCATGTACTATTATCTTAACAGAAACAACCAAATTCTTCGTTGGAGCAGGATCAAAATTCCTGGGATGCGTAACTTGGGGGACTCTTAGGTAGAACCATTAGTGGGTATACCGAGAACCGAACGTGGGAACTTGTGGAAAACTCCAACCAATCTACTGCTAAACCACAACCCAAACAAGCTACTAACCAATTATAGATATTTACTTGAACATGATCTGCCTGGTGTAAATTGCTACCACTCAAATTGGCATAATCAAGATGATTTATTGTTCCCTTAATGTACTTAAACCCAAAATGGATCACACATCATACTACTGCAATATTTTACTTCTGTGTAATCAGATGTTACAATGCACCTCTGCATGACATGGAGAAGTAACCTTACTCAGTAACAATAATTATTGCAAGCAAGAAGCTATCAAATAGGTATACTCTACATGAGACTATTCATGTTAAAAGTGGAGATTGGGATGATAGTGGAATTTTTATGTACTGAACTTTAACTCAGCTGTTTCGGAGGCAGATTCCAATACAAAGTGAGAATGTTTGGAAAACCACATTAAAATTAATAGAAGCATTGTTTTAATGGTTAGTGGTTCCTTTAGGTCTTACAAATACCCCAACAACATTTATGAGATTTGTTGGAGGAGAAAGTCAGTATGCCGACTTGAAATATAGTCTACTTATTCAATTGGCCAACTAAGTCGATTAGCTGACTAAACTAGAGATTAGGTCGGCCACCTAAGGTCGTGTCACTTCACTGAACTGACATGTAGTTATTTTGTAACTATTTGTAAATCATATATATTAGGCTGTTGAGCCAGATGAGAACTTGGTTTAGTTATCTATATTGTATGGACCCTCTCATGCTAATATAATCTGTTATTATATCTACTTGTTATTGTCTCTTGTCTCTATTGTGTATGTATGTTTTAGTATGTATTATTGGTAACCTTATGTGATCTGTGAGATTACAACATTGGTTCCGTCTTCTGTGAGAAAAATAAGAAGGACCATCATGGACAGCTAGCAATGGTCCACATCAATCTAGTTGAGTCGAACACTGCGTTCGATGCAACCAAATTAAGAGATCTAGAGCTAGAACAACTACTGGAAGTGATAGCAGTCGAAGCAAAGACAAGGAACCAGCATAGACATAAGGAACTAGACAACAAGGAAAAAGAACAATTTGAGTTCCTTAACAAGTGCAGGGACCTGGTTCAATCTGTGATACCAGGACCGGTAGAGGTCGACACTGAAAAACTGATAGAAAGAGCTTATCATCTGTTTGAAAGTGTGGTGTCGGTGCTTCAAGCACAAATTCAAGAAACAAAAGAAGAGCAGAAAGAAGAAACCGTCCGACTACTAATGAAGTAGCACACAACCTTTTTTGAAGCCTAAAAAGTGTTGCAAGATCACATGGAGGAGTTTGTCATCACTAAAGAAGTACCAAGATACTGGCCTGCTTAATACAGGCAAGCCTATCAGCACACCAGACAGACCCGACTAGGGATCCAAGCACTCGAGAAGAGGAAAACCACCAACGAAGCACTGAGAAGCACAATTGACGATCAAATAGTGCTTGAGACAGCTAAACTACAGAAGCTTGAGCAGGAAGCACATCAGTTTGTGCATCAAGCCATTCCCAACTTAGAAAAAGTAGACATCATCTTCCTGCAGATGAAATGACTCATGGAGACAGCAGAGGAAAAGGACCAGTTTATGGGTCTCGACATGGAAAGAATAGCTAAAATTTCCATTCAAGAGAAAATGTCGATCTTGTCAAGTCTGAATACACTCACCATCGACATATAGAAAATATTGCAGAGTTGGACATATTTCCAACATCATCTAGCAGTGATAGCCCCAGCAATCATCGAAGTCTGCGTACAGAAAAGACCGACCATCAGACTTCACAGCCCATAAAGATCAAGCACAAAATAATGACTACTTAGACAGACAAGGAATTTTTTGCACCTCCCTGTTTCTTCATGACGAAGAAACGTTTTGTTCGTGGGGGAGATGTTGGAGGAGCAAGTCAGTATGCTGACTTGAATGATAGCCGACTAAACTAGAGATTAGGTCAGCCACCTAAGGTTGTGTCGGTTCACCGAACTGGCAGGTAGTTATTTTGTAACTATTTGTAAATCATATATATTAGGCTGTTGAGCCAGATGAGAACTCGGTTCAGTTCTCTGTATTGTATGGACCCTCTCATGCTAATATAATCTGTTATTCTATCTACTTGTTCTCGTCTCTTGTCTCTATTGTGTATGTATGTTTTAGTATGTATTATTGGTAACCTTATGTGATCTGTGAGATTACAACAATATTGATGAACAATGTGCTCAGACCCTTCTTAAATCAGTGCATAGTGGTGTACCTTGATGACATCCTAATTTTAAACCGATCCTAAAGCCCAATTTTTATTTGTAAATTTGTTAATATATCAAATAAAGAATATTGAATCTAGCCTTTCCAAAAAAAGGAAAAAATATGTTTGGAGCCTAGTTTCTAGGTCAAGAAACAAAATGTAGCAAGTATAACTCCAAAAGATTCAATCATTATCAACACATAATTCATCCTCTTATAAATGATCTATCACCAACTATCACTCATCTCTTGCAATTAAGCATTGCAACATATGTTACTATCCTCACTTTGATTTCTTCCACATTACAGATTATCATTATGCATAACCTATCCTCCCATGTTGTTGTTGAAAAATATTTAGAGTAACATAAAATCAAAGTAGTACATATTCATGCTTGTGGGTTCTTGGGCAGTGTAGCTCCTCACTTTTTTATGAAGCTGATTCTAATGTTTATGCACCAATAATACTTTCATTGTTTCTCTTACTGAAAGTGAAAATCATCCTCATGAAGTAAACGCTATTGAATGGAAGGTTAAAGCACTATTAAGAGTAGACATCTCCAACAATAATCCAAATTGTGGTGCATTCCACCTGTCCATCATCTAATAAAAGTGCTACGAGCAAAAAGATGATCAAAAATTCATATGCAGTCGGTAAGGAGTTACCAAGAAACATCGAGAACACAAGAGTCTAGTAACTTTGTCAACAAAGTTACATTTAAGCCATCAGCTCAAAATCCAAAAAGGGAAAAAATAAATAAATAAGCATTTACTAGTTAGTAAATTTCTTTACAGCTAGTTCATGAATGACACTGATAAGCCACAATCAGAAATTGGGTGTCTAATAAGAATGGAGTTACATCCAAGCCCTGAACTTTTCCAACTCATAATCCCAAAAAGAAGAAGAAGAGAAAGTAGTATTTACAGATAGTTCCTGAATGGAATTCGTAACCAATATAATTTGAAGTTTCATACGAGAAAAACTAATGCAATGAATGCAACATCCAAGAAATGTTTAATGCAAAAAAAAAATGGGATAAAGTGGCAGAAATTAACAAATTCTCTATATAGAGTTGTAGTAGTCCATCAGTCCATCATCTAATAAAAGTTCTACGAGCAAAAAGATGATAAAAAATTCATAAGCAGTCGGTAAGGAGCTACCAAGCAACAGCCAGAACACAATATTCTAGTAACTTTGTAAGCAGAGTTACATTTAAGCCACCATCTCAAAATCCAAAAAAGGAAAAATAAATAAATAAGCATTTACTAGTTAGTAAATTTTGTTACAGCTAGTTCATGAATGACACTGATAATCCACAGTAAGAAATTGGGTGTTTAATAAAAATGGAGTTACATGCAAAGCCCTGAACTTTACCAACTCACAATCCCAAGAACCCGATCCTGAAAAGTTGATTGAAATGACATACTCTAGGAATTTGAGTGCAAGGGGAACTCAAAATATTCCTCACTTGGTGGAATACAGAAGTCCAAAGGAAAAATTGGAGTCTTTGATTGGGTTGACATCCAACATGATGAAGGTGGGTGCCAGTTTTTTCGTAAGACTTGATTGGTAAGAATGGATTGGTTAATTGATTGTAAGATTGGATTTGTTGGATTGTTTATCATCACATTCTTGATGGAAACAACTGACACACTAGGTTTGTACTCCACCTCTCAATCAACAACCAAAAATGGATATCTACAGTCAAGTTGGATGATTTAGATTAGCTTGTATACCATTCCATGGGCAAGCAAATAGATAAACACCAAAAATGTGCTCCTCCATTCGATCCATGAGCAAAGAAAAAAATTATAGTCAACAATAATGCATTAGATTAGCTAGTACACTATTCCAAACTTAACAAATACAAATTGCTCATATGATTTATGAAAGGTGGATTATCAAGGGAGGTTACATTTTATGAGTATTTGACTAAATTAACCATTGAATCAAGAATTCAAGAGAATATAATAATGGATTTTATAGAGATTGATAGTCTTATTGGTGAGGAACAAAATGTTAATGCAGAGTGTGAGAGATGCCATCACAACAATGAAAGAAGGGACTTGCACCCTGAAGCTAACTTCCATACTAGCAAATGTTTTGCTTGCAAATTGTACTTCAAAAACCATCCATGCCTTGAAATATTGTCAATGTAGGATAATTGAACTAACACGGGTACTCTCTTGTTTTATCTTTCCTTCTTAATTTTTGAAAGACAAATATATAATCATATTAATGTGGAGTAGAGAGTTCAACACTTTCAATTTTGTGAACTAATATATTAAGTTTTGTGACTTAAACCCAATACTTCTTGCATGACAAAAGTACGAACTCTACCTAAGGATTTAGTTTTCCATGTGAAGCTCCATGAATAATAACAATGTCTTTTAATGCAAGGAAATAGTTGTACAAATGTGTAATAAAGAGTTCAAACCTATTCAATTTTGTTAATTAAACACAAGTTATTTTGCATGGAAAAAATACAAAATCTACGAAAAGGTTTAGTTCAAAATAAGCATAATAAGAAAACCTAGAAATAATTAAAAGTTGGCAATTTAATTATGGGGTAGAATATTTCGAATTTGGATAATATCAAGGATAGCTGGAAATGCAGGATATCCTACCACAAATAAAAAAGGAATCCAAGAAAACCAATCAAAGATATTTTCAGGGTAAGAAGGATGCTTCAGTTCCAAATACCAAGGATGTAAAGATTGGAAAAGACAAAAGCAAACTTCTATCACAGGGATTGATAAATCTAACTAACTCAGGAAGTTCAGATTCTAAAATAACCATGGCTTCTGGTGCACTACATGGATGATAAATTATAGTGGGAACCAAAGTCCAATGAGCAAAGGATATCTTATCGACATGGGTGAGAAAGTCATAATATGATAAGTTCTCCAGGCATTTAGCGAGCTTACATCTTGGTGAGGAACATGATATTCACAAGAACCAGAACATTACGTCTGATAAACAAAATGCCATAGATGAAAATTTTCCCTTGAGTTTCGGAGAATTTTCTAAACAATTGTAAAACATTCCTAGTTGTAGAGTCTCATTAAGCATGTATGATATTGATAATGGTGTCTAATTGGATGATGAAATGATGTAGTCAGTTCCAGTAGATATTCCCCCTAATCAAGCAGTCAAGGAAAATGCACATATAGTAGAACAAAAAGGCCATACCAAATCTAGAAAACCAAGAAAGAGAAAGACTAGACTATATGGTGTGTTTAGAAAGGATACATCACCAAATACCCACTCTGAAAATGGTGGAACATTTGCAAAGAAATTGAAGGATGGAAATAGTTTTCCTACTTAGGGAAACATCAAGAGAGTCCATTGGGAAAAAGATGAAGGACAACTCCAACACGTGGGTGAGAGAAGGAGACAAGAAATACAAATAATTTCCAAACAAGATGGAAAAGAGAAAGTTGAATCCAAGGGTTCAAAATTAATGGAGAGAACCAAGATATAATTCCGAACTTTACAAAGGTTGTTAGGAGGAAAAGAGAAGTGGGAAATGTGGATACCACATGACTAATCCCCATGTTCATCTCCTTTCTACGAATTTTGAAATCCAAACTTAGTATATTTGTCTCCTCAAAAGGATCCTCAAATTCCTGATCAATCCAAAGCTATCGACATGTTGGTGGAAAATTGATCAAACCTAGAATAAAAGAATAAAAGCAGTTCAATGTTAAATATTGTTCGTAAAAGCAAGTGAGAACTAGATATTTGACAATTTCTACGGAAAATACAACAACAAGAGACAAACACTATGCACATTGCAAACCTATACAAAAATCCCAAAAATATATTTTTGATTACAGATAGGAAATTTTACACATACCTTGGGCTCTAGAAAAATTGAATGGAAATCAATCCCCAAGCCACAGAAGAAAAATTATCGTGATGTTCCCTTAAGAAATTCGCATGAAATCTCTCCAAATTCCTCCAACATAGAACAAGAGGCGAAAATGAAAAATAAAAGTATGTTTTTTCCTTTTACTGCTCCTCGATGATAGTTTTTGATTGACTTGCAATGATTTCTAATATATCGTGATAATTTCAATTTATTGCATTAATGTCTAATTTATTAGACTTGTCTTTATAATTTGTCTGTGATATATCAGGAGGCATTAAAATATCATATTTATCATGATATAGTGTGATAATTTTATCAAATCCATAAACCATATAGCTCCTTTGAAAACATTATATTTATCTTGTTGGACTGAGAAAATCACTTGTAAATAACATGTTGCTACATATACAACTCTATTAGCCTTGGATACACCATTTTTCGAGATTTAGTTGAATATGTTCTTAATAAGAAGGTCATACTCCTATGAATCTAGAGATGATGATTTGATCTTTTAAAATAAATATGTTACCTTTCAAAGGAACTACATTCAGAGCTACCTCGGGCTCTCCCACTTCATCTAAAACTTTATTCTCTTTTGACAATCCAGCCCACCACCTGAATGATGTGATAATGCGCCAATGTTGTTCTATTTTTGCTCCCAATCCTAGTTATACATTGAAACTTGATTTGCATCCAATGTCGGGTCAATAGAGTTTGTTGGTAATGTATTAAGCACCTATCTACACATACAACTCCTAATAAGGAAAAGGCTAATTATTTAGCCTGCAAGGTAGACAACCATTAAAAAAAATGTAGAAATAGCATGATCTTAATTGGTTCTATATAACTTTCAGGTCTATTGTGAAAACTTACCAAATGGAGGTTAATCCTCAATTTTCATATGTTGTAATTTTTTTTATAACTACTCTGATTTTGGAGATTTTGGGGAAGATATTGTTTGAGTAAAACTAGGTTTAAATCATGTTCTTTCCTACTAACCCAAATAACATAGTTGATGTAGTTATGAGCTAGGAAGGATGTAAAAGCATTTTATCATTCATAAAAATAATTAAAACAACTAGAAAATAATTACCTCAACCAGGAAAAACTCCTAGCATAATTGGTCTCTCAGGGAAGTGGCTAATGAAAAAATTATCGTTTATCATCACATTCTTAATGGCAACAACTGACACACTGGGTTTGCACTCCACCACTCGATCAACAAGAAAAAATGGAAATATACAGTCAATTTGGATGAGCTATATTAGATTTTATACCATTCCAAGGCCAAGCAAATAGACAAACACCAAAAATGTTCTCCCCCATTCAATCCACATGAAAATAAAAAAACTATAGTTAAGATTTAGAGACAAAGACTGTAAGAGGATATAGATGAATTATGTGCTGCTTACCTTGATAGATCTCCTGGATATCAATATTTAGAGACAAATACTGTAATATTCCCTTGAGATATTGCTTGTGAATTGATCTTGTATAATTCCTCAATTTTTTATTTGACCCACTCAGAGAAATTTGATGAGGAAATATCCCTTCCAAGCCTGCCAATGGCTAATTGGGATCCACTCAAAATTGAAGAAGGAATATAGTTTGCAGTGTGGACATATACATTATATCATTTCTATGGATACGTAGATGTTGAACGACCGCACACACTAGTGTAGTGATGGATAACTCCTTCACATATGTTTTCCCTCCAGGGTTTTGGGAATCCCGACCTTTAATGGGGACTGCACAATTATCCGAATGACATCATCCTAGGTTGATCCAAAACAAGGTTTTAAAGGATACAAATGGGGTTTATCTTGCATGAAAATCCTCAGTTATTGGGAAAGTTGGAGAAGATGCCTCTTCCATGGAAAAATACAATATCCTTCCCCACTAGTATGAGTTTTCATGTATTCCCCTGAAACTCATCCGCATGCCAAATTCATCTCATTTTTATCAGATTACACAATGAGTATTTGCAATTCCCAAACCCCAAATCAGTCATTAACATGACAACTATCACACAATGAGTGTAATAAATAAGTGAAATCAAGGAACATACGAGCGGGAAGGGGGCGCATCAAAATATTCTGAATCGTTTTGGCGCTACTTCAAGGGTGACTTCTTGAAATGCTCAATATTTCTCTGGGTTTTGGCAGGTTTGGAATATATCAATTAAATTTAGAAATGCCAAAGAAAACAAAAAAATCAAACATAAATCTAAGAAAATAAATTAAAATATTGTCTCCAAATTATAGACATATATATAGGAAAATCAATTAAATTATTGTCTCCAAATTATAGATTTAGGGATGGAATAATTAAAATTGATGAAAAAATAAATTTTTATGGTGACCTTAAGTGATATTCATGAGATATTTTAGTAAGATATATTTTTGGTAGGCCGGGTTAACAATCTGTTAAAGAAAATAATATCATGTATTTATGAGTATGTTTTAAATATACATAATGACGACAATGGATTACTCTCATTCCACTCTCAATTATGACTTCTTTTGAGATTGAGATGATGGAATGGAGGGAAAAATGGAGTCACTATTGCATGAAAAGATACTATACATTAGATGCATCATCAATTTCGTATCTTGCTAGGACATTGTGATCCCTGGCACTAAAATGATCAATATATATTTAGAACCCCTCGTAAAAAATTGCAATATTTTCTATTGTTGATCTATGATACATGACTAGGACATCGTGAACACTAGCACTAAATTGATCTATATATATTTAGACCCTCTTGTAAAAAATTGCAATTTTTTCCATTGCCGAGATGTCACACACTAGATGGTCAAGATAAATTCCATGCAATTTCTTTGTTGGATATCTGAAGATCGAGGTGCATGGCACCATTACAGAGAAATGGTTTTCCAACATATATATCATTTGGGATTTGTGGTCCCAATATTATATCTAGAAAGCAATATGATCGTCTAAAGCGCATCGTATGCAATTATCCACAACACCCTAACACTATCCTGACCACCTGGGAAAAATACTAGGTATTCCTAACCCGACAAATTCCATTTTGGATTCAGAATTGTTAACCTGCACATATTCAGAGATAGAAGGTAGACAATTTACAAGATTTACTAAATTGTAACAATTCATTGTCACAATTGTATTTTTCCATGACACAATTAAAAATGACTAACATAAATGACTATTTCAAATTCTTCCAGCTAGTCATTTTTTATGCAATGACTAAATTAGTCATTTATGTTAGTCATTTTTAACTTTGTCACTTTTTATCTAGTCATATTTGTTAACTAGTGACTAAATTAGTCGTTAATTTTAGTCATTTATAGTTGGGTCAATCAAAATTGCTCATATTTAGTAGTAAATCACTTGNCCTACTAGCTAATTCCTCATTTTGTACTAGTGGATGAACATGTACATGAAATGTAGCACAAGCACAAAAATTTGAGTTGGAGTTAGACATAGTTCACAAGGTGAAGTATAGTAATTAATTTGCATAGATCTCAAGGTTGTAAATCTGTTCTATTTTGTCTTTTGTGCAGTCGGAGTTTCTCAATTTGCGTGCCTGAGGAGGCCTCAAGAAAAGGTAACCGAGTTTATACTAATGTTTCTTGAAATTTTGAGAGGATCACTAAGGTGATGTTTTTTCTTGCTAGTAATTGATGACAAACAGAATTGGTTCCAAAAACCCATTTATGTAAGATTTGAAGCCTTAATAAGATCGACCTTCCAATTGGAAGAAGCCCAAAGACGTATCCAAAGAGGGGTGAACTCTATTATTAGTTCTTGTCTTTCATTATCATGGTTTACATACTCTTTATTTGATAATGTGTGTGTTTTAAGAATTTAAAATTTTAGTTTTAAGCTTGTTTATGATTTTTTAACATGCAAAAATCACATGCAATTTTTAATGGTTAAAGAGACCCTAAAATTTTAGATCACTCACATATTTATTTATAAAGGATTAGATAGATTGTAAATCATGGACACATCTTATACATATTAAATTTGTTGTACATTTTTCCTTTAGGCTTGTGTGTAAGTAGAATGAATAAGAATTAATTCCAAATCCTCTATCTTTGAATTTCTCCCTCGTTCTCTATGAAATTGTTGTTCCTTGTTTGTTGTATGTATGTTATTTCAATTTCAAGTTTCTTTGTTGTGTGCATTTTGTTATACATGGGTCACTAAAGGAGATTCAGCCTTGAATAGAATTTGGTTTTGCACCATCTCACAACTAGAGAAACATTATTGCAAATATATAAGTTTTATCTTGGGACATGTATGGCTTTAAACCTTTAAAAACTAGTATAAGATCCATCAGGTTATTACATTGGCATGATCTAGTTCCACCAGAGCACCTAATTTCTAATCTCATAAGTTCGATTTGTGAAATTCATTTTAAGGGACTTCCATTTGAAGCAACATGGAGACAACAACAATGAGTGATATGGAAAAAATTGAATGCTTCCAATTTCTCTCTATGGACATCACAGATCGAAGACATATTATTTTTAAAATACTATATTTGTTGATTGAGGAAATAGCAATTAAACCCTAATCGATGACAATCGAGGATAGAAACAAGCTTGATATGAAATCCATTTCTACAATCAAGAGTACCTAGTTAAGAATATTCACTTCAATGTGTCTAGAGAGAAGACAATAGAAGCTATGTGGAAGAAATTACATGATTCGTATGATAAAAACAGAACATCAAACAAACTTTTCTTAATGAAGAAGTTTGATAACCTCAATATGGAGGGTTTTTTAGCTGTATAGAAGTTAAATGACTTTAATATATTTACTTGTAATCTTGTCTCTATTAAAAATGTCTTAGAGGATGAAATTAGAGCCATCTTAGTGATGTGCTTCATGAAACACAACTCGGAGAGTTTGATAGCATCCATGATAAATTTATCGCCTACAGGGATCCTAGAGTTTAATATTGTTATCAACAATTTAATTAATGATGATCAATGACATAAATCAGTCACAAAAAATTTGGGAGGATAATCTCTAGCCCTAGTTGACTTGGAATAAAAAAATATTAAAATAAACAAGGGAGTTAAAATTCAATGGATGGATCAAAATCAAGAACATGTAGACTCACTTGCTTTCATTGTGGAAAACCAATAGACGTGAAAATAAAGAATTGAATTTGGAAGAGATAATAGAAGGATAAAAAATCAATCAACAAAAATAAAAAACCAGTCAACACAAATGAAGGTGAAACTAGTGTTGTAGTTTCAGATGGTGACGCTTTATGTTTTTTTAGTGGTATATGCATGCTTATATACTTCTAGCAATAACATTAATTGAATCCTTGATATGGGGAATATCACCATGTAACTCCATGCAAAAACAATTTTGTTTCATATTAATCCAATGATTATGGTAGAGTACATTTGGGAAACAATCATTTTTGTAACAGTGTTAGAGTGGGAGATGTTTGTTTCTGAAAAAAGGATGGACATGATATCTTGCTGGAACAAGATAGGAATGTTATAGAAATCGGAATGTGCTCAATGGTTGTGGGGTAAATGGATGATGAAGGTTGATCCACAATATTTGGAAAATATGGCTAGAAAATTAGTAAAGGGGCACTAGAAATGGCCATGATCTTGATGTCTGTGGTGTAATTGGAGGATGAAGGTTGATCCACAGTATTTTGAAAAGGTGACTAGAAAATAATTAAAGGGGAATTGGTCATGCCTAGAGGACCTAATACATTAAACTTTTAAAGGTTAAGAGAAACATCAAGAAAATAAAATGTGGTTGTTGTTTCAAAAGACGGAACCTCATCATAATTATGGCATAAGTGCTTTGGTCATATGAGAGAAAAGGGCCTCAAATTTATCGTTGCAAAAAATATGCTTCTAGGTTTGAAATCCTATGAACTTTACCTTTGAGAGAATTATATGTATGGTAGTAAACAAAGAGTTTAATTTATGAGAGGAGGCCATGAAAGGAAAAAATCTATTAGAATTGGTACACTATGATGAGTTTGGGACAATCAATGTTAAGTCTCTTGGATGATGCTCCTATTTTGTCACGTCCATAGATGACCAATCTAGCTAGGTTTAAACCTACTTCATGAAATGCAAGAATGAGGTATTTAAGGTATTTCAAAAATTTCACATGGGTCTTGAAATATTGACTAAATAATTGCTTAAGTGCTTGAGGAAAAATATAAGTGGATAGTATTGGTCCAAAGAATTCAAGGATTATTGTAATATGCTTGGAATAAAGAACGAGAATATTTTCCCTAGTACTCCATAGAATGGTAATACAAAAAGTATGAATCCCATTATCATGGATAAGTTGAGGAGCATGTTGTTAAATTCTAGGTTGGAAAAACATTTTTGGGTTTAAGTAGTGAGGATAGCATGCTACCTCCTCAATTGATCACCTACCACATCCTATATCATTTGACAGTGGCATTCATGAAGAAGTTTCGATTGGTAAGAATGTAAAGTTAAAAATTTTGGATGTGAGTAAGAGCATAGAATTAAGTTAGACAATAAATACATGACATAAAAATTTTCATGGATATGTAGATGGTGAGTCAGGTTACCGCCAATGGGATCTAGTTAAACAAAAATTTATTAGAAGTAGAGACACCATATTTAATGAGTTAGATATGTTTAATAGGTCTATAGGTTGGAGGTAATGAAAATTGTTGATAGGTTTTTTGAACAACAAGAAAATATCTAATAGTTGCAAGTAGAAAATGATGGACATCAAACATAAAATAATGGAAAAAAAAACAGAAAATGATGGATAAGAAGAACAAGAAACCTTGAAGCAGTGATTGCAAGAGGTATAATGAGACAACACACCACCACAATTGGTTCACAACTTTACTAGGCCTCATAAGACTTCACGAAGGTATCCACCCTCAAACTATATTTTGTTAACCAAGGAAGGTGAAATTAATTGTTTCCATAACTCTTGTGATGATGACAATAGTAAAAATAGGAATAAATTTATGTAGGAAGAAATGGGTTCCTTATTGGAAAACAAAACCTAGGAGGTAGGAAAGTTTCCAAATGGAAGAAAATCTGTACAAAACAATTCACGTACACGATTACACACGAGTGTGAAGGAAGGAAGGAAAGGTTGGTGGTATAGGGGTTTACCCAAAAAGAAGATATTCACATTTATAGAGTATTTTCAATTGTTGTTAAGATGACATCCATTAGATTTATTCTTGTTCTCTTTGTTACTTTATAATTTAAGTGTGAATAGTTGAATGTGAAGACAATATTACTTAATGGAGAATTGGATGAGGAGATTTATATGGAGCAGCCAAAAAGGATTCAAAAGTAAAGATAACTTGGTTTGTAGGTCAAAGAAGATCCTCAATGGAATGAAACACGAACCTCACAAAAGGTATAAGAAATTTGTTTCATTTATGATGGAACATGGTTCTAGTGGGATAGAGGTTTACCATTGTGTTTACATTAAGAGGTATGACCATGAAAAATAAATTATATTGTTGTTATATGTGGATGGCATGCTAATTATTGGACATGATAATATCATTATTAAAAAGTTAAACAAGGATTTTCACATCCATTTTTCAATGAATGATTTGGGTCTAGGAAAACAAATATTGGGCATGAAGATCGTCTCTAATGGAAAAAAAAAGTTGTCGTTGTCATAAGAAAAATATATTGAGAAGGTTCTCAACATGTTCAATATGAAGGATGCCAAGACATTTGGTACAACCCTTGCATTGCGCTTCATACCGAGTGTTGATTTGTGTCCTTGTATTGACAAGAACGAGGAAATGGATAAAATTTTCTATGCTTCAATGATTGGCTTACTATTCAATGGGAGTTGTAAGCAAGTTTGTTGTGAATCTAGGAAAACAACACTGGAAAGTGGTGAAGTGAATTTTAAAGTCTCTCAAGAGTAGTAATCATTTCTATCTATGTTTTGGTAAAATGATATTATGCTTGAAGGATTTAATGTAGATATGGATAGAGATGTGGACAGTAGGATGTATACCACTGGTTATTTTTATACATTTGCAGGTGCAGTAGTGTCCAAGGTATCTAGGATACAGAGAGTAATGGCCCTCTCCTCAACTAAGGCAGATTACATCGATGTAACATAGGATTGTAAAGAGATTTTGCAGATGCAACAATTCATAGCAAACAACAAGGCACATATGCATTGTAATGTGACAATTAGAGCACCATTCACTTGGCGAAAAGCTCAACCTTTCACTCAAAGACCAAGCACATTGGAATGAAGCATAATTTAACATAAATCAAGTAGGAATATGGATACTACCAATAAAATACAGAACTAGGCTGGTGATACATAATTCCTTTAAACAAATATTCAAAAATATACCATAAATGTACATAGACATTTATATAATAAAATAAAACATATAATTTAAAAAAATTATGAACAACTTGGCTAAAGTGAGAGACAACAATTGGTTATTAATAATTTTTTTAATAAGAAAGCATGAAATTGAATGGTATTTATGTTTTATAGTGCTTAAATAATTAAAGGTTGTTTTTTAATTTAAAAAAATTAATTGTCCAATAGTAAGAATATGTATTCATATTACAACTACACCAAATATTTGTCAATTTAGTACCGTTGGATTTGATAAGTGTTGGAAGAAAGAAATTTACATCTCAAAAATTTTTAGGCAACCAAACCAAGAATCCTGCTTATATGCTTAATAAAATCATGTCGGGAGACAAGCAAGAGCTATGTATGCCAGTCTTATAAAAATTGGAGGATTTGGGCGGGACAACCATTTTTTTTGTGTTTTTTATTTTGCAAAATCAGAAAACTTTGTTATTATTGAAATTTTGATGGAATGCTTTTGCAAAATTAGAGAAACAATTTATGGAAATTTTCATGGAAGAAATTGATTCAACAGCTGCAGAAACCACTAAAACACATAAAATTCAAAACATGGTAGCTATAACCTGGATTTTGAAAAAATTCTACGAATTGTTTTAAAAATTATTAAATTGAGCTCACATCAATCTATGAACAAAGACACAGATACCATATGAAATTAAGCTCACAGGAGTATATGAACCAATAAAAAACCCACAAATAAATCTCACAAACAATTTACTTAGAATTTGCTATGAAACAATGAAAAAAAATCGGTTGCAGTTTTATAATGCTTTCATTATTAAAAAAGTAAATGAATACAATTTGGATAATTATTACAATGCAATACACTAGCATTAATAGCCAGACAATTCGAATTAATGAGAGGAAATTCGAATTGATTAACTCAATTTGACTGCATGGATAACTGGATGTGTCTATTCACTATAGCAGCTTAACTAGCTATCTCCAATTGTCTAATTGAGTCTCTTAATCTGTTAGAATCAATTAAAATATTCTAGCTGACATGGTAGGTGAGAAAATGCACCTTCCCACATTAATCCATGCAAATACTGGCACTAACTGAATGTAACTGACTCATAACTAGGCTTGACTAGTCACCAACTCCCAACAACTGAAGGATGTTGGTGTCAGCACTCCTAGTGGATCCTAAATTGTAGGGATTTATCTAGGAGGTGCCTAAGCTGATGCATGAAAGTGCATTCAGTGGAAGCTATCCATAATTAGTGTTCCCCGCACTCTAGTGACTGGTACATGTGTCCTAATTAGGCCAAGTGGACCCAATGGTACCAGTGACTCAATAATGACTAAAACGAATCCTAAGTTAGGATTAATTGACCACTTTGGACAAGGGAGGATTATAATCCTAACACCCCCCCTAAATGATAACTTGCAAATCTATTGGCCCTGATAACTAAGACCAAAGGTGACCCATTACAGCTAAAATGAAAATAGTAAATGCTTAATAGAACCAAGGAAACAAGGAAAAACCTCATGGGAAAATTCCCCCCATCAAACTAAGCAGGTAGAATCAGGATCAAGATTGTTCTTCTGTGCACAAGTATCCTGGGGCCTAGAATGTGAGATTCTCCATCCAAACTAAATTATTATGTCTGTAGGAATCTTCCTCTTTGGAAGAAGTAGAAGAATATGCTCAACTAAATCAGAAATATAGACAACTGCTGGATGAAAATTGGACCGATGTAGAGTAGCTGAAATCAACTGATAAGAGAGAAAAAGTGCTTGAGAATTCAAACCATCTGAGGAACACCCAAGCCAATGATATATTTCATCCTAGAACAACAAACCATGTGAGTTAATATCATCTCCAAGTGTTAATATAAAGTGTCCATATGAATGGAGAATGTCTCCTTCTTTACTAGTTGTGCGAGGAGATGAGCATGTGGACAAATACAAAGGTGGAGAAGCCCCAGGACTATGGAAAGCAAATGATTGAGATCCATAATATGATATAGCTTCATAAATAACCAATTCTTCAAAAAATAAAATATCAGAAACCTCATAAGAGGAACCTAACATCAAATCCCTAGAAACAAGTTTGAAGAAGACTTGTGGTACTTCATTTGTCACACCAAAATTGATGAGACCAGCTACAAGCATGACTGAAATCTCTTGGAACTTCAAATTGAAACCAAATAATATCAGATCATATCAGATCCAACTAAGTTCATATCAGATCCAAAACTGTGGTCCACCGAGATGGTAGATTCACAGTTTTATCCTTTCTCAAAATTCTGAGTATTGGTGCATGCAATCCTGTAGGAATTTGCTGGAATCTCTATATCAATAAGAGTGAATGGATCACTCCTACAATCTGATATTATTTCCAAAATTTCCAAATTATTACTTATTTTCATTCCAGCATCAACATTAGAGGGAGAGAAATCGAAATCCTCTTCATTTTTTAAGAAATCACTACAAAAATTTGCACAAAATTTAAAGGAGAATCAGTAGAGAATGTTTGCATAGAAGTGCAGTAGAGTTTTTATTTAATACCAAAGATTCAAATTTCTTCTTCTATATCATCCATATGAGAAGATGATATATGAGATATCTCTTAAACGTCGGATCAATAGGAGAAGGAGTCGCTCCAAGGAGACTTTCTTCAATTTGAATTGACTATGACGAATATTTTATTTCTTATTCATCTTGAACAACTTCATCAAAGAGAGTAGAGGCCAAGAATTTTGAATAAAGAACTCTTGTGGTTTTGGGTGTGATCTCCAAATTGCTATTATGATACTCATTGTTCTTTCCAAAGGTTATGTCCAATTTTTCCTAGAGATCCTTTGGATATTCAACAGAAGCAATAAGGTAGCAAAAGCTTGGAAAAAGGGAGAGACATATTGTTCCAAATTATATATCATCATCATTTATCTAGTCATTATCATTATCATAACACCCTTTACCAAGTGCAATAAAAACCTCATAGAGATCTTGTCTCTTTATATATGAAATAATCTTCAACTTCCATTCTGAATTTCTTATGGATGGAGTAAGAAGAGGAACTGATAAATTCGAAACCATATGAAGTTGTACCTGTAATTACACAAAAAAAGTAAGGTCAAACAACCTACAATTTTGGAGTTTCCATCACACCTAGCTTAGCCAATCAAGCAATCTTGATCAACAAGGTTGGGGTTTCAGAAATTATGTGGTAAACTCTCTGCTTCTGGTGCAGAGCTCGAATGTTTTGAGTTGTTTTGCTCAAATTGCTTCATAGATCCAAAATGAATTCAATAGAAGAAGAATTGACTTGTCCTATTAAGGCTCTAATACCATATTAAATTGAGCTCACGGGAATCTATGAACCAAGACAAAACTCACAAATAGATCTCACAAACAATTTACTTAGAATTTGATATGAAATAGTGAAAAAAATGGGTTACAGATGTATAATTCTTTCATTAATAAAAAAGTAAATGAATATAACATGGATAATTATTACAATGCAATACACTAGCATTAATAGCCTGAAAATTCGAATTCATGAGAGGAAATTCGAATTGATTAACTCAATTTGATTGCATGGATAACTGGATGTGTCTAAATCACTACGAGATCTTAACTATATATCTCCAATGATCTAATTCAGTCTCTCAATTAGTTAGAGTCAGTTAAAATAGTCTAACTGATGTGGTAGGTGATAAAAAGTTCCTTCGCACATGCACACATGAAAATACTAGCACTAACTTAATGTGACTGACTGTAATTGAATGCTGACTCATAACTAGGGTTGACTAGTCACCAACTGCCAACAACTGAAGGAGGTTGGTGTCAGCACTCCCAATGGCTCCTAAGTTGTAGGTATTGGTATAGGAGGTGCCTAAACTAATGCATGCAAGTGAAATTAATGGCAGTTAGCCTCAATTAGAATTCCTCACACTATAGTGACTGGTACATGTGGCCTCATTAGGCCATGTGGACCCAATGGTACTAGTGACTCAATAATGACTAAAAAGACTCCTAAGTTAGGATTAATTGACTAGTTTGGACAAGAAACGATTATAATCCTAACAAAAATATTACCAAAAAAATACCCTAGGTTTTGAAATAATATCAAAGTTTCTTTTTCGAGCGGCATAGCAAGAGCCTCCCTTTAGTTTCAAATTGGAGAATGTTAGTCATTGAACCTAAATTCCTGCACATTTTAAACTGTTCAAATCCATATCTCTAGCTAGTGCTAGCTTGATGTTAGAATATAGGTAATGAATTATATGCTTATTTTCTGTGCATGTTTTTCTTTACATAGTTCACTTAAGTAGATTCTACCTCTAACCGAATTTGATTAAGTGCTAGCTCACAGATGGAGAAAAATTGTTTCAAATCTATATGTTTGATCTTAGGATGTGTAATTTTTATGACCATGTGGATTTTGTTAAGATGCATCCAAGTAGTATTTTTTCCACTCAGTAGATGCTTGTTCCTATGTATTTTTATAGATTTTATTCAAATCGATGTCTACTAAAATAAATTCTCTGGAAGAGAAGGAATTAGATGTTGGTTTTACATGGAGAAATATTGTTTGTTTATGTGAAGATTGATAATTAATGACATCACTCTGGTAATCCTTTTAAAGGAATAATCTCCTTTTATGGAACCTACTTCTAAAGATTGGCATGCCATTTAGGGTTAACGAGACAAAAATGGGTAGTGTGTCAGTCTTTCCATCTGACATTGAAACAACACGCGTTCACATAAACATGGGCAGAGATCTCGCTATTTTCATCTTACGATATGTTCCATCTATCACCAAGTCAAGTTGTTGAAATGGTAATTTTAGGTTGTGGAATTTCAAAATCAAGATGCCTTATAAATAGTTGCAACTCCAACTACATAAATTACAATTTAAAAATTTCTACATTATTAAATTCCAGCAAAAACTACTAGTAACGACAACCATATTTATAAGATTAATATGTTAAGAATATATTTTGAATTATTAATAGTTATCTAATAATTAATCTAATATAGCTATGATTAGAGTTGAAGTTAAGATAATAGTTGCGATTAGAGTTGAAGTTAAGCTAATAATTGTAAAATCATTGAAGCTAATAATTGTATCTAATAGTCAATTTAAAATTTAATATATGAGTTCAAATTAAAGTAGTGATTGGAGTTGAAGTTAAACTAAAGGTATATCATCATTGGATCTGATCTAATAGTTGTACATCATTACGTCGATAGAGTTTTTTTATTTGATATTTGGGGTGGACTACGACCTATGGTTTTTCATCTATGGACGAGGATGAGACAAATGTACTATCGAGATTGATTCTATGGCAGTCGTTCAAAATTTGAAATGAACAGCTATAAACAAAGGAATATAAAATTAATTGGTCGCTAGTTGATGAATGGATAATTGGTAGCAATGCATGGATAACTCATATCCAATGAATAGAGAAGAAATAGTTCATGGTAGATAACTAGAAGAATATGAGATAAAAAGAAAAAGAATATAAAAAATAACTAATAGTTGATAAATGGATAACATGAAGAATGTCGGTGGTAACATGTATCTAGGCATGGATAACTCAGTTGAACCCGTTTAATTAGAAGAATATGATGAAGAAAAAAATATTTCCAGACTATCTTCCATTCCATAACTATCTCTCAACCATTTGATCCCTATCGATGTGATCCAAGCACAAACTATGTGATCCGGGAGGATATTGGTGGCCACCCACCTATTCCACTTGGACCCCTACCATTGTTTCTTTCAGTTTTTCAGTTTCCTTAATTATAGCACAATTTACTATTTTTAGCAGTTTTCGAGTCCTAAACTTGTGGAGCCGTTTTGAGGCCCTAAACGACATTTTTTCGGCATCGAATGGTTGTGCAAATATGAGTTCGTTCCAGACTTGAAATTTGCTATTTATGGATATATTCCTTAAATAGATTTTTCTAACGATGTATCATGCACATCAAAGGGAGGTAGTATGTTAAAGTTACGACCCCAGGAAATTAATGTACCAAGTTACCCAACGGGGCCCACATTCTAGCGTTTCACCTCCTAGGGTTAAGTTTTTGGATGTTTAGGGTTTCCATTATTTCTCAATAATATATAGGCCTTCAAGCCTCATTGTAACACAGAGTTCAGAGGCATGTAGCCACCACATCTCTTCTCAGATATAAGCTACCAGCACTCTAGCTAGTTTATTCCCATTGTGTATGTAATCAAGTTTCAGTTATTGATTAATGAAATGAAGTGTTATTTTTGCTGCATATTTGTTTCTATGGTTATTTGTGTATTCTGTTGCATTCCTACATAAATACGGATCAGTGGTTTCAGATCAATCTGCTCTTTCTCGATCCTTATTTACATGTCCCCAATGAGGGCGGGGTATAAAGAGTTAGGGCTCGATTTAGTTGAACTTTTGCAAGATCAGCCTCGCAAATCCCAATGGCCACCCATAGGGGATGAAAAGAAAGACGAGGGTGCAAAAGATCCTATCAAAATGTTGCTCGAGGAGGACCTTGAAAAAAAAAGGAACACGATGATGGATAACTTCGCCCAGATCTTTCAACGACTTCCCATTGATGGCACATCTGCATCTAGCAGCCACTCTAGAGGCGCAACCCCTTTTAAGGTACAAGTAAACTTCGACATTCCCATATTTGATGGTCAAATATATGTAGACGTCGTAGATAGGTCGTTCAATCTATTAGAAGGATATTTCTCGGTTCATGGCTTTTTCGACCGGGAAAATATTACTTTTTCTCTACTCAAAGTCACCCCCCATGTGAAGTACTGGTGGGAAACCTACTATGACAGAAAGGACAAGGAGAAACCCTCTCTGTTCTCGGCCATTTCCACTTGAAAATATTTTTGATATGCCATAAAGGGACAATATTATCCGGTAGGGAGCTATGAGCACAAGTACATACAATGGGCTACGTCGCGGCAGCAAAAAGATCAAGATGTGCATGAGCTGATGAATTTGTTCCATACCCTATGCACCAAGTTGGGTATCAAATATTTAGAGAAACATTTGGTGCTGAAGTAATACAGTTGTCTGCACAGATACATTCAGGAGGAAATGGAGTTCCTTGACATCTCCTTGCTTGGTACGGCATATCGGCATGCTGCCAAATTGAGAAAAAATTCAAACAGAAAAAGTGAGACTTTAGATTTGCGAATAAGAAGCAAGGGAAGGGTGGGACCAAACCACAGAACCAAGGACACAGCCATGGCATGGAGACTAAAGAAAAATTTCCAAAGCCTCAAGCAAAGAGCAACACTGCAAAGCTAAAGAAGGAAGCGGGAAAGTGGTGAGAGTTCCATAAGAGCCCCACTCACAACACAAGTGAGTGTTGGGCCAAGTAGTCACTGGTGCCCGAGATAAAGGCTTCTGAATTAGATGCATACTCTGACACTAAATCAGGACCCGAGAAGGGAAATGATCGATGGAAGAAGATTATCGATGCAGAGACCAATGCCATCATTGCTACCACAAATATCGAAAAGGAAGAACAAGAGGATTTAGAGGAGGAGGAGTGTCTTTTCCACTCCCAGATGTGGGTAAAGGGTTCCCTGCTACAGTTCATTATTGACAGTGGGAGCCAAAAGAACCTAATTTCAGCAATGTCATGAAGCGGTTGGGTTTTCCGACCACAGCACACCCACATCCATACACCATCAGGTTGCTTCACTAAGGACATGATATCCGCATCACCCAACAGTGCCTCCTTCCCTACAACATCAAGCCCTTCACCGATGAGGTATTATGTGATATTGCTCCTCTTGATGTTTGTGATGTATGATTAGGTCAACCATAGTTATGGAAGTGACATGCTATGTATGAGTCCTATCCTTGTGCTGTTATTCTTAAGTTGGGAAATAATTTGTACAGGATACCATAGGTACCACCTCCTGTCGATATCTCTTTGGTTACTACAAAACAATGCAGTAAGCTCATTTCCAAAACCGAGAAGTTTGTTTTCTTGATGATCCACCCTCAGGGAAAGAAGAAGATTGTGGCCACGACCTCAAGATAGGGCCCCTCCACATGACAACAACAAATGGAAAAGGTCATGGAGGAGTACCGAGACATATTCACCTCACCCACCGGGGTGCCTCTCCACTGTCAGGTCAAGCACCCCATCGATCTGACTCCAGGTGCACCACTTCCCAATGGACTAATATATCAACACTCTGTTATCGACAATGATGAAATCAAGAGGAAAATTTAGGAGTTGTTGTAGAAGGGTCACATCCGGCCAAGTTCATCGCCCTGTGGGAGCCTAATCGTGTTGGTACAGAAGAAGGATGGGACTTGGAGACTCTATATTAACTATTGAGTGCTGAACAAGATCACTGTCTATAATAGGTACCCGATCCCTCGGATTGATGACCTCCTGGACCAGCTTAAAGGGGTGAAATATTTTAGCAAGATTGACTTAAATTCTGGGTATCACCAGGTACTAATCGAACCGATCGATGTCTGGAAGACTGCCTTAAAAGCTAAGGAGGGTCTTTTTGAATGGTTGGTCATGCCTTTCGGGTTGTAAAATGCTCCTGCAACCTTCATGAGATTGATGGACGACATCTTGTGGCCATTCACCAACTCATTTGTAGTAGTGTACTTGGATGACATCCTGATATTCATCCAGACTTGGGAAGAGCACCTCCACCACATCCGATAGGTCCTCCAAACATTGTGGCAGCACAAGTTGTGTGGCAATTTGGACAAGTGCACTTTTGGCATGACCTAGGTTCAGTATCTAGGATACATTATTGATGAGTGTGGGGTACATGTGGATCCAACCAAGATCCAAGTCATTCGGGATTTTCCAGCCCCAACTACTCTAACAGAGCTTCACAGCTTTGTGGGCCTTGCTAATTTCTACCACAAGTTCATGTTGGGATTCTCTCATATCAGTTGGCCCTTGAGTCAAGTCACCAAGGGAGGAGCGAAAGCAAAAAAAATTTGGTCGAAAACTCAATAGAAGGAATTTGAATCATTGAAACATTGCCTCTGCTGTGCCCCAGTGCTCACATTACCAAAATTGCAACAAGCATTTGAGATCGAGACAGATGCCTCTGACTATGCTTCTAGGGCATTCCTTACTCAAAAAGGGCATCCAGTGGAATATCACAGTGAGACACTTTCTGACACAGTCTGCGAATATCCCACTTATGACAAAGAGATGTATTCCATTGTACAGGATTTCCAACAATGGAAGCATTACATTTTGGGGAAGGAAACAATCATCCACACTGACCGCTGACCCCTGTAGTTCATATAGACATAAGGAAGTTACAGAACAATCACCATCAGAACTGGTCCACATATCTACAATAGTTTCATTTGAACATCAAGTACAAGAAGGGAAGCACCAATGATGTTGCAGACTGCCTCAGCCGACCACCGATCGTGGCGATAACCACCGTGCTCAACTCTTGTGGGAACGAGACTTCTGATTGGCTGCTTCTCTACAAGAGCAATCCAAAATTCAGCCACACATACCAGACACTCTTGGAGAGAAACCAAGTTCCAAAATTTCACCTCCAGGATGTACTACTATGTCACATGGGACACGTTTGTGTTCCTTCAAGCAAGCGTGCCAATATGATTTGGGAAGCACACTACAGTCAGGTCACTGGGCATTTCGAGGTCGAGAAAATAGTGGCAGTACTGGATAAGTATTTCTATTGGCCGTACCTTCGACAGGACATCGAGAAGTACATCCAATCCTGCACTGTCTGAGCCATTGCAACACCATCCATCAAGAAGCAAGGCCTCTATACTCTGTTTCCTACCCCTACCCAACCTTGGGAATCCATATCCATGGATTACATGTCGGGCCTTCCTTCTACTAAGCACGGAAACGACTGTGTGTTTGTGGTCGTTGATAGATTCTCAAAGACGACCATAATGGCATCCTGCAAGAAGAATATCACAGTAGAATCCACTGCTAAACTCTTCTTTGAACGAGTGTGGGTACACTTTGGGATCCCACAGTCTATAATCTCAGACCAAGACAACAGGTTCCTTAGTACATTCTAGTCTATCCTATGGTCAATGCTAGACACCAAGCTCACAAAGTCCACAACTTTCGATCCCAAGACTGATGGCCAAACAAAGGTAATCAACAGGATCATCGTACACATTTTGTGCATGTACAACTCAAAGCATCCACACACATGGGATGAGAGCCTCCCCTATTTACAACACATCTATAATCGGGCCCTCCACAACTCAACCAACCACAGCCCCTTTCAAATGGGCTTGGGATTCCAGCCACTATGTCCCATTGACGTAGCCATGCCATTTGCAGCTACTTAGTATGATTCAGCTCATATCCAGTCTGAAGTTTCCAAGGAGAACAACTTCATTGAGAACATTCAACAAATTCTCCAATAGGTTCATGACATATTGGATAGATCGGGTGCAACACAACTTCCAGGTGGGTGACAAAGTGTGGCTACATTTGCAGAAGGAGCGCCTTGTTGAACCCCACCGCAAGATTCACCCACTCCAATATGGGCCATACACCATCACAAAGCCTATCGGGGACAATGCCTTCGAGCTCATTATTCCACCATTCCCTGGTATGTGCCAATTTTTCAATGTGGACCGCTTTCAACCCTACTTTCCACCTCTACTGGACACATCAGACCTAGCAGAAAAACCCACACCAATAGAGTTGAACCTCGACTGCATGGAACAAGCCACAAATGATCGAATTATGGACACACAGATCAAGAACACCAGCCAAGAGAAGATCCAGCTATGTCAAGTTTTCAAATTAGGCCAACTCCTTCACCAGGGAAAGTGGCTCACCAGGGACCAACTTCAGAAGAAGTTTCCTCATCTCATGGAGGACCTCAACACAATGGGGACCGTTGCTTCCTAAGGAGGGAGGAATGATCTAGGAGAATATTGGTGGCCACCCACCTATTACACTTGGGCCCCCACCATTGTTTCTTTCAGTTTTCTAGTTTCCTTAATTATAGCACAATTTACTATTTTTGGTAGTTTTCGGGTCCTAAACATCCGCAGCCGTTTTGAGGCCCTAAATGATGTTTTTTCGGCATCAAATGGTCGGGCCAAAATGAGTGAATTTTGGACTGAATAACTTTTGTTTAGGGATGTAGTCCTTAAATATATGTTTCTAACGATGTATCATGCACGTCAAATGGAGGTAGTATGCTAAAGTTACGACCCCAGGAAATTGATGTACCAAGTTACCCAACGGGACCCACATTCTGGTGCTTCACCTCCTAGGGTTAGGTTTTTCGATGTGTAGGGTTTCCATTGTTTCTCAATAATATATAGGCCTTCGAGCCTCATTGTAACACAAAGTTCATAGGCATGTAGCCACCACATCTCTTCTCAGAGATAAGCTACCAGCACTCTAGCTAGTTTATTTCCATTGTGTATGTAATCAAGTTTCAATTATTAATTAATGAAATGAAGTGTTATTTCCGTTGCATATTTGTTTCTATGGTTATTTGTGTATTCTGTTGCGTTCCTGCATAAATCTAGATCACTATGTGGGTGTGCTAGTCACGATTCTAGTTTTAATTACCAAGTAGAAGTTGAAGTGTAATTTTTCCAACTACCAATAATTGTACTTATCACATGTTAACTAAAGCTATTTTTTATTTTTTTTAATTTTTCATTAAAGAATTTTTAATGACGCCCATAAAATCAATATGAATAGTGTACTTGTCTCATTCTTTTCCATAGATGAAAAATCATAGATGGTAGTCTAGCAAAAAATTCTAAGATATAAACGCATATCAGTGTAATTAGCTAGATGCACAAGTGCCAAATGGAGGAGTTTATTAGGAATTCAAACTATTTTATTAGGAGTTCGAGTGTTAGCTGAGTGCACATTAGTTAGACTAGTATATGCCAAGTATACTTAGACTAACACACCCACATAGTTTGTGGCTGGATCATGTTGATAGAGATCAAGTAGTTGAGATATAGTTATGGAATGGAATACAATTTGGAAATATTTTTTTATTAGTCATATTCTTCTAGTTAATTGGGTTCGAGTGTGAGTTATCCATGCCTAGTTACATGTCATGTTATCCATTTATCAACTATCAATTACTTACTATATTATTTTTCTTTTTATCTCGCATTCTTCTAGTTATGTGCCATGAGCTTTTGGCTATCCATTCATTAGCTATGAATTATCCATGCATTGTTACTGGTTATCCATTCATCACCTAGCTACTAGTTATATTTTATATTTTCAATTTTTTATAATTATTTATTTCAAATTTTGAATGACTACCATATAAGCAATCTCAATAGTACACTTGTCTCACCCTAATCTGTAAGTGAAAAAACATAGGTTGTAGTTCACCCCAAATCCTAAATAAAAATGTCTATCGACGTAACGAAGGATTAGAGTTAAAATTAAGTTAATAGTTGTAGCATCATTAGAGTTAAGTTATTATTTGTATCTAATAGTTAAGCTAATAATAATCCAATATAACGGTGATTACAGTTGAATTTAAGCTCATAATTGTATATTCATTGGAGTTAAGCTAATAGTTGTATCCAATAGTTAATTTAAAAGGTAATATATGGGTGGGTGCGATCTAATGCTGGTCACTTATGATGCGTTTGTTGCAATGGACTTTCGGAAAAAAAAATATAAATGTCAAAAAGCAGTATTAGAGGAACCTACACAACTTTTTGGGATCTAGCGTAAGAATATGAAACATGGACAATCGGATTACCTTTTGGAATATATAACTTTTATTTATGGAAATTAAGTATAAATCCCAAAAAACGAGGTTTTTCTAAGGTTGGTATGTTATTTTTTTCCCAAAAAATAATGAATATGTTTCCGTTGGTCCACTCGTTTGGTATGTAAATGGTGGAATTTTGTGAAAAAAATTCTAGAGAGTTGTAGATAACATACGTGTCTAGTGCAACACTATTTTTCCATAATTATTTATGTTATATATATATATATATATATATATATATATATATATATATATA
>LPNX011164250.1:102641-116835 GCA_001517045.1 Pseudotsuga menziesii
AAGTTACATGATCTTCTCATAATCGATCAACTAGCCAAGGACCCTCTATGCTCTTTAAATAGAGATCATAGACCAATCGGGTGTTAAGCCACGGATAAATGGGAGGTATGATCTAAAAGAAGTTGAACCGTCGGATCACTTTATGTCTAGAGCATATCGTGACCATCGAATTATAATATCTACAAATGCATACTAATGGATACTACAGAAAAACACTTTACCCAACGAATATATTACATAAGTTGATCTTAAATAACTCCTAAG
Organism: Pseudotsuga menziesii; assembly: GCA_001517045.1. Lineage (NCBI taxonomy): Eukaryota > Viridiplantae > Streptophyta > Pinopsida > Pinales > Pinaceae > Pseudotsuga > Pseudotsuga menziesii. Next base: position 102,906 of record LPNX011164250.1, read on the forward strand.
TATCTAAATATCCTAACATCCCCCCTTAAGAAGAACTTGGGATATGATTGAAGGATTTACAAAATGACACTATTAGGAGAATGAAGGAGGCATTAGAACCTATTCCTCCTTAAGGACACATTCTTGAACTCCTAACATAGATTGAAGTTTAGAAAACTTTGCTTCTGTAAGAGAATTAGTGAAGATGTCTGCAACTTGATCATCTGTAGGGAAATGGAGCATTAAAGAACACGATCATGAACAATATTTCTGATGAAGTGCATGTGTATCTCAATGTGTTTTCTGTGTTGATGTAGAACTAGATCTTTGGCAAGCTTGATGGCACTTTGATTGTCGCACCAAAGTGGAGTAGGATGCTGTTGCTCGAATCCAAACTCTGAAAGGATATGTCGAAGCCATAAAGATTCTTGACTGGCATTAACTGCAGCTCGATATTCTGCTTTTGCTGAAGAAAGAGCAAGAGCTTGTTCTTTCTTACAAGCCCAAGTGACAGGTCCATATCCCAGACTGAAAACATAACCTGCAGTAGACTTTCAATCATCAGGATCACTGGCCCAATCTGAATCAATGAAACCAACCAACAAAGGTTCCCCCCCTGTACTATAATGAATCCCAAACTAAATTGTACCTTGAATATATCGAAGTATTCTTTTTGTTGCTTTCCAGTGACTTTCATGAGGAGTTTGCATATAACGGGAAACACAACAAATGACAAAGGAAAGGTTAGGACAGGAATGAGTCAAGTATAAAAGACTACCAACAAGCTGACGATACAAGGTGGCATGTACTTTATGGGAAGTATAAGTGGCACAAAGTTTGACTCCAGACTGGAAAGGAGAAGGGGCTAGTTTACAATCTTCCATGTGGAAGCAACGAAGAAGGTCACAAGCATACTTACATTGGGAAAGAAAGATTCCTTCCTTGGTTTGCAAGACTTGGAGACTAAGAAAATAATGCAAATGTCCTAATTCTGACATTTCAAAATTTTTCTTAAGACTGGATTTCACATGGGTTATAAGTTTAGGGTCACTACCAGTAAGGATAAGATCATCAACATAAATAACAAGGATGATGAGATGGTTTCCTACTTTCTTAGTATAGACATTGGGGTTAAAATGGAATCTAGAAAAACCAGTGTCAAGGAGAAATCTATCCATTTTTCCATACCAAGCTCTAGGAGCTTGCTTAAGGCCATATAAGGATTTCTTAAGGATACAGACAAGGCTAGAGTTATCCTGAACATATCTAGGAGGTTGTTCCATGTAAATTTTCTCTTGTAAATCACCATGTAAAAAGGCATACTTGAGATCCATTTGATGGAATTCCCAATTATGTAAGGCGGCAAGGGAAAGAACAAGGAGAATGGAATTCATTTTTGCGACAGGAGCAAAGGTTTCATTGTAGTCAATCCCTTCAACTTGGGAAAAAAGGAAACTAACCTTACCTTAAGTCTTTCAATGCTTCCATCTAATGCATACTTAGTTCTGTAGATTCATTTACATTTGACAAGTTTTCTTCCTTTTGGAAGAGGAAAAAGATCCCAAGTGTTGTTCTCCATTAAGGAACAATATTCTTCATCCATAGATGCATCCCAATATGGATTTCCTGAACATATCTAAGAGTTTGTTCCATGTAAATTTCCTCCTGTAAATCACCATGTAAAAAGGAATACTTGACATCCATTTGATGGAATTCCTAGTTATGTAAGGCAGCAAGGGAAAGAACAAGGCGGATGGAATTCATTTTTGCGATAGGAGCAAAGCTTTCATTGTAGTCAATCCCTTCAACTTGGGAAAAAACTTTGGCAACTAACCTTACCTTAAGTCTTTCAATGCTTCCATCTGATGCATACTTAGTTCTGTAGATTAATTTACATTTGACAAGTTTTCTTCCTTTTGGAAGAGGAACAAGATCCCAAGTATAGTTCGCCATTAAGGAATGATATTCTTCATCCATAGCTGCATCCCAATATGGATTTCCTTAAGCTTCTGCAAAAGTTCTTGGATCGTGATTCTTGGAAACTTGAGCTAATAGAGAAGAGGCTCACTGAAACTGAGAATGTGTTCGACATTGATCTCTAAGATCACTAGCAAGATCACCAACTGCTTCACATGTTGAACGGACCCATCGAGGAAGCATTGGTGCTGGTGCAATTGGAGGAATATGAGCAGGTGGAAGTGGATTTTCATCCTCACTGTCATCATCAGAAACTAGAGTTGAAAACCTGTCAAGGAAGTTGAAAAAAGAAGAAGAAAAAGGCAAAATCACCGAATCAGGCTCACATGCCAAAGATGGCACACCCGCCAAGTTAAGATCACATGCCAAGATATTTCCATCAAATTTAACATCTCTTCTAATGATTATATCATGTGAATGGGGCTAAAGAAGTCTATAACCTTTTACATCTTCTGAATATCCAACAAATATGCACTTTTCACTTTTAGGCTGCAATGCTTTCCGTTTTTCATCCGGAATGTGAGCCTATGCTTCACAACCAAACAAACAAAAGTGACTTACATTTGGTTTAATTTTACTCCATGCTTCTTCGAGTGTTATACCTTGTAAAACTTTAGTGGGTGTTTGATTAACTATGTAATTTGCACAATTTATGGCCTCAACCCAATATTGAAGACATAGTCCCTTAGATTGGATCATACAATTAGCCATTTATTTTAAAGTGTGGTTCTTCCGTTCAGCTACATCATTTTGTTGTGGTGTATATGGAACAGTGTGTTGTTGTTGGATTCCTTCTTCAGTGCAGAAAGTAGTGAACGTGTTGTTAACATATTCTCCTCCATTGTCAGATCTTAACTTAATAATTTGATGACCAGATTGTTTTTCAACAAGGGCCTTGTAGGCCAAGAACATGTTAAATACTTCACTCTTAAGTTTTAGGAAGTAAACCCAAGTGCGTCTTGAGTAGCCATCAATGAAAGTTAAGAAATATTTGAAACCAGAAAAGGAAGTAGATGGAAGAGGGTCACACAAGTCAGTATGCACAAGCTCCAAGGGAACCGAGACGTGCCAAGAGGCACGTTTTTCAAAACTGTCCTGATGATGTTTTTGGAGTACACAACCGGAACAAACACCATCCTTGCAGGATACCATCAGAAGACCAATCACCATATTGTCTTTACATAGTTGTTGCAATGAGTGATAATTTAAGTGACCAAATCGTTCATGCCAAAGTTTGCTCAAGTTATCACTATGAGCAACAAAAACTGAAGGAAAAGGTGATGACCCAAAATTGTTAAATTTGTACAACCTTGTAGTATCATCAACAGTTTCAGTAGTAAGGACATTTTGAGGATTTTTAAAATCCTTGATTACAACTTGGTGAGGGGTAAATGTCATAGTTTTACCTTCACCCAAATGAGTAATTTAATAAACTAAGAACAAATTGCAGGAAATTTTTGGAACACATAGTACATCAATGAAATGACCATTTTCTACTGGAACTATTCTAGATCCTACAACAGTTAGATATCTATCATCACCAACAAATATTTGTTTGGTGTTACATTCATGCATAGTAGAAAAGAGGGCTTGATACTTAGCCATATGATAATATGCTCCAGAATCAATGAGCCATTCAATTGAATTAGAAGAAGAAGATGCACTATAAGAGTAACCAGAAGCATAAAGTCTATGTCCATGAGAGGTAGATTCTGAAGACGAATCTAGGTTGATGTCATGCTTCTTCATTGCTACTTCCAAGGATGCCATCTTCTTGAAACACTTAGATTCATCATGATTATATTTCCCACAAAAATTGCAATGACGCTCAGTCTTCTTTCCTTTTGGCTTGGATCCTTTGTCATTTTTAAAGAAGGAGTTGACTAAGAGGGTGTGGGACCCTTGTTGTTTGGCTTATTATTGCGAAATTTTTGTTTCTTGGGAGGCTTGGAATTTTCTTTTTATTGGGACAATAAGGCTTTCCCAGATGTATCTGCATTGTTAATTATACCAAGATGAATGAGCTTATCTTGCTCTCTAATTAAGGAATCACAAAAGGATTCAAGACTAGGCTCTTGATAGCTAGCTGCAGTCAAGGATTCTTTCATGGAGTAGAATGAAGATACAAAAACAGAATATGCAGGTCCAAGTTTTGAAAGAATATGATAAATACATTGTTTGTCTTCTTTCTTAATTTTGCATTCTGCACATAAGAGTCTAAGAGTTTTATACTTAGATAAATAGTATTGAATGCATGAAAAATCATTTGGATTCGAGGAAATCAACTCATTCTCAAGTTGATGACCCCGAATTTCATTGTGTTTACCATACACAGATTCCAACTTTTTCCAAGCTTAACCAGGTTCATCAATTCCAGATATGTGGAATCGTAAATTAGTAGAGATTGACATCCCAATCAATCCACGATCTTCATCACATATATTTTCCGATTTAATTTTTTTATCATCATTAGTGGGTTCTATTTCTTTCCTCAAAGTTTTCCTGAAAAGTCCCCTACTTCGCAGAACATCCTCCATATGAGATTTCCATGAGAAATAGTTAAAACTTATAAGTATAATATCACAAGGGGTGGCCATACTGTAAAATAATGAGTGAAATAATAAAAACTAACTATTTGGATGCAAAGAGCTGGAAAAAATATGCGGTTTTAAAAGAATGGCACTGAAAACGGATTCTGGATGATGAAGTTATGTTTGATCAAAGAAAATGTTGACGATGTCCCTGATCGTGACATGGAAGATATTAACTCGACCAACTCAAAAAAGAACCCCCTTCTTCCCAAGATGAACCTTTGACAATCACTTACAAGAAAGTTAATTTTTAAGCGAATCACTTTTGTAAAATAAGTGGTGTTCACTTTTACAATACTGTTATTTTTAAATAGTGCGGCAATAAATTAAAAGACTTAAGTGACTCACTTTTTGTTTTATTTTATTTATGTGAAATGCACTTTTACAATAAAGTAACTTGAAAATAGAAATTGCATGCACTAAAAGTAACTTAATAAGACTTGAACTCAAGACTTATTAAGGAAGAAAGCAACTTGAACCAAGTGAGCTAAGTTTAAAAGGTACGTAAAAGAATGGAAAGAGGAAAGGGGATTTTTTTTTTACTCTTCTCTCTCGTTCTTCATGATTCCATTTTTTTTCCTGCAAAACACAAGAAAAACAAAAAACAAAAAAAAAACAAAAAAAACTTTTCCACTCTATGGGTGGGGTTAGATCTTGGTTAGCTTACCCGGAAAGTCTACGTTTTCAAGTTTTCTCATTGTTTCTGATTCGCTCTGATCGCACAAGGTGCATGGAAAAGAGAATACGTAGCTGAGAAGACAAGAAAAAAAACTTTCCCTTTCTGTTTCTGATTCGCCGTGATTGCGCAAGGTGCACGAAAAAGAGCATACGCAGCCACGGAAGGCAACAGTCCGAAACTAAAACACTAAAGATCTAATAATAAAATCGATAAAATATGAAATATTTAAAAAAAATAAAACAAATCCGTTACTGTAACATTATACCTTCATATTTGTCGAAATGGGTGTTTATGGAACAACTGGAACCATTTTTTGATGAAATGAAAACTATTTCCCAACGGAAACAACGCTATGGACACAATCGAATAGTTCCCATAGGACACAAAATCACGGAAAATCCATAACCATAAATGCTTTCAAAGTTTCAGCAACACCAGTTCCAGATCTTGATCAAAACTGAAAGCGACTCTTCATAAACGCTCTAATACCATGTTTGGGTACACAGGGTACTCCCAAAAGACCGAACACCTTGAGTAACCACTTCACACAAATAGATCATAGATCAACACACCTATGTTTGTCATGTGGTTAAAACCCTCGAGAGGGAAACAGTCCACGGCCCTAGCCAAATAGCTACTTGGAGCAATTTATTATGAAAAAGAAAGAAAGCTACATGAGCTTCTCATAATCGATTAAATAGCCAAGGACCCTCTATGCTCTTTAAATAGAGATCATAGACCAATTGGGTACTAAGCCACAGATCAATGGTAGGTATCATTTAAGAGAAGTTGAACCGTCGGATCACTTTATGTCTAAAGCATGTCGTGACCGTCGAATTACAATATTTACAAATGCATATTAATGCATACTAAAGAAACACACTTTCCCTAATGGATATATTATGCAAGTTGATCTTAACTAACTCCTAAGTGTCTAAATATCCTAACAGAAATGATGATGATGAACAATGATGATGAGGAGGAGGAGGATTATGACAATGATGATGATGAGGATGATGACTATGATGATGATGATGATGATGATGATGATGATGATGGCGATGATGATGATGATGAATAATGATGGTGATGACAATGATGGGGAGGAGGATGATGGTGATGATGATCATGATGATCATGATGACTATGACTATCACGATGAGGATTATGATGAGGATGATGATTACGATGATGAGGATGATGGTGCTGATGATGAAGATGATGATTATGGTGACCATGATGATGATGATGATTAATGATGATGACTACGATGATGATGACGATGACTATGATGATGATGATGATGATGATGATGACGAATAGTATGACTATGGTGACTATGATTATGATGATGATTACGATGATGAGGATGATGATGACTATGATGATGATGAGGATGATGACTATGATGATGGTGATGGGGATGAGGAGGATGATGAGGATGAGGATGAGGATGATGAGGAGGAGGAGTAGGAGGAGGATGATGAGGATGATGATGATGATGATGATGATGGCAATGATGATGATGATGAACAATTATGGTGATGATGAGGATGAGGATGATTACAATGATGATGATGAGGATGATGACTATGATAATGATGACGATGATGATGATGACAACAATAGTGATGATGATGATGATGATTATGATAATGAGGATGATGATGATGATGACGATGATGAGAAACAATGATGATGATGATGATGATAGGTTTATTTGAAACTTTGCTTTGATTTTATTTTTAAGCATTTTCAATTGAATGACGATGATGAACAATCATGATGAGGAGGAGGAGGAGGATGACAATGATGATGAGGAGGATGATGATTATGATGTTGATGATGAAGATGAGGATGATGATGATGATGATGATGAGGATGAGGATGATGACTATGATGATGATGATAGAGATGAGGATGACGACAATGATGATGAGGATGATGACTATGATGATGATGACAATGATGATGAACGATGATGATGATGATGATGATGATGATGACGACGATGATGAAGAACAATGATGATGATGATGATGAGGATGAGGATGATGACAATGATGATGATGAGGATGATGACTATGATGATGATGATGAGGAGGATGACTATGATGACGATGATTATGATGATAATTGTGATGATGATGGCTATGATGATGATTATGATGGCGATGATGGTCACTATTGGAGGACTCCCTTACCCTCAACTAGCCATAGGTAAGGAGCCTAAGACCTCATAATGGAACCTATGGGCATAAGAATAAAGTAGTGGTGAATACTATACTATAAAATACTCGTACATGTGTGAATACCAAGACATTGTTGAAGAAAGTTAGTCATTAAATGGGATAAACATTAGGCAGTAATGCGTTCACGTCTCTGTGCATGTACACGTTAATACGCGCGTGCTCTTATACATGAGTGTGTGCTCACAAATACACGTCATTAGGGGTGCATGCATGCTCCTATTGTCCACTCTGGAAATCCGACATGGAGGTTTTCCACTACCAAAGCTGGAGTGCATGCGCACGTCCAATGGTTCATGCACATTCTTGTTTTTTTTTGCTCACGTGATTTGATTGCATCATAATTGGGTGGTAGCTTCTTGCAGGTGCCCATATCGACAATTTTAGTTCAAGTAAAAGTCACGAATGGAGTTGAAGTTACAAAGGAGTTAAGCTCATAGTTGTAACTAATAGTTGTATCCAATAGTTAATTTAAAAATTAATATATTGGCAATTGTAGTTCAAGTAAAAGTCATGATTGGAGTTTATATTAACCTAATAGTTGTATCATTAATGGAATTAAGCTCAAAGTTGTATCTATTAATCAAATAGTTGTATCTAATAATTGAAAATTTAAAGTTGAATTTTAATTTTTCCAACTATTAGGAACTCTACTTATGACATGTTAAGTAAGTTATTTTTTATTTTTTGAAAATATTAATTATTAATTTTTTATGACCCTCATAAAATCAATCTTGATAGTACACTTGTTTCAATATTGTTCATAGATGAAAAAACATAGATGGTAGTCCACCCCAAAATTCTAAGATATATACGCATCAACGTAATTAGCTAGGTCATGCCCAAATACCAAATGGAGGATATTATTAGGAGTTCGAATGATTCTATTAGGAGTTCGACTCTTACACTAGTGCACATTAGCTAGACTCCTATATGCCAAATGTGCTTCGACTAAGGATTAAGTGATTAAGAGTTGAAGTTAAGCTAATAGTTGTAGAATAATTGGAATTTAGCTAATATTTGTATCTAGTAGTTAAAAATATAGTTATTCAATATAGCCTTAATTAGAGTTGACTTATTAAGGTAATAGTTGTAGAATCTTTGGAGTTAAGTTAATAGTTGTATCTAATAGTTAATTTAAAAGTTAATATATCAGCAATTGCAATTCAAGTAAAAGTAATGATTGGAGTTGAAGTTAAGCTAATACTTGTATCTAACAATCAAATAGTTGAACTTCAAGTTTAATTTTTCCAACAAATAGTTGTATATAATAGTTAATTTAAAAGTTAATACATCGGCAATTGCACATGTAAAATTCATGATTGGAGTTGACATTAAGTTAATAGTTACTTCGACCTTTTTTTTTATATTTGGGGTGGACTAAGGTCTATGTTTTTTCATATATGGAGGAGGATTTGTCAAGTGTACTCTGGAGATTGATTCTATTGCAATAGTTCAAAATTCAAAATAAACAATTATAAAAAAAGAATAGAAAAAATAATTGGTAGCTAGAAGATGAATGGATAAGAATCTGAGATAATGTGTATATATATATATATATATATATATATATATATATATATATATATATATATAATGGTTAACATCCACTCATACCAAAATTTGGTCTATTGGACCCAAATAAATGCATTATTTAGTTTGTTTTAAAATTGTATTTCTATGATCAAAGAGCCTGGAGAGAAGCGTCCCGAGCTCACTATAATTTTGACAAGTTAAAATTCTAGGAAGGTCGGAATTACAACAAAGGTTATGAAACTGAGATCTAATTTGGGTGTATGCAGGGCATTCTGAGAGGAAGTGTTTTTCATCCTCAATGTTCATATTCTCATAGAGATGGCAGATCCTTTCTACCCATGGTGTTTTAGGAACTGCCCAGTGACCAATTTCACTATGAAGCTCATGAGAGTCCATTCTTATCTTGGCTATATTAATTTTTTTCTTTGAACTAGTTAAAACCGAGAGATACTTTTGATCTTCTGTAGTAGGGTTGATGACCTCCTTATAATATCTTGATTTTCTTTTATCCTCTATGTTAGAATAATCCTTCGGGATTATTGTAAATAAATAATTAATAGGAATTTGATTAGATAGGAAGCCAAACAGGCTGAGCGGAAGGTGAAACCCAACCGCCATGTACTTTGTATAAATACAAGCATTTGCATTGGAAATGAATATAGAATCGGGAGTTATTACCATCATGTGGTATCAGAGCTTGGCTTCCTTCCTGCCGTAACTCCCGCCTGCTGCATTTTAGCCCTAGCATTCTGCCTGTTAGTCTTCTCTTTCAGGCTGCCTGCCCATCGCCAGTCTGCCCTTTGCTCTTCCCTCCTGCCAGTGCATTCATTGTATGCGTTATTCTCATTCTCATGAGACTACTGCTGCGTTGAAGACTCTGGAAGTGTAACCCTAATCCCTTGAACGAGGTGAATGAGTATCCTTCTGCTGCGTGAGTTTGAGTATATCAGAGCTGCGATTATCCTTTCACTATTTCCACCAGAGATTGGTGAATCTGGTCTGTAGTGTCTCCGAAATTCTCCATACAATATTTGAGTGCCGCCTTTGCTCTTTTACTCATCGTAGCTTTTCTGGATTTAAGGCCCGCGGCCCAGACAGACATGTTGTGGGAATTAACGAGGCTCACCTGCAGCGCCGCATTCACGAGATCGCTTTTCTTGGGCTTCAGAGGCTGAGGAGAGCAACCAAACACAAACTTGGTTGATTTGTTTTGTGAGCTGTCTCCCTTTGTGATATATGACTGCGATTTTATGAGAAGACTGCATGCTGCGTGTAGCCTTGCTGAAGCGTGAAGCAGTGCGTAGAGCCTGTTGAAGGCTGCGTTGGAGTTGGGAGAATGTGGAGGCATAAAGGTGCTGAAAATTAGATACATTGGTATCTCCCACATGCATGCGATGAATATCCAATGCCTTGAAATTGGATTCTGTTAAAGTTTAGACATATTGAAGCCGAATATTTGAGAATATGAAAAAGCATTTGGTAGATATATGACATGTTGGTGCCATCAATCCAACACTTTTAATACATGCGGCAGATATGTGGCACTGTCGATGGTTTGTAAAAATATATTCTGTTGGGTATTTGGCATGCGACCATCGAATATCCAATTCCTAGAAATTGAATCGGTGTCAAATATCGAAGATTAGACACACTATGAATATCAACGTTGTCAAAATTTTGATCCAAGACTAGCGTGAAGACCTGCGTGGAGAGTGAATCGGTTCGTGACCTTCTGCTGCTGCGTGGAGAGTGAATCGGTTCGTGATCTTCTGCTGCTGCGTGGAGAGTGAATCAGTTCGTGACCTTTACTGTTGATTTTTTGTGATCTATTGCTCCGACTTGCGTGGAGAAGACTGCCTTGAACGCTGAAATAGCGTGGAGGAAGCAAAACCCTAATTTTAACCTAATTCCTATGCATAAAAGATGACTGCGATTTCCAGCGTGGGTTGCATTGAAAATTGTTGAACACGTTGAAGATTTCCTGGGAGATATAATTTTGAAGACTGTTGCTGGTATCACTATTGAAGACCGTTGCTGGTATCACTATTGAAGACTATTGAAGACTGTTGCTGCATTGGAGATTGAATGAAGAGAGCTGCATGAAGATTGCTGAAACTGAGAAGATTGGCGTAGAGAGATTGTATAGCTTCCAGATTCATGACTTTCCCAACGTGAAGGTAAAAATTTACATATTTTTACTGCTACGACCTGCTACACCGTCGTCATCCACGTGTGCTCTATCTATCCTCTATTACTTGCCTGAAACCAACCCAAGCAGATTTATAAAAGCAGTTAAGGGCAGCGCGGTTGAGCATTTGTTCTCTCCTTGCTTGAAGCTAGTCAATCTTTAGTTGGATTTGTGCTTATTTTGTAACCAAAGAGAAGGTTTATGCCAGTTTTACAATATTATTGCCATTGTAGAAGTTGATGAGGCACATGCAACGTAGTTAGGGTTGGAAAACTGCTCTCTCATGGGATATATTGTGACCTGATATATTGTGTTTGACTAATATATGCTAACTGATGTTGAATGGTACATATGCGTTGAGTCTGGAAACTTTTCTATGATTGCTGGTGTATGCATGTTGATGTCTACTTCCTGAAATGCTGCTGAACCTGTGGAGCTGCCTACGAAATCAAGAGAGCCTGTGTAAACTCTGAATACTGAGACTGATATATTGCATTGTGATACTGAGACTGATATTGACTGATATATTTTGTATTGAAGGAGCCTGTAAAATTGCATTGTACTCACCTTGGCAGAGACTGTAGACCTGCAAGGTTATTATTTTCCTATATCTCTTTGTCATATCAAGTTTATTATTGTAAATTAATCTAACGATTGTAAAGATGCACTCTTTGGCATCTAGTATTGGTGCTTCCCTAGCTGGCAAAGACCAATCCAAAGACCTTTCCAAGGGAGATTGCAGCAAGAGAGGACGAGGAAGAAGAAAATTCAGAGGCAGAGGGGGCAGAAGCAAAAGATCAGACTTGCAGTGCAAGCGTTGCGGAAAGACTGGGCACACATCAGATCAGTGTTGGGCTTCATGGGATTCCATCAAAGACAAGCACAACCAGAAGAAAGATGACCAAGATGATAGTAAATTTTCTGATTCTTGTATTGTTGCACATTGTAATCTTGGATTTAATGAAATGACTTCTCTTTCATCTTACAAATATTGTTGGCTGCTTGATACTGGTGCAACATCACACATGACATTTAGAAAAGACTGTTTTGAAGAACTGAATGAAAAAATAGATGGCATAGTTTACTTTGCAGATAAGTCAAGTATTAAACCACAGGGAATGGGCACCATTCGACTGAAGATGCCTAGATTCCCTGACTTCTTGTTGAAGAACGTTCTCTATCTTCCTGAGTTGCAGAGAAGCCTACTGTCCATGGTGGAAATTCGATAGCAAGGACATTCCATCCACATGTTTGATGGAATCGTTGAAATAAGAAAGACCTCTGACAACCAAGTCATCATGACTGGATACGAAGATGGAAAGCTGCTGAAGCTCAAGGGTTCATCCGCAAGATTTCAGAACTATGCCTACCTCTCTCAGCATGGAGAAGGTAATATGTCATCTAGCTCATTGTGGCATGCAAGATTTGGTCATCTAAACTATAACAGTCTTCATTTGTTGAAAAATAATGGTGTATTTGGCTTGCCCACCATTCCTAAAGAGAAAGAAAAATGTGATGCATGTATATTGGGGAAACATAGTAAGCTGCCATTCCATGAATCTAATTTCAGAGCAAGTAGGAAATTAGAACTAGTGCATTTTGATTTATCTGGCCCAATGCCAACTCCTTCAGCAAATGGGAACAAGTACTTTATGACATTTGTTGATGACTACTCACGAATGTGCTGGATTTACTGTTTAAAGACAAAGCCAGAAGCATTTCAAACGTTCAAAGACTTTCATGCATTGATTGAAAAACAAGCATAATCAAAAATTGGTACACTTCGTACTGATAATGGGAAAGAGTATACTTCAAATGCTTTTGAAGCTTATCTTCGCCAACATGGAATTGCACATCAGACTACCGTTCCCTACAATCCTCAACAAAACGGGGTAGCAGAGAGGATGAATAGAACCATAATGAATATCGTTCGCTCAATGATGTTTTTCAAGAATGTGAAACTAATGTTTTGGGGTGATGCAGTAAAATGTGCAACATATTTGAGAAATAGAAGTCCCTCAAATGCTCTTGAGGACAAGACTCCACATGAAATGTGGTTTGGCCATCTCCCTTCAGTCAGGCATCTCAGAGTTTTTGGTTCCACCTATTATGCCTTGATTCCGAAGGAGCAAAGAAACAATCTTGGTGCTCGAAGTAGAAGATGAATTTTCCTGGGGTACGAAGAATAATCCAAGGCATACCGTTTGTATGATGAGGTAAAGAAGAAATTTGTTATTTCCAGAGATGTCATTTTTCTTGAAACTAATAAAAATGACCAGTCCATTGAGAGACAGCTTGATCATTTGGAAAATTATCCTCATCCAAAGACATATTCTGAAAATGAATATGAAATTCCAAACATTGAAGGGGGGATTCCTATTCTGGAACAACCTTTGGAATTTCCATATGAAGCACCAACTCCCCCGCATGAAGAAGTTCCTGCTACTTCACCTGATCAAGAGATTCAACTGGATGACGTGATTGAGAGAATTGAAAGACTCTCAATCAATGATGAAGCACCACCAGCTGATCAACCAGGACCATCACGGAAGATTCCTAAATGGGCCACAAAGACACTTGAAAGTGTCCATCAGGATGAAGTTGGAAAGACAGGGACGAGAAGTTCGAAAACACATGGAGGAGAAGCAGATAATTCAGGTGATGACATGGATGTATCATTTGATTGTGAATTTAATTTATCTGCTAACTTTGAACCAACTTCCTTTGAAGA
>LPNX011164250.1:118076-144414 GCA_001517045.1 Pseudotsuga menziesii
CAAACGCCATGTACTTTGTATAAATACAGGCATTTGCATTGGAAATGAATATAGAATCGGGAGTTATTACCATCACTCTAAATCTTTCTCACACCACATTTTCTCCTTAAACTTAGAAGTGACAATATTTTTAATGTTATTTATATTTTGCAATGCAACATTTTTCGTTGATCTCCCAACGGTTTAACCAAGCCCTGGTATCTTTATACCAACCTCGCTTGAGCCTTAGGTGGTTTTGGCTGGAATTTAAAGCTAGTTTAGGAAGTCTATGGTCTCCCATGTTATTGATTTTGTGCTTGTACAATAGGAGCCTAGTCATAGCTAGGCTCTCGATAGTAGAAACATCCACTTCTATAAGAAGAATAGGTATGGAGTATTTCTTTTAATTTTGAGGTTATACGTTGTAAAATGCTTCCAGATTTGCTCAATACTTTTCCAGGATTCTCTAGAGATGTTGCAACCCCACACCTCACACCCATACAAGATAATAGGAGTGACTAAAGTTTCAAAGAGGAGCTTCTTTTTATCCCACATCAAAAGGTTTGCTGCTTTAGAATTATTTTCAAGACAAAAATAAGCTTTCCACCCTCCATTAATCCTTTTCTTAATGCTATAGTTCCAGTTGAGCTTGTGATGAATATCAATTCTTAGGTATTTGTAAGAAGACACTTCCCCCAAGTTTCTGTTGTCATACAAAAAATTAGCTTAAGTGTCCTTCTTGGATTTGATAATCATAATTTTTGTTTTGTCAATGTTAACAGTCATACCCATGGTAGAGCAGAAATCCTTAAGAATCCTTAGTTGCTTATCAAGATCAGATGGACACCTTGCTAGAAGAATAGTATCGTCAGCATAGAAAAGAAGGATGATGACTATTCCAGCTAAGAGCGTGCCAGCACAGCCTGATTCCTCTAAACAACCTTCTAGCTTATCTATGTAAATGCCAAAAAGGGTGGGGGAGAGGGGGCAACATTGTTTAAGTCTGATATTACAATTAATATTTTTCGACCACCCCTCGTTGGTCTTAAACTTAGCAATGACATTCTTGTATAACCTTATTGTATCGGTTCTCAATTCGAAAGGAACCTTTAGCTCTTCTAAACGATTCCAAAGGTTATTTCTAGGTACCGTATCGAAAGCCTTTCTAAAGTCCATGAAGCAACATAAGAGATTGCATTTATCATTACGACACTCCTCCACAATTATCCTAAACGTAATGAGATGGTCCATTGTAGAGTGTTGCCTTCTAAAACCTGCTTGGCCTTTAGCCCACTTACCTTCACTTTCAAGCCAATTGTTGATCTTCTTTTTCAAAATAATACCATATAACTTGGCTAAGAGAGGGCTAATCATAATCGTATGGTAATTAGAGGGGTTGTATGTATCCCCACTTTTAAAAATAGGGATAATGAGGCTTCGATTCCAAGGTTTAGGGAACCCTTGCTTGACCGCTTGATTGAAAAGCTTGTGTATGTGAGGGTTGAGGACATGACCTCCAATTTTTAAGATTTTTTCCTGGTAACCTTCGATGTCCTTAGCTTTTCCATTTGTTAGACGCTTAACCCCAAAATCTATGTCTTCTAATGAGAAAACTTCTTCCATTGTGAGCAGGGTTTCAAAGTTATCTATGCCATTCAAGGATTCATAAAGCTTTTTAAGATAGGAATTCGAGTTGTGTAAAGAAATTCTATTACTTTTTTTTCATTTTCTAGTTAGAATCTGCCTACAAAATTTCTTATAAGCCACCTTAGAGAGGTGTAAAAGATTTTCTTGTCTTTTACAAATATATTACATTTTTTTTCTTTTTCATTATGAATTTTTAACTATATCCATTAAAATTAATGTGAAAAGTACATTTTCTCATCATCTTCCATTATAAATAATACTCCACCCAAAATTCTAAATTATATACGGTACCTATCAGCTTAATAAAAAATCCAGCATACCAGTGCAACACGAAGAAGCCGACTTTGCAAAACGTGTAATTTTTCAGTCAAATCTTAAACAAAGCCAAAGTCAAAATCAATAACTACATTACGTAGATTTTTGTTTATTGGGCGACGTGTTGTGATTTAAACCCGGAATAATGGGACAAATTCAATTTTCTTACGTGAAAAGTGGACGGGATTTAGTGCTATCAGATGGTTCCACGTTATTTATTAGAATCTTGATTCTTGATTATCAAGTTTTGAAAGAATGAATGGATAACGATAAAACAACTCGCTGTTAAACCCATCTCGTTAATTCATTCCAAATAATACCTGTCTGATACCGTTCTCTCTATCTCCGAAGTCATTCCAAATATAATTTTGAGATTGAATCGTCTATCTTCAGGCCTTGCTTTAATTGCTGAGCATAACCCCGATCTCACAGATCCATTCTTCTATCTCCAGGCCTTGCTTTGCTTACTGAGAATAAGCGAGAAGAAAAAAAATATGGGCAACTATGAGTCTTGCGTGAAGGAGAAGGAAGAAACCATCCAACTGGTTAGCTCGGACGGCACCGTTCAAATACTTCAAAAGCGCATTCGCGCCGGCCAAATCACTCTGGAATTCCCTCAGCATTTAATCTGCCACTCGGACTCCTTGTACATAGGGCAGAAGACGCCCGCCCTTTCTGCAAACGACCAACTAGAGATGGGAAACAAGTATTTCCTTCTGCCAGAACATTTTTTCCAGTCTGAGTTAACGCTCGTATTGCTGGCTTCCTTAATATCACCATCGTCCCAAATTAAATCTCCAACTAGTCCCACAAGTTGCGTATTAGCTTCTGTACGCAGTATCGAACGTGCGTCTGCTCTCTGCCAGCCGTTTGAGATAGAGAAAGGCAACGTGGGCGGAGGCCCTCATATCAGAGTCTCGGTAGAGTTTATTTCAAAGCTTATGGAAGACGGGACGCTTAACATTGATGAACGGAGGCATGCTGGTGGCAGCAATTCCGCAGATGACAAGCGTAGGCTGTGCAATACTCCGGAACTGCGGAAGGATTATGAACAATTGGTCACTTCCAGAAGCGAACGCTGGAGACCGAAGCTTGAGACTATCAAGGAAAAGGAGAAGGCGGCTAATTGCCACAGGCTGATCTTCAAAATTAAGAGATTAAGTCTTAAAAGATCTTGATCAGTTAAATGTCTTGTGTTTTAATTTGCAGGTTTTTTTCATTAGTTTCAGAAACGACTAGGTCCACAAATGATACGCATGTATATTGTGTCATTTTACAACTTATCTCGTTATCAATAAACATGTTTATAACTTATGTTATCATCTCTTTAGAGTATTGGAAAAAGCTTTTTTATTTACTTCAAATTGTATAATTATATATCTTAGAATTTTGGGTAGATTAGTATCTATGTTTTTTTATTGTATAATTATGTATCTTAGAATTTTGGGTAAACTAGTATTTATGCTTTTTTATCTACTATAGTGACTAGAACAAGACAAGTGTATTGTCTAGATTGATTTTATGGGCATTGTACAAGATTAAACAAGATTTAACGAGATTGAGACAAGTGTACTATTTCAAAAAACTAAAATATAGCTTAAGTAACATGTGATAAATAGAGTTACTGATATTTGTAAAAATTAAAATTAATCTTCAACTATTTGATTATTAGATACAACTACGAGGTTAACTCCATATACAACTATTAGCTTATTTTAGAACTATTGGCCTAAATTCAACTCTAATCACAATTATATTGGATAACTATTACCTTAATATTAGATACAACTATTACGTTAGCTCCGATGGTTTTACAACTATTAGGTTAACTCCAATGATTTTACAACTATTAACTTAACTTCAACTCTAATCACGCAAGGCTTAGTCCAATTGTATTTGGTAAGAATGGAACTCCTAATAAAATAGTTCGAACTCCTAATAAACTCCTCCAAACTCGTAATAAACTGGTGTGTCTCATAGTTGGGCATCTAGCTATTATACACTTTGTATCACATGTTTAAACTCTAATCATGGTTATATTGGATAACTATTACATAACTATTAAATTATTCCAATAGTGGTACAGCTATTAAATTGAATTTAGATTAACTTTGACCTTTGTTTGCACTGAAACCATAAACCAAGAACAATTACTTAGGTAATGTGCACCTTATGTGACAATTGAACTCCATCTAGGAGTAGGGAGTCCAGTATATTAATTTTTAAATTAACCATTAGATACAACTATGAGCTTAACTCCAATGATGATACAACTACGAGGCTAACTTCAACTATGAGCTTAATAACCATAAATTAAGTGCTTGTTATATTAGCTTAACTATTAGATACAAGTAATTGACACATTCTTTAGTAAAAAAAACGTTATTAATATGTCAAATATATATTTCAAACATATTAATCTTAATAATATGGTTGTTGCTAGTATAAATACTTATATATATGCAAACTGTAAGCTAGTATAATCATTTATTTAACTTGTGGCCCTATATTTATAGGGCATAAGTCAGCTACCATCACATATGAAGTGATATTTTTTTAATATTTTTATATGATTGTTTATTACAAACCTTAAGATAGTACATTTGTCTATCTTTATGTAATTTAGGAAAATGTTTTTTTAAGTACATCTTATAAAATATAAATATATATCTACATAAATATAGAATTCATAATTAATCATATATTTGTTTATCTTTATATAATTTAAGAAAATACCATTTTTTAAGTATATTTAATAAAATATAAACACCTATCCATATAAATATGGAATTCATAATTAACTCCAACTAATAGTTTCCAGGCTACTCATCTTTCCTTCATTTTATTTTTATTCGCCTTTTAGTGAAAGACATATACCTCACTACATGACTTAATTCAAAGTTTGAATTTTCCTTTGTTATTCCATAAGTCATGAATAGTTATTCGCTATACAACGTTATATATTGTTATAGGAATCATCACACATATGAACGACTGATTCTAACCAATTAAATATATTAATGAACATTTAAATCAAAGAGTAAATTCTTTATGGCTTCACATCTTTAGTTATCTTGAAAAGAAACATTTTTTTGAATCAAAGGAATTAGCAACCTTTAATGGCTATATCCAATAATAGGAAAGCCAGATATGCCAGGAACTTGTGACTTAAAAGGAAACATTAAGATAGATAGACAAGCACCTTCAAGGTCATACTCCCATAATATTAAACATCTGAGACATAATTGTTCCCTTGTCTAAATGGAGATTAGTGGTTAAAAAAAAATGTTAAGATAGATAGAGAAGCACCTACAAGGTCATGCTCACATAATATTACATCCCACACATAATTGTTTCGTGTCTAAATTAAGATTAGTGATTGGTTAGGAGGGTGAATCTTGAAGATCGATACATTTAGTATGACATTCAATGGCACACATCTCAATTCTGGTTTAAAAGTTAATCTTACAATTTTCAAATTTTCAATTTGCACGTTACGACAACAATGGATAAATCATTTTGGTGATTGATTATTGCACCGAGAGTAGCGAGATGTTTACAACTCAGTATGGAGGAGATGTGTAAAGCTACACATAACAAACTAATGTTGTGTGCCCCAAGAGTTATGTCACCTCATAAAATAAAAAATAAAACTAAATAAAAAATAATTACAAAAATCTATATTCACTCATAAAATAAAAATGTCATGAAAAAAATAACATCTCAAGAAATTAAATTCCTCTGCGTACTTGATAGATCTACTTTTAAAATTAAACTATGTTAGTCAAAAGACATTTAAAATAAAAAGAATTAAAGACATGATGATAAAACATTACAATGATTCTTGGTAAATCATATCTTCCTTTTGATGTGAAGGATGGGAGGGCATGGTGATAGAACTTGTTAGTAGTCTTATACCAAATCATACTTAGTGAGGCCTAATTAAAGTTCTAAATTAGAGGCAGTTTTCAATGGAAGGAATATATGTACTTGCAATACCGATACATGTCGTGATGGTCACTACAACACCAATTAAACTTAGAACATGAGATGGAATAAAAAATATTAACAAACAACCGATGACCTTTATAAATGTGCTAGGGGTGAGTGATGAAAAAAATCCGATCATCTACTTAGTTGTCAGAAAAAAGCATAAAAAAGAAACATGCCAATATAACTTTAACTTATTCAATACTTTGGTAAATGACATCTTAATATAATTTTAACTTATTCAATACTTTGGTAAAGGACATCTTGATAGAAACTCCATTGGTGATGGTTGTGATGACATTAGATGCAAGAGGAAAGTGTATCTAAAGTCTGTAGGAATTGAACGAGCAAGAAGTACCATTGGGCATATTGATTGGAACTCTATTGGTGATGGTTGTAATGGGATTAGATGAGAGAGGAAATTGTACCTAGAGTGTGTAGGAATTGAACGAGTAAGAAGTAGCATTGGAGAGTGGAAACAAATGGTAAAAACCAACTTTCAATTTTTTAAAACATTAATAAATTTAACCAAATCATTTATTTAGCATATTGAGATTAAATCAGCAAAAGTTTTTGTGTGATAAGTTTTTTGTGATGCTTGAGTAGTTGATAATCTTTAAATTTTAGTCAAACGATTAAGAGAAATAAAAACAAAACTACACCATAAATTTGAGAAAAAATATATACATTAAGAAGAATTATTTTAACAATTCTAAGAATAATGAATTATAAAAGAAATTCAATACATTATAATTATAGTTTTTCCTTCAAACACTTCCAAACAATGGCTTCTCCTCATTGATTTCCTAAATAAATTTACAAAATTGTAAAAAAAAAAAAAACCTTTTCTCCTTATGTAAAATTATATATATATATATATATATATATATATATATATATATATATATTCTAAAAAGATATTTCTCGTATTTATCTCTTCGTATTTTTGTTTCCAAAATACTTAAAATTCCTATCTTTCTTTGTAAAATATATATTATCTCCGTAACTTTGATTTAATATTGATTTAAATAAGTTGAGTCCAAATTTGATAACGTGACTTTAATCCAATAGAACATATAAAAGTTAATTCCTCTAAGGCTACATAATATGAAATATATTCTCGAGATATCAATTCTGTTACCGTTTTGCAAGGTATTGTTAAATAGATTGATCAAATTTATTTATTTCCAAGGAATTGATATCTACCCTTTTAACTTGGCCTTAATCACATTTTGATTGTTTGCGTGGCCACTTTTTCTCTATTTATATTATTTTTTACATCTTCTATATATTATTGTATTTAATCGGGGATACATCAATCATTAACTGAAGAAATATGACATCTCTAGATCACTCTATCAGCTACTTCAAATAGGTGAAGGAATTTAATGAAAGATCCTTCAATATTATTATCCAACTTTATGCAAATTGATTTCTAGTTTGTTAATGCCACCATAGTATAGTTAACCTCATTCTTTATTGTTATGGGTAGATTTCAAGAGTTTTATTTTGTTATTCTTCCATTTTCTCGGTTTATCAAAGTCATTGTGGACTCCATGCTACTACTACCTATAACCTTTACTCCACTTTTAACCTTTACTCCACTTTTACTTTTTCGGTGAGACAAGGAGATGTGAAAAATAATATCTTGTCCAATAACATTTTAAATAAAATCTTTGAGCTGTGTTTAGTCCATCTTTCACTTCGATAACACAAGTTCTGAATATGGTTGGTTGTTTCTACTTTGAAGTATTTAACTTTATGCTCTAACATTTTCACTATTTCTTGTAACTGCTTCAACGTTTGAATCACATTGGACTCTGTAGATTGAAATAAAGAAAAGTATCATAATGGTTTGATAATTAGACGTTTATATTTATTTTCATTTTAAAAAATAGGAACTATAAGGCTCTAAGTTCAAGGCTTAGGGAAACCATGCTTAATACTAGATTAAAGAGGTTTTGAATGTAGGGGATGAGGATGGTGCTTCGATCTTTAAGAATTCTACTTTGTACCCTTCAATGTCTTTATCTTTTCCATTAACTAGGTGCTTTATCCCAAAGTCTATGTCTTCTAAAAAAATATTTTCTTGGTTGTAAGGAGGGATTGAATGTTATACATGACATCTCATGATTAGTAAATATTTTTAATACAAGAGTTCCAATCCTCCAACGAAATCTTATTATTTCTTTAGTTTTACAAGTTAGGATTTATCTCCATAATTTCTTTGGAGCCGTCTTAGATAAGTGTAATAGTTTTTCTTGTTTTTTATTTATATAGTATGTCTTTTTTCTTTTAATTGGTGCCTTATACTTATTTATCTTGTTGATTTTCATGGATTCTTCTGAGCTTCCCTAATATCTATATGCACATTCTTACACTCATTATCATACCAAAGGTTGGTTCTTCTATTCTCCTTTTCACTGGAAATTTTGAGAGAGAACTTGTTGATGGAAGAAGAGAGGGACTAGTAAAATTTTGGTAGAGGTCTTTTATATTGGCCTTATTAGAGAGAGAGAGAGAGAGAGAGAGAGAGAGAGAATGTTGCATTAAATCATTTAGAAATCTATCTGTATTATTTCTATTGAAAACCAAGTGCTTTTGGATTTGAGAACATTCCTCTATGGGCTCATTATGCATGGAAAGAATGAGGGATATAATTAAAGGCATGTGATCTGAATTAGGCTCATGGTCACCTAAGAAGTCAAAATTTATTATTCTGTTGTATAGAGGGATATCATAAATTACATAATCGCCCACACTACTTCCAAGACCATGACTGCATGTCATCCTATTCGAATTTGGCCACTTTTTTAGGTTGTTGCAGATGATAACATATTGAGTACTACAAATCTTGAATGACTATGAGCTGAACACATTTTCACCTAAATCTTCATACCTTCTAATAATCCTGCTAGCTAAAATAAGGTCTTCTTCTAACCATAAAACAATAGGGTTGAAGTACTTGCTTAAAATAATAGCTTGGTTGCAATATATCAACATTATACTTTGAAAACCAAATAATTATAACGTTAAGTTTCCAAAAACTAAATTTATATACATATTTTCTCACGAAAAATAAAAACCAGTATATCCCCATTGTTAAATTTAATGAGGCATAAGATCGTCAAGATTTCATCAATTCAAATGATGAAGAATATTGTAGAAGGGATAGAAGTAATTCTGTAGATCAGATCAATAAATCATGGAAAATTTACGCTCATTAGACCAATAATTGGAATAAAGATATTACATCCATTATTTAGTATGAGATATGTAGTAAAATGGTAATACAAATAAGAGAATTCAAATGCCTAGGATAGGATTCAAATATACCAACCTGGAATGACTTTGGAGCTAACTCATTATGGGAAAATCACCACTAGAGCTCACTAATGCAACTCTAAATCACTGAATCAGTTCACAACTAGTTAACTGATGAAGGAAGGTCAGAAAATTCACCCTACTTCCCTTAAATCATACAAGCTGATGCTAGGATGACTGAAAGTGATCTAACTGATGGGAATCAAAGCATAAATGAACATAATTGAAGACCTACTAGGGTCAACTACTGGATACTACTTGTGGAACTAGAACAAATCCTGGAATTAGCGTCCCATTTAGCATCCCTTTTTACTGTAATTTTTTTTACATGGAGTGGTCAAACTAGATGCTAAATGGGACGAGTCATGGACAAAACTTAAAGCATCCCAAAAACGTATTTTTTTCCTTCCTAGATAGCATCCTTTATGACGTCCAAAATAACGTCTATTTTTTTGCTTCCAAAATAGCGTCCAACTGTGCTTCCTAAACAATGTTGAGTTTTGATTCCTAAATAACATTCTATTTTGCTTCCTAGTGAGTGTCTGATTTTTCTTCTTAAATGACATACCCGTTAGCGTCATATTTGCATCCTTAATAGAACCATGTTAGCATCCAAAGTACCATCCAATATTGCATCCATTTTTTCTACCACTTTAGCATCCCATTTTGCACCATGTTTTACTTCCAAATATGTGCCAATTTTCTCTAGTACAAGTGATCAATTTTGCCACTGCAAAAACGTGGCAATATCCATGGAAAAGCGTGGATATTGCCACGTCTAAGTGTTTTTTTTCCCGTGGAAACAATTTCGTCGCAATAGAGACGACCCCTAATTTGCGTCGCAAGAGCGACAATTTTCTATATTTCATTAGATGTCTAAGCCATCGCTATATCCATGCCTGGCCATCTCTGTATCCACACCTGGCCGTCTCTGTATCCACGCTTGGACGTCTCTGTATCCACGCTTGTCCGTCTTTGTATCCACGCCGGGCCGTCACTATATCCACGCCGAGCCATCGCTATATCCATGCTGGGCCGTCGCTGTATCACGCCGAGCTGTCGCTGTATCCACGGCTGTGAAATTTTTAAAAAAATTGTCGTCGCTGTATCCACGACTATAACTGTTTAAAAAAAAAATACAAATGCCATAAGACCAATTCCATGTGGAAGTAGGTCAAAATACAACAAGCTCACTCTCTGCCACATTGCAAAGGCTTTACTTCTGCAGAATCTTTGCAGAGGACGAATGTCAAGTTTATTCCATTATAGAAAGCAGGACGAATGATATTTACAGGAAAGTACATTTGATAGCATGTGAAGCAAGGAACTCGTTCTGTTATAAGGATTCTGTGAATTGTGGAGCTGTGAAGTCAAATTCTTATCTCATAATGCAGCACATGAACCAATCGTTGGTATACGTTGGCATCCCCGTTATTGCTGCTGCCAAAGCTTCTGACATATCACTAGTACAAGTGATCAAATGAGTCAGTTCAATAAGAGACCTAAATATGTATACAATTAATTCAAAATTTAAGTAAGAAAACAATTAAGAATGACATAGATACAACATCATTACAGTTCTCAGGAAATTTTCACATCATTTGAATTCAAATATTGAGTTGAGCTGGCTGTAAGCATATTGTTAGTCCTCAGCTCTTCAATGTGGTAGAGAAAACCACAAAAACTAAATGCTGAAGTGCATCCTGAATTTTCTCAATGGCTGTGCTTCCATCAGTCTCTATGTCTCTTGTGAGAATTTGTGCCTTGTCTTCAATAGAGCTTTCTTGCAAAATTCCCTGTCTGGCCTCTCGTCCATTTTGTGATGCATTTCTTATGGCGTCTTGAAAGGCAGCAATAATATCTGATATCCCTGTAAAATGACAAATTAGAAAAGCTATCAATGACAGATGATGTGAACCGGTAATGTACAAAATCAACTTATGGAAGATGAAATAAAGATTTCTTTCATTTTGTAAAGACTGTTTACTGCAGAGATTAACATGATTCTGAGTTAAAAACACAACCACAACAAATATATATCTATGCATAAAAAAAACAATCAGCAGAATAAATAGATTAAAAAATGCAAGCAAATGTGTGCTCATAATACCATGAAATTAAATTTGGAACAATGTCATGATATTTTTGAAATCCATGCAGTTTACCCCAAGTAGTGCTAAACTGATGACAAATGTCCCTATGTTTTTTGGTGCTAAAATGGTTCCTC
Source organism: Pseudotsuga menziesii (assembly GCA_001517045.1). Lineage (NCBI taxonomy): Eukaryota > Viridiplantae > Streptophyta > Pinopsida > Pinales > Pinaceae > Pseudotsuga > Pseudotsuga menziesii. The sequence goes on from LPNX011164250.1 coordinate 129,559, forward strand.
TACCATTGGCATCATCTTAAAGTGGACACCCCGCTTCTTGAATTTCAGAAAGGAACAAGGTTACAAATGATACAAAAGGAATTAAACACATAAAACCGACTCAATACATCAGATACTAAAAGGCCTCGCTTAGGTAAAATGTAAATGTTGCATTTAATGTTTTAACAGTTATCTAATTCCAATAGTCTGTAGACATAAATAACAGTTGGTTCAGAGTCTACAACATAAATTCTTAGACAAGCATCTCACTCTCAGTTGGTTCAGAGTCTACAGCCTAAATTCTCAGTATCATTTTAGATCTTATTTCCCCACAAAAACATTAAATTCAAAACATTAATACTCAGTTTCCAATAATCTTAACATTTCCTTGGAAAGCATGTCACAAGAATGTAGCAACATGAATAACATTGCACCTAAATAAAACAGTGGATCTTCCATCAACTAAAATTACTTGCAATACATGAAAGCCAAAATCAGCTTCTTGTGCATGGCTCTGGGCAACACTAATATACTATTGAGAAATAACAGTTTGTTCAATTGGGTTGTTGGCTTTGTCCTTGGCCCAAACATTCTTCTTTTTAGCGACTGCTTCATAATTATTACTATCCCAAACATCCAATCTATCCAGGATACCCTTGTCCTGGTTGTTTCTTCCATAGCATAGGCTATGAGCTCCTTAACATGCCAGTACATGTTGATGGTTTTGGTGTCCTTGGACTCACAATTTCAAGAAAAAACAATATCCAGGATACCGACACCCAATTCTTTGTCAATTAGTTCAGAGGGAGTGTGGTGACACTTCACTCACACCCTATTCTCTATAGCCTCCACTTGTCGAAAAAACATCAATGATAAGCCTCAGTAAAAGCCACTCCATAACAAACCACCAAAGTCACTTAAGAAGCCCAGCTCCCACCGAATTCCGGGCATTGCAATGCATGGGATGACCACACCTAGTCAGTCTCTTCTCCTGCCCCTCTTCATGGCTGAGCACCACACCAAAATTTTGAGCATTCCTTTGCCTATTGTCTTCCATCTCTACCACAAATTCAACCCATCAGATCACAGTTTCTCTTCAGCTAAAAACTTCAATAATCAAATCACCTTCTTGCAACATGAGGACACAAGGATCAGAGCCACTCTGCTCTATAGTAATTGGTTTGAATGCAATTCATGATGGAGTCCTGGCAATGTTCTTTAGTGATGGGGCGGTTGTCCTGCTTTTGGGAAGAAAACCACAGGTTAAATTTCATCCAAGCCACCTCCTCCCGCCGGTTAGTCCATTACCAATGTGCTGTCCTTGCAGGATGCCAGCTGGTGGCTAGCAACAGATCCCTTCTCATTGACACCCTATCTGGGGACCTACTGGCACTCTATTATGTATAGTATGTACTAGTTATTTTCTGATTTTAATGGAAAAATATTTTTCCTCTCCAAAGAAATAACTAGTAAACAGCATTTACTCCTTGCTAAGAAAACCAGCAGATTCCATAGCCCAATACACAAAACTAATTTAAACAACTTAACACAATTTGAGGCATCTTAAAATAAAACAACAAACCAAAGATATAATATGGTTACCATCTGAAGATCACGGCTGCCTGAGGTGCTCTCTACAAGGTGAGGACGTGCTCTGACATCATAAATGGCAGGCCTATCAAACCAAGGCATCATAAGATGTGTGCCTTCTGGATATACCTGCAAGTTATTACAAACACTTTAAAAATTGCAGATATAAAAATTGAGAATACCTAGATTTAATTAAATTGTCCTTCGCAAATCACAATATGCACTCTATGCTGATTAATTACATGCTGATGTCCCAGGTTCTAACATTATTACAGTTTGACAATAACAAACAGTTCAGTGCCATAAGTTATGTAAATGTTCAATTAAAGTTGCACTCTGAAATATTTTTACACAAAATATACAGCTCACAATTTCCATTACCATTGATCACTTCAACATGTTTTGTTCCCTGGAAGTAAGCAAAGGGACATTGCCTCTAAGATATATCTGTCACAATTCTCCAAGGTACATAGGAGGTGGTAGAAGGCATCCTTATCAGTAACCAGGTTTTTATGGTTGACAGCTCAGTCCACCAAATGCTCACATTCTTTACATGTGTTTCTCATAGATAGATAAGAAACCCAGTAAATAGTCATGCAAAAAAATTTCATTATTTACTACTAGAAAAATAGTATCTATTAACTTTAAGTCTCTAGAAAAGCCTAGAAATTTACTGGGAACAAGCTGTAAGATTCCCTTTCCTAGGACGTCATAAAGATGTGTAGGCCTGAAATCAGAACTTTGAAGTAATGAGTCATACAACTCATACCCTATCTACTGCTTTCATAGGCTCCTCAATTATGTGCATGCTATAGCTCTATTAGATCTTTTATCTTTCACCCTAATTCTTAACCTTCAAATATCATATGCCTCATAGAGTCACACCTACTACTCCATTAAAAATTGTCTTTCAGTATATAAAAATAAATATATAAACTGCCAAACCTTTTCAGCATTTGGTCATGTAATATGTTCTAAACACACTTATTGGTATGGCAGAGAGGCCCGCAACATCAATTGTTCCTATGGAAGGGAAGTTTCCATATGCATCCCAAAATATTTACAAGAAGATTTAACCCTGCCAGACTTGAGAATCTTTCCTATCCTCAAATGCACAAAATGTACTATAGTAGGGAAATGCCAGCTGCTAACCATTACAACACATAAAACTTGACAATGTCAAGAAGAAGATGTCAAAGCAATATGTACAATTGCAGACTAAAGACATATTTTTTAGATAAATATAAATACAAAACAATTAAACAGAGGGAAATGATTACATTGTGTTCTTTAGAATGCTGGAAAGTTGAGGAAACACTACACCCTATCTGCAATGCACCAGCAATGGTAGGGGATCATCTGCAACTTGAAGTCTAGTGGAAAGGTATCAGCAATGTGATAGGGTCATCAACGTTTTATATGAACCTATATCTAAGATATTTTGCAATAGAAAAATGTCTTAGAATTGGTATATTGAGTGGATAATACTGATATTACAAATTTACAACTGTGATGCCAACCTCACTCAGACACTTATACAGAATTAGCTCAATCTAATCCATGATCATGCTATAGTGGATCCTAGGGATTGAATCATTCAAAATTTTACCATCCTTGTAATACAATTCCTTGCTCTATCATTATACGGCTCCTATTTTCTCACTTCTTTCTCTTTATTGTTGATTTGAAAAATAAATATAGAAATAGTTCACAAGTTGGATACAAGAATTATTCACGCTGTGCAAATAAGCATGTTGTAGAAGCCGGGGTGAATTTCTTTCTTGTCTCAGTTTTTCTGAAAAATATTCAGATCAAATTTCCCACTACACATGCCAAAGACAGATATACAACCCACCAAAATTATTTCTACTGATAATGGAGTAGGATCACCACATGTGCGATATGAGTGGTGGCTTATCCACTTCAACCTGGTCCTTTGAATGCAATTAAGCAGATGATTTAGAAGATAGAATAAATTCCAGTTGAGCAAATGATTTAGAAGATAGAATAAACTTCAGACATCCCAGCTTGTCCCCTTTGGGGACTTCATAGTTAACAGGCACATAATGTAGTTAAACTAAGGAACTTGGACTACTTTTCAGAATCTCAAATTCCTCTTTCGCAAAATTTCTTATGGCATTGGCCACAGATCAGAACTTGGAAATCATGGATAGGACATGAAAGACTGATTTACAGTAATTGATTTACACGGTACAGTTATGGAGCCCTGCCCATTTTGTTCTTCTAGACTTGATAGTGATTTATTGCATCTCTTAAGGCCTTTTTTTCTCTTGTTCTCTTCCAGGGTTTTCCTGGAGCTGTTTTCTGCACTTCATTCCCTCCCTTGTTTTTCTTATTTGCAGTTCTGTTGGAGATGTTTTAGAAATCCCAATGATCTCTTTTGTATGTCCTTTATACAGTACCATGGACTAACTTTCGCCATCAGTAGACATATTAATATTCTAATTGAATTAAAAACACTTACGACACAATTAGCAACATCACACCAATAATCGACCATCATCATTGAATAAGTGATTTGGCATCATCATTGAATAAATTAAGTACTGTTTTGTTGCTGCTACACCTGTTGCTTTACTACTGTTATAACTGCTGTAAAAGTAAATTTCCAAATCTGGTTTATGTGGGATAAGTTTCCCTAGGAGGTTGAAAGTTATTCAAGTTGTTTCCTATCTTTTCCCCTTGGATTGCCTAAAAGATTGGGCTGTTAAAATGTGAAATATTGTACTCTTTCCACTGTTGTTTTATACCCTATTTCAAAACAGCCCTAAGGCTGAAAATTCACAAGGTTAAGATCCAGGAAACCTATAGTTAAAGAGGTGAATGTTTGGCATTAAAGTCAGAGACCTTTAGCTTTCACAAAATATCTACATTGGGCCTCTCGAAAATCCATTCTGGTACAATCTGTATATCAAAAAATAGATCGGAAATAATTCCGTCCTCGAATCCATTTGGATCTATTTTGGGTACACAATCTATAACAGAAAGAGATCTAAGGCAGACCTGGTACCAATACTTTAAGAGTGAAGATGGATTAGTTTAATTATGAGACAAGTTAATGCCATTGGATGGTGGAAGATGCACTGAAGCAGATCTCCAGAGATCTGATGACTTGCTAAGCTTTTCTTATCTTCAGTTGATAATTCCTCAGCTACTGAAATGAAATGGTCCAATTACATGATGGAGTTGATGTATTGATATTTGGATAGACTAAAAGGATTATTCCTTTCTTCCGTACCTGCTCTCACATTTTCCTAGCTTCTCACCAAGTTCCCTCATGTACAATTTAAACCTTTTATAACACTCACAAAAATGGTTTATCAACTCCTTCATTCAAAGCTTTTTACATATTAACTATGAGCCAGATTGTTTTCATAGTGAGTCAGTATCAGGGATACTAAAGAGTTGGTTTTAAACTTTTAATTCAAATTTGGTTACGTAGAGCTGGTTTTATGGAAAAACAATCCAAAAGGAAGTTAAACTTACAAGAAGCTACCAAATATTTTTTCCTAAGTTTATTTGCCATTTCTATGCTGACCAGTAATGGCTTAGTTGTTTCCAAGTCACCCTGGAAATGCCCCAAGCAAGGTTCCCTGGCTAGGCAGTTTTAATTACAGGGAAAACATTCTTCGGCAATTGCAGGAAACCCATTCCAACTACATAGTAGTAAATGTAATGCATAATTAACTATAAGAATTGCTAGTAATAGACCAAGAAGGAAATTGAGTTCCTGACAACAAAAAGGGGAAAATTTGTTCCATGCAAATATCTAAATGGATGGGATGAAAGGCAACCAAAAAGACTTGTAAATAAGTCAACTTCAAAAAAATAGGAGCAACTGATGAGATTTCTAAACAGCATAAGTGAGGGTACAAGTCCTCTTTTCTATGACCTTTCCTCTCCAATCGCCGCCTCTTCCTTCATGATATTCCATATTAGAATGTTTACTTGTCTGAAGTGCCTTGGCAGAAACAAAATACAAATAGGGAAACTGTCATGATTAAAACATTCATGCATCACGCTAACATCCACTAGAGACCCTGCTCCTCTAATTTCATTGCAAAAATCTAGACACCTAACATTGAAGTCTAAATTGATGTTCCAGATTTAATATAATTGGGTCAGAAATTTTTCTTTCTCATAATGTGGGAGGAAATATTATATTCTTCTGTCTGGTTGTATTGATGTATAAGAAAATTATTAAGACCTAGGGCCTCCTAAGCCATGTTGAGAACAAGTATGCTTGATAAGCATGCACTTTCGTTTTAGGTTAAGTCCAAGATTCACCAGCTCTACGTCTTCAAAAAGAATGAACATGAGATTCAGATTTGAGGGAAAGCTATATCAACCCTGCATCTTCAAAAAATAAAAGAATAAAACAGAAAGAGATATGAAATCAAACATAGAGATCACCTTATCCTTGACACCGACAATCCTATTGAAGACAATAGCCCTGTGACCTCCCTCAACATTGTACAGACTGTTTAGGGCCTCATAAAGGCCAAGCCCACCAAGCACTATGGCTTTAGTTAGCGCCCATGCAGCTCCTCCCCCTCCCGGTACATTTGGCACTCTCACATTGTTAAAATTCATCCTTCTTCTTCTCTTCCTGCTAGACATAAACAGGCCTGCCTTAGCATACATATACTCCCCCAAAAATTTAAATGATATAGACGAGTGGATTACACATAATACTCCATTACCTGAGCTTCACGAATAGATTCTGCTCGCTCGCTCGTTTACTATGGAAGAGTTTATCTCTGCTTGCTTGATCTGACTGCCCGCCGCAACTGCCACTGCCCCCAAACCCGCTTTGTAATGGAAAGTCTATGCTTTTGCCAACAAAAACCCTTGAAGAACCTTTCTAAGTATTATTTTTCAAGAACAAAACTTTGGATAAATATGATATTTTTAATGGGCGTGGATACAACGACGGCTAAGAGTCTAGGCGTGGATACAGCGATGACTAAGAGTCCAGGCGTGGATACAGCGATGGCTAGGCGTGGATACAAAAACGCCTCGTTCCTGTTACATCGTATTTTACACCAAAAAGTAAGAAACGTGGAAAACCTCCGTGGAAAATCCGTGCTTTTGTACTAGTGTTTCGTTTCCAAATTTGCACCAATTTGTGCTTGCTTTTTTGCATTGTGTTTTTCTACCAAAATGACGCCAAATATTTATCCTATTGTTGCACCATATTTTTCTTCCTATGTAGCACTATGTTTTGCATCCAATGTAACATATTATTTTCTTACCATATCAACACCATGTTTGGATTCATCATTAGAGGCATGTGTTGCATCCTTTACAATGCTTATTTTCATGTCTTATTTTGCTACCATATCAACTCCATGTTTGGCCTCATCATTAACAACACCTGTTTCATCCTCTTTAATGCCTATTTTTGCATCTCTCATTTTTTGGTCACTAATTTAATCATTTTTAGCTGTAATTTTATATATGAATTTTGTTCATTTTGTTTGGTTACTTATATCTTATTTTTTGGTTAATAATTTAGTTGTTTTTAACTGATATTATAGTATCATTAGGGCATGGAGGAATCGAGCCACCAACCTCCTTCTTGTAATGCAGGCACTCTTCCATTGATCTAGCACCCTTTAAGAATTTGGGAACCTAACTTACAAAGTTCTCTATAATGGTAAAAGGGATCAATACACAACTTTGATTATCTAATAGTCGGCAAAGGATGATAGATTGTACAAGTTAACAATTTATGATCAAGCAGGTTATGAAACCCATAAACCTTTTCTATGAATTATGGACAAAACTCAAGAAAATGGCTTAATGGAATTGCAAAAATCACTATTCCATAGCAATCATAAGTGTACCACTATATGAGACCTATCAACAACAATTATCATTAGTGTAGATGCCAAGGATATAGTAGATAATCATGATCATCCTAGAGCCATGTATAAGTGGAGCAATAAGGAGAATCAAAAGAGGATGATAAACCCAATAGTTGGTGCTTCACATGGATCCTATCCACCATGGGATGAGGAAAGTTCCTTCTTCCATCAAGGTAATGAGTATCCACAAGGACAAATGGTTAGGATATATTGTGATTCCAATTCATAATGTTTATTCGCTTCCCAGGGTGATGTTGTAGTGCTTACATTGGGATATCTACATGATCCCCAACAACATTAGATATAAGCATATTCATGGGGCCATAGAGTATAGGATAAGGTTGTATTTTAATATTTTTCATTGGAAAACCATGCATGATTTGAAACACTAGGAGAAGGAATAGAATCAGATATACTTAACAAACTACAATCATGACAGGGAATAGGACTCTACTCTATAGTCATTGTGCAGATCTTGGAAATGGGTATAATTTCCTAAGGAATATGAATGACATCCATTTAAATATGAATGAAAAACCTTCCATGGAAGAGGAATACTCGATGGCATTGATCTTACTATTTCTAACATAAAGAAACAAAGAAGCCAAAAATGGAAGCTCCTAGGGGATACAAATAAATGCATACAAACCTGTCCCTTTCAGGAATATTTCTTTCACTGAGGAAATGAGACCTTGGGGGAGAGAGTTCTGGAGATGGTGTAACATAACATCAACAATAAGAGTAACACTGCTTGAATCCACGGCCTCTTCTCACACTTTTAGGTGTGCCCTATGGGCTAGGACTTCTTGCGGTAGTTTGACTTTGATTAGGATGGGGAAGTGTACTCTTATCAACAACAAGACTGCGACTTGATCCTCTTAAAAATATTTTTCTTGGAGGCCTACTTCGAATTTTCAAAGGACTTTGAGCTATATTTTTTGGTGAATGCCTACTCAGAATCCTTTGTGGGATCATTCTTAAAGGCCTGTGAGTAATCACACTTGGGATCCTATTTAAATCCCTGTTCCTTCGGCTCTTTCTTAAAACCTTTCGAGAAATCACACTTGGGATCCTTTTCAAACTCATTCAAGGAATTCTACTCAATACCCTTCCGGGACTTCTACTTAGGATCCTACTTGATATTCTCCTAGGAATCTCACTCTCACTTCTGCTCAAGCTCCTTCTAGGGGTTCTTCTCAAGCTTCTTCTAGGGATTCTACTCAAACTCTTTCGAGGGATCCTGTTGGTACTCCCTAGAGAGAAAATCCTATTTATTAAATTAACAAGAAAACAAAGCTCACAACATACAATTATACAACACCAAACTATATGAAATAAAATATATAATGAATAATGCCAAGATAATACCAGAAACAAAATGATATACCTTAATAACACTTCCATGACATCCACATATCATTTCAATAAAAGGGAAAAGGAAGACTGTCTTAGAACTGCTAGGGGCATCACTTTGAGGAGACCGAGAATCTGCACTCCTATGTGCCTTAACTTCAACAACATCTGTCTCTTTAGTTTTTTACTCATTCTATTTCTCTAATTTTCCTTCTTCCACAATATCTTTAACCACAATTTCTTTCTCTTCCTCAATGCCTTTCTTTTCTAAAGTTTCTTTCATTGGTACCGCAATTATTTTTGTTGGAATGAAAAAAAACTGTAGTGAGATGATTTTCCATATAAGTTCTAGTTAATAAAATATTTTCAAAATCAATTAACATGAAAATATTTAGCATAATGATTTAAAATTTCAGTATATGCAATTAAAAACCTTGCCAGGACCTGGAGTAAATTCTAAATTTGAGAGATAATAAAACCACCTTTACTACTGAAAATTTCAGCAAAAGATAAACTAAGATATAAGAGTCACGCAATTAAACCTCTCACAAATCCTCTACTATGATATAAAAGAACTAATAATCCTGTAGCATAAGTACTAAAAGCCAGAAAAAAAGAAATTCATGGTCTGTTGAACCATAGGCAAAGTGGCCTCCCAAAAGAAAGTGTTTTCCAAGAGGTACCGCCATTTTTAATGGTTCCCATTAAAATTTTAAATTTAATTTCTGCAAATTTTACATCTAATACCTTCAAAAAAATTGAAGAATAGAACTTCGATTAAAGTGTGACCATTGTATTCCAGAAAAAAAAACATTATCAAACCCAATCTCATCATTTCTATCAGTTCCACAAAATGCTTGATGATAGATGGCAAGCTAAACATTAAGACAGTAATGAACTACCACTTACCAGAAATTTGGGGCTTCTCAACTACATGAGAGTGTGTCTTCGATTTCACATTTTTCTTACCAACATCACTATCACTATCACTTTCAGTATCACTGTCACTTTCGTTTCCACTCTCACTATCACTACCACTGAGCTATAGTCACTATCTGAGCTCTTGGAATTCAAAAAAAATCTTCAAACACTATTAGAATAACGAATTATGTATATAAGACATGATACTACATTTCATATTCCTAGGTCAATAAATAAAGAATCCATACCACTTGGACTTCCATCTTAATCTCTTCACTTTTTTACCATGTCTTTTCCCTCTCCGCTTGTCCCTCCGTCGCATTATATGTCTATGCTTGTTTCTTATTGATGGTTTCTTATTTCTTCTCACCCTATAATTTTCACTTGAAGTGCTAGTATCATATGACGAGGAAGATTATAATTCAGACTTACTATCAGAAGTGTTTGAATATGAATCAATTTCTGATGAGGTATCTGAATCAGAATAATAATGACATTGCCTCCTCTTTCGTCGATCCTTATGCACCTTCCTATGATTTTTCCTTTTACACATTTTTTGGCTATCATCACTGTGACACTACTTCTTTTGTATCCTTATGTTTCTTTCCTTTACTTTTATCTGCAGATAAATCCAAATTTTCATATTTGAAAGGAATAAAAGAAAACTATTTCTACAAATTACATTCAAGATATCACTCAAAGAATTATAATAGTTATGGTGAGGTAAATATTTAACAATGGAATAACATGATGCTTACAACCTAAAATATAAAAGTACCTTCATCAAATGCAACTATACCATTATCTTTGCTTGGAAATATTTCACCACAATTAGAAATCTTAACTAGAACAATAGGTCTTCCTCAATCTACAGTTGATAACCGGTTAATTTTCTTCATTACATCTATTCCCTCCACAACTCTTCCGAAGGTCCCTAAAAAACTCTTCCAAATACGACATGCCTGCTGCAGATAATAAGAAAAGGGGGATTAATGATATGAGAGTAAAACAAAAAATAGAGATGGGGAGAGGCAATATATCCACATTAGTTAGACAAATGCTAGCTTTACTCGCTTAGTAGCATATAGACCAACTGAACTGGACTGAAGAGAACCGCCTACAAACAATTATCAGAATTTAAAAGGTAAAATTGCAAAAACACACTGGTGTCTGGAACCCAAAGAAAATAACCCATTATTTCAAGGTAAAGGAATCGTGTATTTCTAAAATACGAAATTGCCATATGGTGACACTCATGAGTCATGGATAAAGAGAAAATATGCCGATCACAACCAACATGTAAAGTTGCTTAGACAAACTCAGGTGAATAAAAAAAATCATAAATGGGATTCAAGTTATGGAATCAAGTATATACACATAAATATGAGGTGTTGCTACAAAAGTAATAAAGAACTGAGAACCATTGGTGTTCGAGTTAGCATTGGCCATTGATAGAATACCAGGGCCATCATGACGTAACTAAAAATTCTCATAAGTGATAAGAAATAGGGAATGTTTAATACAATGATGATAATATAAATCATATTGTTCAAAGCGAAGATGTTTCGAAACCTGCAAATTTTCCACGATATACGCTCTCTCCCTCAGTGCCTGCATAGAAAAAAAGAGACATTAACTGCAGCATTGATTTTCAAATGTCTAGCCAATATTTGCCAATATTTCAATTAAATTGAAGGAGGAATAAGTAATTTGACCTGTTAATTATGTGGAGGATCAAGAAAAAATCATTTTCTAGATAGAAAAAGACCATTAACAACTACCAAATTAAGAATATAGCATATAATAAATCAAACAAAATTTTGAATTGATTTGAAGAAAAATATTTTAAAAAACTATAATTAGAATCAAAAGGTGAATGCTTAGTACTAAATTAACCATATTTTAATCTTAATCATTTCAATTGATTTAACAAATTTATCTTGCTGAGTGCAAATGAAGAACAAAAATATAATACTGATACAAATAGTCATCCCTTTATACCCATTCTTAAAATGATAAAGGCACTTGCATTAAAATTTAGTATAGATTTATAGTAACATACACTACCAGCAATGTTCCTAAAGAATATTATCATATATGTAAAGGAAAATAACACACATATTAAAAGATATGGGTATCAAAAAAAGGTTAGCATTCACTGTGATCTATTAAGAGCAACAATTTACATTAGATTTATAAAGTAGTATCTTCAAACAATTAGTATCTTCAAACAATGCACTAATAGAAGACAGTATTTCAGCACACTAATCCAAGAAAAAGAAATGAAAATTGATTAAACTAGGCAATTAGCTAGATCTGGTATAAAGGTCTTGCTACCAACTTGGAGACCTGAAGAAACGCAAGATATGCAATTGATATCGCACTGTAAATATCAAGAAAAACATATTGTCAGCACAGGGAATTAAATGAACTAGGAACTAGAGACCTATTTACACCTAGGCATTACAAGGAAAATGTTGCTCCCTTTTTTAAAAGGAATTTCAACAGATGGTTTAATCTCTCCTTAAATGCACTCTCAAAAAAGTCTAGCAGCTGGAAGAAAGCCCTTTTGTCACTTCCTTATACTAGATAAAAAATTGATGTAGATACCTATTTGTTCTAGCTCAGAATTAAGAAACTCAAGAGTTACTCAGAAGGCTTACCAGTGTACATGTACATGGATGATGGTCTGCTTAAAGGTAGTTACAGAATAAGTACAAGAACATTTGTAAATGGTGGATACTACCACATGTATTTTTCTTGCCAGGCATGCTTTTCCTTGATATTAAGAATGGCATGTGCATAGATGATCTAGATGGATATTGGTGGCCACCCACCTATTCCAATGGCTCAAAACAATTGTCCATTATGGCAGTTTCCTAGTTGATTTTATACAGTTTTTCAAGTCCTAGACTTTCGGGGCCGTTTTGAGGCCCTAAATGAAGTTTTTTAGATATTTGGGGACAAATTGTTGTCATAGGCATGCATTTGGATGACCAAAAGTTTTAAATATTAGAGAGACCTTTCCAACGAGCTATCGAACACCCAAATCGGAGATCGTATGCAAAAGTTATGACCCCGGGAAGTTGACTGTTCAACTTACCACCTTGGGGCTGCAAACTTTATGACGGCTCATCTTCTAGGGTTACGTTTTGGAATTTTGGGGTTCTCACCTCATTATTATTATAAATAGGCCCCTTTGGCCTCATTTTGTATTCATCTTGGCACGAATGAGCGTAGCAGCCACATCTCTTCTCAGAGATAGCTACCACCATTCTAGCGATTGTATTACAGTCTGTTCTATTTTTTCCATTTAATAGAATATTTGTTTACTGTATCTTTGTTATCTTTGTAAAATGTCTGTTATTATGATTCTATATATGTTCTTTCATTTTGTTCCCGCATAAATCTGGATCGGTGGTATCAGAGCAATCTGCTCTTTGATTGTTTCTCAGTGCATGTCCCCGACGAGGTCCAAGTATAGAGAGTTTAGTCTCGAACTAGTTTCACTTGATCATTCTCGTTGTCCCAAACGACCTCCCATGGTGGAAGAAAAGAGAGACAACAGAGCAGGAGATCCTATCAAGTTGTTGCTCGAGGAAGCCCTTGAGCGACAAAGGAACGAGATGATGGATAGTTTTGCCCAAATCCTTCAGCGAATGCCGGCAATGGCAAGTGCATCTTCAACGAGCAATCAGTTTGGGGATGCAACTCCCTTTAAGGTACAAGTTAACTTTGATATTGCTTTATTTGAAGGCAATATCGACGCAGATGCCCTGGATAATTGGTTGAATGTTCTAGAAGGGTATTTCTCTATCCACAATTTTTTCGACAGAGAAAAGATCACCTTTGTGCTCCTTAAGGTAGTCCCCCATGTCCAAAATTGGTGGGGTACTTATTGTGAGAAAAACTCATCAGACGAGTCTAGAATGTTTGAAACAAATCTCACTTGGGAAACTTTCATAGATGTCGTCAGGGAACAATATTACCCTGTGGGAAACTATGATGACCAGTACACAAAATGGACCATTCTATGTCAAGAAAGGGACCAGACGGTGTCGGAGTAGTCCAACAAATTTCATACCTTGCGTACAAAGTTGAGTATTGAGGACTCCGAGCGACACCTGATTCTCAAATATCGTAGTGGTCTACATCGGTACATCTGAACTGAGATGGAATTCCTCAACATCTCTTCACTTGGATCCACCTATCGGTATGCTATCAAAATCAAGGAGAAATTTCGACAGAAGAACAAGCGAGACTCTGGACCTACGCACCGAGCGCAGAAGCAAGGCAAGGGAAACCCTGGCCCACAGAACATAGTAAAAGAAAGCAACAACCAGTCCCTGCCACAAGCAAAGAAGGGGGTTGGAAAGACAAAGAACGACACTAGTAAGTGGTGCGAATTTCATAAAATCCCTTGGCACAACACTGATGAATGTCGCTCAAGGGTGAATCTGCGGACCTGGGTAACACTTTTTGGCAAGCGCATTTCGGCAAAAACATAAAAATGCACCTCGGTCAAGGGCTTGTTAAACCCTTGGTTGAGGTCTTAATATCTCGACCGAGGTTTTATCAAGCCCTCGACCGAGGTTTTGTTCAACCCTCGACCGAGGTATTTAAATACCTCGGTCGAGGTTTTGTTTGGTCGAGGGATTTACAAACCCTCGATCGAGGTTTCTTTAAGACCTCGACCGAGGTATTTAAATACCTCGTTCGAGGTTCATACCTCGGTCGAGGGCTTAAGAAAATAGACTTAGCCCACATTCAAACAAATGAAAAATTTTCTGTGCCTTGCAGAGGTGTACACCCTGCCATTCCTAGCACATAACTGAGAGAAGTTGATACTGATAAATTCACCAATGAATCTTCTATCCATTGAGGTATCATACACACATTTTGGCATTCATATGAAATTTATTTTTTAATTACTTCTAAAACTTATACTTAGAAAACCACACTGCAACTTCGAAGCAGCTCAAAGAAAAATCCGTAGAGTTAAAAATACACAGCAGTAAAAATCTTAAAAATGCACACATCACATATCGACGTGTCCTCTTCAAAAGGGTATCTTTGGTTTTTCAATTTTTGAAAAAATAGAAAAAATTGCTTTACGTGGACA
>LPNX011164250.1:144947-203504 GCA_001517045.1 Pseudotsuga menziesii
AACTGCAAGTCAAAATTCACATGGCATACATGCGTTTTGAGGGCTTCTATCTAGAACATGAGTAAAAAATCAGGTTTTCATCACCAAATTTGGCCAAAAAGTGTTACCATCTTCATGGAATCACCCTCAAAGAAGTCATTAGTGGCCGAGATCAAATATTTAGAATCAGATCCTGATTTTGATTCTGAACCCAATGCCACAGCCATGCACAATGGAAGGCAGATCATTGATGCAGACCCCACTTCCACTATTGCTACCGCACATATTCAACTAGAGAATCCTTAAGAGTCAAAGGCAGAGGAGCGCCTATTCCACTCGTAGATGTGGGTGAAGGGAATGCCTCTACATTTTGTTGTTGACAACGGCAGCCAAAAGAACCCGATCTCAGCAAAAGTCATCAAGATATTGGAGCTTCCGACAACACCACACCCCGCAACCTTACAACATCAATTGGCTAAGCCAAGGATGAGGTTTCCGCATTACTCAACAATGCCTCCTACATATGGCATCAATCCTTTCAAAGACGAGGTACTGTGTGATGTGGCCCCACTTGAAGTTTGTGATGTTCTTTTAGGACAACCATATATGTGGAAGCATCATGCTGTATATGAGTCGCGGCCTCGCAGTGTCATTGTTACTTTGGGAGGAAAAATCTATCGAATACTAGAGACCGTTGCACCTAACAAAGTCTCACAAGGTAGGAAGATAAGCTCCCACATCAGAAAATTATTCCTCTTCACAATTGCGTCTGAAGGAGAACATAAGATCACAGAGACCTCCACACCCTCTGCACAAGGTGTCTCTGCTCATCAGACACAAGAAGAAGACAGAGCCATTGTTTCCTCATCTATCCGAGTACCTCTATGATGCAAGGCCACACTTTCAAGGTGCTCATCCATACAACAATTACAACCTTCTCGGGATGTCAAAGAAAGGAAGCATCTTCACTTCAACAAATGTCGCACCAGAAGATCAACTCAACACACAGTTCGAGATATGATACCAGATTCGACGCAATGGAGACCATTGCTTCCTGAGGAGGGAGGATTGATCCAGATGGAGATCGGTGTCCACCCACCTATTCAATTGGCTCAAAACAATTGTCAATTGTGGCAGTTTCCTAGTTATTTTTCTACAGTTTTTTGGGTCCTAAACGTCTGGGGCCGTTTGTGGCCCTAAACGACGTTTTTTGGAGATTCAGGGCCAAATGGTTGCCATTGGCATGCATTTGGCTGACCAAAAGTTGTAAATATTAGACAGACCTTTCCAACGAGCTATCAAACGCCCAAATCGGAGATCGTATGCAAAAGTTATGACCCTGGGAAGTTGATTGTTCAACTTACCACCTTAGGGCCGCACACTTTATGATGGTTCATCTTCTAGGGTTACGGTTTGGACTTTTGGGGTTCTCACCTCATTCTTATTATAAATAGGCCCCTTTGGCCTCATTTTGTATTCAGCTTGGCACGAATGAGCGTAGAAGCCACATCTCTTCTCACAGATAGCTACCACCATTCTAGCAATTGTATTACAATCTGTTCTATTTCCACCATTTAATAGAATATGTATTTACTGTATCTTTGTTATCTTTGCAAAATGTCTGTTATTATGATTCTGTATATGTTCTTTCATTTCGTTTCCGCATAAATCTGGATCAATAGATGATGGTATATTTGAAGGTAATTTCAGGGTAAGCACGAGAACATTTGTAGATGGTGAAGCTACTTCATGCATGCCCTCTTATTGCATGTACTACTCATGTATTTTTCTTGGATGTCCTTTCGAAGCTAATTTTTAAATTTTCCTCTTCTTATAGCACACAATTTCATGATTTTTTTCATGTCTTCCAGAAGCAAGACCCCTTTGTTAGATAGGATGTCTACTTCAAGTAATACTTCTACATCAAGTAGGATGTCCTCCTCAGGTAGGATGTGCACACTAGACAAGACCTAGATTTCCTCTTGGCCATTCTTATGCATTGAATTAATGACATTAAAGCAGTACAATTCGTATATGCCCTTCACATAGCATATTAATGATGTAAGCAATTATTTTTCTAGGCTACCCACATATATGATGTAAAAATGGTGCAATTTTCCTCCATTATGTAGGCCATCCGAGTTATGTAAGTGGGGTGTCCTTGTATTTTATGGAAATATATCCACTTTATGGGATGCTCTGGGCACAACTAACCCCCATAATGCCTCTGTCTTGGACAAATAATTGCTATTACATCTTGGATGTCTTTGGCAATTCCAGTCTAATAATGTTTCCACCATGAAAAACATGAGAGGTAGGATGCAATAGAAAGTTAGATAAATGGAACTAGATTCAAGTATTTCAAAGCTGTTATTAGTATCACAATATTCAAACCATGGATACAATGGAAACATGTTTTAGGATTACATTAAAACTGTAAGAAACCTATCATTGGAAGTGTTTCCCTTTTCTAAATTTATATGTTGATGCTTCCTTAGCTTATTCATAGATATTACATTTCAGTTTTAAATTTAGTATTGACACGAGAAATTGTGTGAACTGATATATGAATCTATAAAATTGGAGTAAATCCCATGGAAAAGAGCTTTGCTTTGTGTGACAAGATATCAATTTCTTCCTTTTTCAGGTATATATCATAGATAAGCTGTTGATTGTTCTGGTCGTATAAATGTGTAGTGTTTCTTTATATTTCCATAATAGAACTATATTTGTTTCCATGGATCATAGAACTACATTTATTAGCTGCTTTATACATTTTGCACATGGATCATCCTAGGAATTGCTTATAAGTTTAGTAAAAATAAATAGGTGCTCACAATAGGCTCTTCTAATCAAATCTTGTATTTCAAGGAGAAATTTCTCAATGTTTTATTTGTTGCATGGTCGTTTTGTGCAGCTGCCGATTAGCTACATTTCTTGTAAGCTTACATTTTACAGAATGCTTAAGGGAAGCTGTCACTTACATTGAACAAGGACGTATTTTATGTCTAGTTTTATCTCTATATACATTTTTATTACAGTGTATATAATGTGTAGTACCATATAACTGGACAATTCTACCTTACAAAATTGTAATATCTATCCTTGACCCAACATGTTTAAAAGATTCTAAATTTAGGTATAAGCTACCAGTGTAATAAATCATCAATTAACATTTTTTGAGAATTGTATATCTAGATAATCATGTAGTTGGCTTGTTGAACAGTTCATTTAAAAATTTACAAAGTTTTCTATGACTTCCTTTAGATAACTGTGTTGGCCCAGACACTGTTACAGATCCAACATTTCTGGTGACAAGGAATTTTGAAGACTTTTTTACATGGGTTAACAGATTAAAGATCAAGAGGAAAGTTTTTCAATACAACGACCATTAGGATGATTATGATATTCTCAACTACGAATCTGGAGAGCTGATTTAGGGTTCTTATATCTGCAATGTTCCCTAGTTTTTTATTGGAAAATCTCATTGTCGATTCGCTAATTGTACATTTTGTTTTTTGGATCTTTTAGCTTCCCATAATTTTATCTTATGATGTAGCTCATTCTCGTGAGCCTTAAAAAATGTGAATTACCAAGTTAAAAGGATAACGTTTCTCAGTTCTTTCAAATCTTCATATTCTGTAGCATTATCGTAAGTGGAACCACTGACTTGAAAGGATTATATATGTTTTGAAATTTAAATTATGTCTTCAATTGTTTAAAGTCCTCGTTTCCCTTGGGTTGCATATAGTGTCAATTGTCTAGAAATGGGCTTATGCAACTGAAATTGAATTAATAATTAATTTTGCACCATTTAGTTTGTTTAGGACATGGAGCTACAATCTAACCTAGTTGTATATTCACCAAGGTACTAATAATTTCTAGACAGTAGCTACTTATAGACTATAATAATGACCATACGTAGCGGATTTTTTGTTGGGCTAGCTCCCATCTCCTTGGTGGTTCAAGAATCTTCCTATGTTCAATGAAAAATGGGAAATATTCCACATGATACATAGCGTCTTCTAGGTTGCTAAGGGGTGGGAACTAGGTGTTTCTAGAGTGTTTAGTGTTGGGGATTGTGTGGCATCGTGACTAACAAATTTTATTTTTGGTATCTAAATGCACACCCCCTTGTATGAATTATATTGTATGCTTTTAAAAGACAACGCAACATTGTAATCTAAATCCAGTTGATGGTTTCCATATGATAAATTTAGAATTTTAATGTTATTGAAAATTTTGGAATGCTGTGAGATCACTGATGGTTTAATTATCCTGTTCATTGTTGTTTCCTCAGAAAATTTCTTGTAGCCTATTTTAGATTTTATGTGGAAGGACTTACATTTGTATTTGTTTTTTTTATGTGGAAGGAATCGTATTGAATCTTTCTCTATAGAGCTACTAGATTTCAAACAAAAGTGAACATATCCTTACTCAATCCTATAAATAGTTTTTAGGCATTGTAATAGAAAATTTCCACTGAAATTTTTACTACACCTGGTTAAGCAATTGATCAGTACTTCCCATGCTGCATATTTGTACTTTTTTTCATTATTAGAAGAATTCTAGTAAAATATTCCGAAGAATCAAGGTATGGCTATATTACATAGTAAAAGTTGGCTCCCAAGGAGCAAGTGTCACAAAGTAAGATTTGAACCTGGGTGAGGAGGATAACAACAATACTCCCATCTTCCTGATCTACATTCAACTGAAAACAATGACAAAAAATTATGGTTCAATGTAAATACATTCGCCAATAAATATGACAATACCTGTTATTCCAGAGAATCAGGTAAGGCCAAAATTATTACATAGTCCACTCAATAATTCCAAAGATAAATAGATCTAAAATACTTAAGCATCATAAGTAAGGAGGAATAAAACATGTATAAATATGACTTCAAACAATAATAATACTAGCAACAACCACATTATATTAATTAATGTGTCTGAATACGCTGATAGACGTAAATTTAAGCATATACTATAAGGAAAAACATTAATATAAAAAGCATGTGCCTGATTTATGCCTATTGGTGTATTCAAACACATTAATTAATTTAATGTGGTTATTGCACCATGCCTCAAAATCTGTCATTTCACTAATGTACCATATAGTTTTCCTACCATCGTTTACAAGACATATCAATTGGTTTTGACGTATGGTCAAACACATGGATCATTTGATGCGTTATGTATGAATTGAATCACTAGCCTATTTGTTCAATCCAATATCAAGTGAACAGATAGTATAGGAATATAGAGCGTCCTCCTCTAAAATGACTCTCATATGCAGCCAATATAGTTTTTCATTATAAAAAATTGCATCTTTGGGAGATCTTGGGATGGAATAAGCTCCATCAATTTCTCTACAATTTCTATTCACATTATTGTACACAAAGAATTTTTAACCGTGTTCATTCTATTCCTGACAAACAACTATCCATCTGTGTTTGTGATCACCAGCGCTGCGTATGACTGTGAAGAACCATGCACTCCTATTTCAATAACGCCTATATATTTAAAACATCTTCTGATTGTGTTCATAATGTAATACTTCTTATGACCTGGTAATGGACAAAACATCGATAGAAAAATTATTGAACCAGCCATGCATTCAATTGAATAATTATTTTATGGACTGGAAACAAGAAGAAAAGACGTATGTCCTCTACAATTGATAAGATTATATAGTATTTCCACTTGGTATTGTCTTCATACTTCAACTAAAAACACAAATTCAGTTATGTGATTGTTTAACCACAAAGTTGTAAATGCTGGTTTCCATAATAGTTCATGGCAATGTTTAGAAATTGATCCTATCTGGATCAATGTCAAAAAAGGAACCCACAAAAAGATAATATCCAATATCTCCATGGCCAATAAACTCTAGATGGCAGGATCCATTTTCATCTATATAAAAAACAATAAAAAGATGGATGATTATCAACAAAAGAAAAAAAAAGTAGAAACAATAATTTTTTTAATAATTTTTATAGATGCAACTGAACTTCATTTATTGACATTAAGCAACATCTAGGTGAAACAAAAAAGTGATCTACCAAATGCATTGTTGAGGTCATTGTCATGTCCTTTATCAGTCTAACATCCAAAATTGGATGTACAAGAGGGGCATTACCAATTGGTTTAGCACATGTCTCTTGAGTCCTCACTTCATGATAGAACTCTCTCAAATCATATTAATAAATTTATAATTTATCAATATGTATCGATTGTGAATTTAGTTCTTTTGATGCAATCTAATTTGAATATCAATGCCTTGTGTAGATTTATTCCGATAATTGCAATTAAATCTAAAATTTAATATAGTTGTTACAAAATACAACATAATGCAATAAAACTAATTAATCTATTTAGAAATAAATATTTTTTAATACTTTTTATAGATGCAATTAAATTTCATTTATAGACATTAAGAAACATCTATGTGAAGAAAATAAAGTGATCTACCAAATGCATTGTTGAGGTCATTGCCATGTCCTTTATCAGTCTAACATCCAAAATGGATGTGCAAGAGGGGCATCACCAATTGGTTTAGCACATGTCTCTTGACTCCTCACTTCATGACACAACTCTCTCAAATCATATTAATTTAAATTTTTAATTTATGAATATGTATCGATTGTGAATTTAGTTCTTCTAATGCAATCTAATTTGAATATGAATGCCTTGTGTATATTTATTCTAATAATTGCGACTAAATCTAAAATCCAATAGAGTTGTTACAAAATACAATATAATGCAATAAAACTAATTAATCTCGAAACAAAATATTTGTCATTATTATAATTTATTTGTATAAGATCATCAACAACAATTTCAATTTATGTTCAATGATATGTATCCTATGGGTCTAACATCCAATAATCAATTGCTAAATGAGAGGCCTCAACTATTCATTTATAATTTATGAATACGATGCGATTATGAATTTAGTTGTTGTGATAAAAATGAAAAATTATTCCTATTAATAAACTGCAAATTTGACCAAATCAAATCGTCAAGCCTTAACAATAAATATATTCGCATGTAGTCATAAATTACCAAACATGAATATAAAAATGTCATAGTTTATCAATTTAACATTTGCCAAATACATATGCCTAGATCAATATTTGTACATAGTATTTTGAAAAACAAAAATACGTACAAAAACATTACCTAATATATATATATGTATGTATGTATGTATGTATGTATGTATACATATAATTTTGTTGTCTTGCTTTTCTAATTTGGTCAATAAGTTCTTCCTATTGAGCTAAGGTTTCCCAAGCTCTCTCTAACTATTGTCTTGTTATGGCTATATTTAGTACTAAATTGAATAATTGTAAAGACATGTAATTCTGAGTCCCAAAACTGTTGGGAAAATTTGGTTGGATTTGTTGCAGTAATGTCATGTTTCTTTCAAATTCTAGAATCTGACGTGCAAGAACAATAATGTTTATGAGTTTACTAAGACAAAAACTAATGCAAATGCCATATTTTTGTGTACGATGATAAACTTAAAAAATAGTGATTTGTAAGTGTTTACATGGTTCATGAATTTTGAATTATTGTGATAGTGAAGTAATCACAAAAAAATTATTTATGTTCCCAAATAAGGAAAAAATTAATGTAATACATAAACATTCACCATTCCATATAATATATAATAAACTAAAGTAATAACAATATATTAGGTCATAATAACAAAAATTCAAGGTTAAAGTAAGTTTAAAAAGTAGATGGTAACTTAAATTCAAATTTAAGTTATATATATATATATATATATGAAATTTGGTATAGTTTAACTAAATATTTTAGGATTTGATGTTTTCACACTTTAATATACTACAAGTAAAAAAATTACATCAATGTATACGATTAGTACAAATGTTCATTGAATAATTTATTTGATTGATATATTAAATATAAAAGTAAGATATTTAGACAAAGTAAAATATCTTTTTTTTTTATAAATATTGCTCGCACAAAATATAATTTTTTTTGGGTGCAACTTTATTTTATAATTTTAAAAACTATATTCTAAATATCTTAGGATTTTGGTATTTTCTTCCTTATCAATGTTTACCCACTTACTTTGTAGTTTAACTCTTTACTATAATATTAATTCAAAGTTTAATACATACACGACACATATATATTGAGAGAGAAAGAGAAAGAGGAAAAAGACTAAACAACATAGATTTATTTGATATAAATTGCAAAAAATCAAGATTGAAACAATATGTAAATAGTTTTAATAGATATAAATGCATTCATTTAAAAAACCAACAAAATGTAAATTTGAATGGACATTTTAAAAAGGATAAATAAACTAATATAAATCTATATTCATTGCATTATTTATTTATTTGTTCAATTGAATTAAATAAATAAATATATAATATAAGCAATACATTTAGTAAGTTTATTAAGACAAAAACCAATGAAAATGCTATATTTTTGTGTAGATTGGTAAATATTTCTCTAAGCTTATGTGTACCATGATAAAGTTAAAAAACAATGATTTCTAAGTGTTTACATGGTTCATGAATTTTGAATTATTTTTGAATTATTGTGATAATAAACCTATCAAAAAAAATTATGTATGTTTCAAAACAAGGGAAAAAGTAATGTAATACATAAGCATTTACCATTCCATATAATATATAAATATATAATAAACTAATGTAATAACAATATATTATCGCCTAATAAGAAAAAGTTAGAGTTAAAGTAATTTTAAAAGTAGTTGATAACTTAAATTCAAATTTAAGTTATATATATATATGAAATTTGGTATAGCTTAACTAAACATTTTAGTATTTGATATTTTCACATTTTAATATACTAAGTTATAGATGATGATGATGATGATGATGATGATGATGATGATGATGATGATGATGATGATGATGATGATGATGATGATGATGATGATGATGATGATGATGATGANATGATGATGACGATGATGACGACGACGACGACGACGACGACGACGACGACGACGACGACGACGACAAGGACGACGACGACGACGACGAGGACGACGACGACGACGACGATGAAAGTTCTGTGAGACCAAACTTTGCTCTATCGGACCTAAAGAAATGAATTATTTAGTTTGTTTTAAAATTGTATTTCTATGCTTAAAGAGCTTGATGAAAGTTCTGTGAGACCAAACTTTGCTCTATCGGACCTAAAGAAATGAATTGTTTAGTTTGTTTTAAAATTGTATTTCTATGCTTAAAGAGCTTGGAGAGAAGCATCCCAAGCGCACTATATATATATGTGTGTGTGTATGTATTTATCTATATAGTTTAACTTAATATTTTAGGATTTGATATTTTCACACTTTAATACACTATAAGTAAAAAAATACATCAATGTATAAAATTAGTACAAATGTTCATGGAATAATTTATTTCGTTGATATATCAAATTTTATATTGTACAATTAGACAAAGTAAAATATATTACACCTTTTATTAAAAGATTTTTTTTTTAATAAGCTTGCTCACACACAATATAAATTAGATAAATATTAATTGCTAATTGCAATTATTAACTAAAAATGTTAAAATTTTAAAAGCTCTATTGTAAATATGTTAAAATTTAGAAATTGATATTTTAACTTTAAATTTCTTATATTTGTATTATCAAATTTTATTGTTTAATACACACCACATATATATTGAGAGAGAAAGAGAAAAAATGAAAAAAGAGACTAATTAACATAACATAGATTTAAAAAAACAAGTTTGACACAATATGTAAATATGTAAATAGTTTTAATAGATATAAATGGACTCATTTAAAAAACCAACAAGATGTGAATTTGAATGGACATTTTAACAAGGATGAATAAAATAATATAAATCTATATTCATTGCATTATTTGTTTATTTGTTCAATGAATTGAATAAATAAATATATAATACAAGCAATACATTTAATAAGTTTATTAAGACAAAAACCAATGCAAATACCATATTTTTGTGTAGATTGATAAATATTTCTCTAAGGTTATGTATACCTTGATAAAGTTAAAAAACAATGATTTCTAAGTGTTGATATGGTTTATGAATTTTGAATTATTGTGATAGTAAACCAATAAAAGAAATTTTGTATGTTTCAAATAATACTTAAAAATTCACCATTCAATATAATATATAATAAACTAAAGTAATAACAATATGTTAGGTAATAACAAAAGGTTAGGGTTAAAGTAAGTTTAAAAGTAGATAGTAACTTAAATTTAAATTGAAGTTATATATATATATATGAAATTTGATATAGTTTAACTAAATATTTTAGGATTTGATATTTTCACATTTTAATATATTATAAGTAAAAAATACATCAATGTATAAAACTAGTACAAATGTTTATTGAATAATATAATTGGTTGATGTATCAAATTTTATATTATACATTTAGTCAAAGTAAAATATCTTACTTTTTACTAAAAAGTTACTTTTTTTATAAATCTTGCTCATATAAAATATAAATCAAATGAATATTAATACCTAAATGCAATTATTAACTAAAAATATTAAAATTTAGAAATTGATATTTTAAGTTTAAATTTGTTATATTTTTTATTATCAATTTGTTTTATGAATTGCATTAATTATTAATATATTCATATCAATCATAAGAGTATTATATATATATTCTAAGTGTTTACATGGTTATGAAATTTGAATTATTATGATAGTAAAGTAATCACAAAAAAATTATGTATGTTCCAAAACAAAGGAAAAATTAATGTAATATATAAACATTTACTATTCCATATAATATATAATAAACCAAAGTAATAACAATATGTTAGGTAATAACAAAAAAATTAGGGTTAAAATAAGGTTTAAAAATAAATGATATCTTTAATTCTATATATATATATAAAATTTGGTACAGTTTAAATATTTTAGGATTTTATATTTTCACACTTTAATATACTATAATTAAAAAAATATATCAATGTATAAAACTAGTACAAATGTTCATTGAATAATATATTTGGTTGATATATCAAATTTATAAGTGTTTACATGGTTCATGAAATTTAAATTATTGTGATAGTAAACTATTCAAAAAAAATTATGTATATTCCAAAACTAGGGAAAAATTAATGTAATACATAAAAATTAATGTAATAATATTACTTATTACACTTGCGTCTTAGAAAGATTTTGTATAAATTTTTAACCAGGTGTCTATGAGTCCCAACACCATTTCCTTTACAGTTTTTTCTTCAAAGTATATATGTTTATTTCCATATCATTCTCCTCTAACTATTCATTTTTTTGTTACAGATTGTTGAGTAATTTAAGGGTTTTGCATTTGTGGTTTATGGAATGATCTCCTCTCTTTCCAGGTAAACTTTGTCACCTATAAGGAGTGTAAATATTCCCTGGTCATTGGTGTCACCTACAAGGAGTGTAAATATTCCCTGGTCATTGGTTTAAGATCAGCTAGTGTGAAATATTTCCTCCACCAAATTTTGGGTGTTTATTTTGACCTAATGAGAAATGTGTAATGGTATTACTTGTCACCTGTATCTAAGTGCTTAGTTAAAATATTACCATTTCTAACGTAATTAATTTCTTTTAGTTTTGAGGTTTATAAATTCGGTTCTGCAGTCGTCAGTTGACCAAATATACTCCTTAAATTATCAACCATGAGGTCCGAATTGCATTTTTGTAAACCATAACTTGATTGTCAATTTTATTTATGGTTTAACTTAATCTTCTTGGTTTAAGGCGAGATATATCCCACATCTCAAGAACTCTTGATGACGACCTTTGTATTTCTTTTAAATATTACTTAAGTATAAATAATGTTTACATGGAAAGTTGTTTTAGTTTTATGATTGTCTAAAACCTATTTTTATAACTTGTAAATAAGAAGACCCAATGATTCTTTTCTAGCTGTCGTCTTCCATTAAACCAGTTATATATATATATATATATAATTTTATGGAAATATGAGGAATCAGTTTTATTGGCTAAGAATAACACCTACAAGGTTGTAACTACGAATCAAATATGTGTTGAATTTTATCTCCAATCTAATTGCTTCCTGCACATCCTTCTTATGTCCATAAAAATTCTATCTCTTTTCATGGTAATCTAGTCATTATCGTATCGTGTTCCTTTTAAATTGTTTGAAGAAACGACTCAGATCTTGTTTTATTTTACTCTACCTACAAGGAATGGTTATGATTATTACTATCTACGTTTTGTAAATTTTTTATAATAAACATAATGGGCATTAGTTCGATAGTATCAATGTTTAAGGTTTGAGTTGGATTACAGATCATGTCGTATCGTGTTCCTTTTAAATTGTTTGAAGAAACGACTCAGTTCTTGTTTTATTTTACTCTATGTACAAGGAATGGTTATGATTATTACTATCTACCTTTTGTAAATATTTGATAATAAACGTAATGGTCATTAGTTCGATAGCATCAATGTTTAAGGTTTGAGTTTGATTACAGATCATGTGTAGTTTTCATATATATAACTACAGATTAAGAACCCTCGCATTCGAGGAACTATCAGGTTCCTTCGTCCGTAGTTGGTTTGTATGGGATTTTTCAGGTTAGTTTTCATATGGAGAGAGATTAAGAACCCTAGTGTTCGAGGAATTATCAGGTTCCTTAGTCTAGTTGGTTTGTATGGGATTTTTCTTCCAAGGGTAAAGTAACCCTAAACCTAATCGAAGTTCAACCGTGACTAACACTGTAACCATAAACTGTATTCAGTAGATTATTTGAACTTGTAAAGAAACTCTTGAAATTTAAAAAATACAATAGCTAGTTTACATAACTTTCCACTTGAATTGGCCTTCTTAATACAAATTCAATGATTGTAAATCAAAGTAATTGATTCTATAGAGAGAGATAGATTGCATATAATATATTGAGTTGACATCTTATGATTGTAAATCAAAGTAATTGAATCTATAAAGAGATAGACTGCATATAATATGTTGAGTTGACATCTTGGTAAAAGGAGAGATTTAATAATCCCATATACACAACCATTTCAATGCAATTACATATCTTACTGAGTACATAATTCTTTGAGAAATGAAACAACCAATGAATGTCCAACAATAGACTAAAGTCCGGCTGCAAATTAACTATCTACAATAGACTAAAGTCCGGCTGCAAAATAACTATCTATGAAATGAAGCAAAGTAGAGAGGTATACAATCAAATCATCATAGTAGATTATAGAAACTGGAATAGACCAATCCATAAACGTGCTAATTTGCTAAATGTCATCAAATCCAAAAGGTTGTTGAAAATTTCTTTTAGCATCTGTTTATGGATAATAAAACTGACATATATCATACACTGTTCGATTTAGTTTCCATGAAATTTTCAACAGAAATGGGCTATTATCTATCAAACTCTACGATTTTCGTAGATCTACCTCTTGCTTAGATCAACACCAAATTTGCATCCTATATTTCATTTACTAACACCACTCAAAATATACGAAAGATTTTATTTATAAACCCCACTCAAATTATAGGGAAATAAATCCTTTGATCCAAATGTAGAAAGAAGTAGAACAATATTCTAGAAGTCAAACATGTTATGGACTTCACTTAAAAATTTCAAAAGAGCAAGCTAAAAAAGGGCTTAGGTCAACCCAAAGATCCACACTTTTACATCGAAATCCTTCTTTTTTACTGCGTAGGTCAACCCCAATATCCCACACTTTTACATCAAAATTCGAAAAGTGAAACGGATTTTAAAACTTAGTTATCACGAAGTGTTCAAATGAATGATTATGGTTGAATATACAAACACTGAATGCATCATCCCTCTGCGTTTTGCACACTGCCCCTCACTATATAAATCGTGTCCCCTTCCATATAACTCAACCTTGCACTATCTCTGAATTCTTAGATACTCCATAAGTGTAGGGGTAATATAATATCAGATTCAAATCCAATGGAGAATTACTATATGAGTATCTCCAAAGACCATGCAGAAATCCCAGAAGTGTTGATAGTTCAAAACGGAGAGGTAATGAGATAGGAATGAAATACAAAAACAAAGAAAACTTTGTGGAGCGATCCCGTTCTTCTTTACCTACGTACCTACACTTGACTCGTGACAGAGTAAATGAGAGTAATTACACAATTTGACACTTCACCTTAATTATGACCATTACAATTTGTCAGCACACCCAGTGCCTAACTGTTGTTTCTAAAAAACAAAATTGAATCTTTCCAAAGGATTGGTAAACACATCTGCTAACTGCTCTTTTGAACCACAAAATTGCAAACTGATGTGGCCATTATTTACAAGCTCACGTATGAAGTGATTGTGACTATCTATGTGTTTACTCTTTCGGTGAAACACATGATTCTTGGACAAGGCGATGGCTGAATTATTGTCATTGAAAATAGGTGTTTGTTTTTGTTCTTCATGCTCAAGCTCACTCAACACTCTTCTTGACCAAATTCCTTGGCAAGATGCTGAAGCTGCTGCTATATACTCCGATTCCACTGAGGCTAGTGCCACAATGGGCTATTTATTGGAGGCCCATGAGATTAAATTTCTTCCCAAAAAGAATTCATATCCTGAAGTACTTTTTCTTTCTATCAGTGCTACCCGCAAAATCGTTGTCTGTGTATCCAATAAGTGATTTATTTTCTAAAGTAGAATAACAAACTCCATCACCTACTATGGCTGCAATATATCTTAAAATTCTTTTTTCCATATTTCCAGTGTGAGTATTTGGGAGAATCCAGAAATCTGGAAATGACACTTACATCATACATAATATCATTCCTAGTAGGAGTAAGATACATGAAAGTGCCAACAAGTATCTTATATAATGTAGAATTAACTTGTACTCCTTGGTCAAATTTGCTTAACGGAGTTCCTGTTGCAATAAGTGTGTTTACAGGTTTACAATTTTCCTTTTTGAATCTCTTCAAAACATCAGAGGCATACCTCTTTTGACTAATGAATACGCCATGTTCATATTGTTCTACTTCTAATCCAAGAAAGTATTTCATTAAGTCAAGATCAGTCATTTCAAATTTCTCTTTCATGGTTGTTTGAAAGTCTTTCAACATTAAATTCTCTGTGTATATCATGTCATCTATATAAAGGAAAACAATCATGATTTTTCTTTGCTCATCTTTTGTAATATCCCGAATTTTGGACCTACCATTTATACGCATGAGCTTATTAATCATGATGATTATATTGATGTTTTATTTTATATTGGGTCAAATACCCCACTGCATATGAACATCATGATTCGTTTTGCATATTGGGTGAAAGCCAATTGTTGGTGATACATATGGATATAAATGCTGGTTGTGCTAGGCGTGGACCCTGAAGCACATGATTGATGAAATTTTTGTGTTGGGCATGGACCCTGAAGCACATGATGGATGAGATGTTTTGTGTTGAGCGAGAGGCTTTGGAGAACATGAGTACTTACATTTGTGTTGAGCATAAAGCTCTCGAACACATCAAAATATAATTGGAAATGTTGGACATAAGCCCTGGAGCATTCCATGTTGATGTTGAGCATAAGCTCTGGAGCATCGGATCTTTTGCCATTGTATCCCTAGGTGTATCGTACAAGTACATCCTTGCATTTAGTGTTCAGCGAAAGCTCTGAAATTGCACTCAAGGAGCTATTATAATATTTTTATTATTAATATTTAATATTATTTATGACCGACATATAATGTTTATTATTATTTTTTATTTTGTTAGGAATGAACATTACAACATCTCCCCCATACATGGTTTTAGAACCATGTGCAGTCCCTCCTAAAACCATGGGTTGTTTAGGAGGCCTTGCAGATGGTTTTAAAACCATTTGCAAGGCCCTCCTAAACTATGTACAATAAAACCATGGGTTGTATAGCAGGCCTTGCACATGGTTTTAAAACCATTTGCAAGGCCCTCCTAAACCATGTACAATAAAACCATGGGTTAGTTAAGAGGCCTTGCACATGGTTTTAAAACAATGTGCAAGGCCAACATTTTTTTGCGGACAATTCAACTTTTTATTTTTTATTTATTTTTAGGTAGGAACATTACAAATCTCCCCCATATTAAGTTGGTTTTTTGGCCGGCATTTATTTTGGGGGATAATTAATTTTTTGTTTTTTAATGGCCAGCAAAATATATTTATTACTTCTTACTTTTTAGAAGTAAAAAGTAATATTATGTAACGCTACAAGATCTCCCCCATACTGGATTGTAGAGCGCCTCTCAAAGTAATAAGTTACTTTACAAACATATAAATAATACACCCCTCATGAAAATGAATGAGGGGCATACCCGTGTACCAACATTATTATAGTGAACAAATGATTGAAAATTTAAATTTCATTATTTATTTTATTATTATAATTTTTTTTCCTTTTTTAAAAATTTAAATTTAATGTTGTTGTTGTTATTATTATTATTATTATTATTATTATTATTATTATTATTATTATTATTATTATTATTATTATTATCAAGCAAAAACAAAAATGAATGCATAATATATACCTTATACGAATAGTGTTACACTGAACAAGTGATTGAAAATTTAAATCCTATTAGTTATTTTATTATTATAAATTATTTCAATTTTTAAATTTTAATTTTAATTTTAATTTAGTTATAATTATATTTCTTATTATAAAAAAAACGAAACCTAAATTTCTAAAACTACAAAGTATTTATAATCAACTCATATTTATAAAAAAAAATATAAAAATCAAATTTCTGGAAAGGTAAATTAATTTTATTATTTAATTGACCAATATTAAATTAAAATATATTTAGATTTATTTTTTTAAACTAAAAAAGTTGTAACTTGTTATTGAAAATTGGAATCAAAGCTACATAAAAGTTTCAAATGAACAACGTCTTATGTTAAAACAAGAGACTCGAAAGGACTTTCAATAAAACATTCCTATTACAAAACCGATTTCATGTAGCTATTTAAACTAACATGGCTAGAGACTATATCCTTTTAGATCAGATCAAAAGTTACAAATAGAACAAGGTAAGAGATACATTTCTAGAAAATATAGACAAAGTCAGAACCCACCATCTAATCTTTTAAAAGTTATTTGAAACACATAAAACCATCCATATCCCAAAGGGTTTTTTAAGATAGAATGTCTTCCCAAGCTCTTTGTGAATATGTTATGTTCAAATGTTCAAAGGAAACGTATGAGAAATAGTTAACTAGCTCACCTATTTCGGAAACCCATTAACCCAAATTGATTACATATTTACATGTTCAAAGGAAATGTATGAGAAATAGTTAACTAGCTCACATGTTTCGGAAACCCATTAATCCAAATTGATTATTTGTAAAGAAGATAATATAGTTTCCTAGTCGACCACCGCTCTTGAATATCCAAAAATTTTGATATTAAAAATTCCCTTTCTCCTAGAAAACCATATTAGTCACTCAAAGAGCATTAATTTATTCCCTTGTGTTGGATCCTTTTCCACCAGCCATCCATTAATTAATTTAATAATCAATTTTGATCTTCAAGATCGTATCCACACCGTATCGACACTACAAATGCCCTCCTTCACAACAACATCAAAATAGCCAATAGGTATACCATCCATTTGGAATTTTGAGAACACGTATCTTGTGATTAACGTTCTCTTTATAGTACTCAAAGAGGGAGTTATCAACCTTTGTAGAGATAAAGAACAAGAATCATAAAAAATATAGCTATTTCTTCCTTTACACTACTCCCATATAGTAAAGAAAGGGAGCTCCTTGTATTTTATATAAGTCTGTAGCTACTAGGATACATAGTCCTTGAAATTAGATAAAGTCCATTTATATTGAATATTTTGAAATCCATAGAGTTCAAACCATACAGATCTAAAGAAATGACAATGAGAAAAAATATGTGAGATTGTTTGATATTCCTTCATACATAAGTGACATATCCCGAGCCCAATAAATCCTCTCTTAATAACGTTATCCCAAGGGAGAATTTTTTTCTCAAGACAAAACCATAATAAACATCTAATTTTTTACTATAATCACCTCAAATTCCTTTCTAGTAGTAAGAATACCATTCTCACCTTCATAGACCCAAACCATTTCATCCTATTTATGAGTTAATGTGATCCGCGTACCATTTAGAACCTCAACATAACCATTCCATTCATCTGTGACCTCCAAAGATAATCATAATCATTTGTCGAGTACCAATAAGTTTAAGAAGCTCTAGGACCTAAAATATGCCTCACCTATGATAGAACTTGTATATCTTCCGAATGAAATTGATCCATCAATAAGGAGGATAGATTGCAATCACCCATTTATCCTATAAAAAGATCAATACCAATAAATATATGAGTGCCTCTACCTGATTTCTAGCATAGATATTTCCCCACTATTGGAAAGGATCGTAGTAAACCCCACAGTGACCCCACGAAATAATGGATATATTGGAAGGCACACCACAATAATTACTAACCCATCATGCTATAGAGAATGATTTTTAATATTTGTTTCTAAGCACTCTTCTGCACTGACTATCCTCGAATAGCCCTTTTCATAGGATTTTGGTGCACATAGACTTGACTAAAAAAAAGCCAGATTTTTTTATCCCCCATCCACCTAAATATTGAGGAAGAGATAAACTCTCCCAAGAAGTTAAGTGAAGTTTTGAAGCTCCAATATTACATTTCCATAGAAAGTGAAATGTATTCTTTCTAATTGCATTGATAATATAAATAGAAACCATATTGAGAGAGAATCAATAGACTAGAATAATTTCCAACACTGATTTAGCTAGTATAAGTCTACCTCCAATTGAAAGGCATCTCAACGTCTAGTTGTTAATCCTCTTATCCACTTTTTGAATAATCAAGTTCCAATCCTAAGTACTATAAAAATTAGTCTTCATGTAACACCCCCTTAGAACGCATCCAGAAAATGCGAAGTGTAAGTAAAAGGAACTGTAAGTACTAATCCTAACTTTATCAAAATTTTGATGAAATTGGTAATGTTAGGTGGATGAAAGTGTTGCACGACTAAAACAATGTTTGGGGATGAATCCACTAGGGAGGGAATGTAAAAGTTTAGCGAATCCTTGGGATTAAGTAAATATCACCTAAGGTCATCATGGTTTCGGAAGCATACCAAAAGTAAGCCGATAGAAATCCTAAGACTTAAAGGGTAATTTACCACTCCTAAACTCCGTACATACTTCATTCAAGAACGAGATCTGCTTTTGTGAGACATTATCTATGCCGAGCAAAAATTATGGTATAAAAGTTAGTACATCTCGTTGTAATAGTTAAACGCTAAAAACACCTCTTTGTGGAACATGGAATGTAATGTTATGAAGTTGGTATTTTTAGTATTCTCTTTACATATAGATAATTACTTTAAGGGATATCTAAGAGAAGATTGTGGAATCCTCGAGACACCTAAAAAGGTATTATAATGAAAGAACTTTGATACACATATATTGGTTATTACATAGAATATTATATATATATAAATGAAAAAACTTTAATTATGTGAGAAATATAAATACAAAATATATATGTTGGTTATGCTATATATATATATATATATAACATAGAATATTATCTGGAAAAACTTTAATGATATGTGATATATATACACATATATATTGGTTATACCGTAATATAAATATAAGGCAATAAAAAACCTGGATATTTATATATATGAGTAGAACATTACATATAATGGAAAAACTATAAATTATGTACTTCGATATTTTGGATGAGTTTTCACTTATATGAGTTTACTTATCGACTTGTAGCATGCCGGGGGGGTTTTAACTTTATAAATGAGTAAGCTGGTGGTGCGATTTTTCCTTGGAGGTAATGGTGGGATTTTTTTCCCTTAGTAAGAGATGGGAAAAACTTTTCCTGCCACTTGTTACTGTTGGAAGAAAACGTGCATACTTTTCCATGTGTCTCGTGGAGGAGAAAAGAGTTTTTCCTTTTTAAAGACATGATTTCTGAAAGGAAAGGGCGCCACTAATGGGAACCCGGGTTACATATGGGATTCTTATAGCAGAAGGATTGGACGACGAGGGCGAACAGAAAGATTTGGAGTTCTACAAGCAGCAGGAGAAATCTTTGTTCAAGAAATTCTCGCAGGGCCAGAACGAACTGTTAAGGATGACAATTGAAGATAGCCACTTTGTATTTCAACTACTGCGATTTCTAAATGTAGGTATGCCTTCATTTTTTTTAAAATAATTGTGAATGCTTGAGTTTTGGCCAATCCCTGATCTGAATATATATATATATATATATATATATATATATATATATATATATATATATATTTTGTNTTTTAAATAATTGTGAATGCCCATATTTTGGTCAAGCCGTGATCTGAAATTATATTGCATTGACTGACATCGATTTTCTTAAATGTTTTAGATCTGCAACGATTCCAGTCTGATAGGTTTTAGATCTAAAGTTATGGTGCTTTCGATCGATGGATAAGAGACCAAGTTCATATTACATTGGTGGCCAACGAGTTTCTTGAAATGTTTTAGATATGCAGCTATTCGAGTTGATAGGTTTTAGATCTAAATGTGGATGTCTGCGATTTATGGATAAGAAACCAAGTTGATTGACTTCCAGCGATTTCTTTAAACGTTTTAGATCTGCAGTGATTCTAGTTTTGATAGATTATAGAATTGAGTGTGTTGATTCCTGCTATTATGGATTAAAGACTACATGCGGTTTCTGATATGAGATCAAGTTTGATAATGTATGGCATTGGTGCGTTTTCAATGGACTATGATTTGAACTTTGGGTTGCTAAAATTGCATAATCTGGAAAGCCATGGTAACAAGGTCACTCAATCCATTTCTGGAGTCAAAATTTCCATTTCTGGAATCAAAATTTCAATTCTAGCAACATAAAGTGTGATAATTCTAGAAACATAAAGTGTGATTTTAATGATTTTTAAGATCCCGAGATTCCTTGAAAAACCATGTAAAAAGATGCAAATCTCTAAACATTAACTTACTCCATTAGCATCTATTGGATTTGCATATATATATCTTTAAATTAGAAAAATCAATCAAATTTTGGTCAAATCCAAATTGGCTTATCTATATATATGTTGGATTCTCGTTAGAAAATCTAGTGGAATACTAATGCAAATCCTTAAAATATTAAACATATTAAACATTAGGTTACTCTGATGTTAATGGTTACCATTTTTATCATGGATTTCAACTTTCGTTCATTTAAGATAATCAAACAACGATAATCAAGTAGAGAGGCCGTCTAAGTCAAGGGAACTATTTAAACATAATCTTTATCAAGGATTGAAACCATTGAAGGTTCTTTATGCATGTGTACATAGAGAGGCCCTCTAAGTCAAGGGAACGATTTAAACATAATCTTTATCAAGGATTGAAACGATTGAAGGTTCTTTATGCATGTGTACATTGAGACACCTATTTCAATGCACATGGCAAATAAGTTAGTCAAGCTTAAGTAATCATTTTATTATTTGGTTTGTATGCCAAATAACATGAATTATTATATTATTTCATCATTTGTTGGGGAAAATTGTATATTATATTTATAGTTGTTTATATTTTAGAATTTGGGGTGGACTATTAGGTATGGTTTTTTGTAGATTGAATAAATATGAGACAAGTGCATTGTCAAAATTGATTTTATGGGCATAGTTCTAAATTCGAAATAAAAAATATATATATAAAATAAATACTATGCTCTTTTGCAATTAAGAGTGTCAAATACTTGGGATATGTAATTGACTTAGCACGAATTCAAGTCAACCCATAAAAGATACAAGTCTTGAGAGGATGGATGGCTCCAAGAAACATTCATGAACTAAGGAGTTTCCTTGGTATAGAAATTTTCTATTGTTTTCAACTACTACATGAAAGAGAATTTTCTTTACAAGATGCGACAACTTTGTGTATAGTATAGATGAACACATACATAAGCTCATTTGGGATGCATACTTCAACAAAACAATAGATCATTTTAAAGTGTAACATACTCTCACATTACTTCATAAGAATTTTGATTATCCTTCACTCAAAACGGATGCCGACAAGTATATAAAGTATTTTGTGCTTCGTTCCATCATAAAGCCATTGAATCAATGAAAATGCTTGTGTACACCCTTTCCCATTTGAATTCAACCATGGGAATCCATTTCCTTGGAATACTTTCTTGGATATCCTTTCACTAAAACCGAACATGATACAATCTTTGTAGTGGTTTATAAGCTCTCTAAAATGGTTTTTTTTCATTCCTTGCAGAAAGACTATGATAATAGAAAAGTATACTTAGTTATTCTTTAATAATGTTAGGAAAAACTATGGCTTACTGACTAAATTAATATCTAACAAACATTCCATATTTGTCAGCACTCTCTGGAAAACACTATGGTAGCAACTCGACATACAACTATCTACGTCGATTGTATTACATGCTCAAACCAATGGACAGACAAAAGTTGTGTTCATAATTGGTGGTATATTAGCTTTCCATGAAAAAAAAAACATTGTAGAACATGGGATGAAAGTCTCTAATACATTCACCATAGCTATAATCAAGAACACCGGTACAATCCTCAAGGAAAGAGAATGTTTGAAGTCTGTTATGGATTTCATCCCTTGATTTATATTGACTTAATCAATCAACCGAAAAGTTTGAATGAGATATAACATGAATAACAAGAAGCTCAAAAATTACACAATGCAAAAGATATGGCTTATGTGATTCAAAAATAAGCATGAGAGATGTTGTATTGAGCTAGTGAGAAATTCAAATCGTAGCATGATATGCATTATATTCGTCATTCATTCAAAACTAGGGATGAGGTGTATTTCAATCTTAGGAAACAAATTTTTAGTGGTTCGATAAGAATTTGAATCCTTTACCATATGGTCCTTGCACCATGCTTGAGAAAATTGGGGAAAATGATTTTAGGCTCCATATCCCAACATATATGGCTTTGCATCCTGTTTTCAATGTGGACTTGCTTCAACTATATTTTCCACCACTATTATAATATATCAACTTAAAACTACAAGATACAAAATACATCCACCATATGTTCAAGAGCCCCTTACCATCAATACCATTGATTGAAAACAAACAAACCACATAAGGGACCATATCATAACAAAAATATTTTGAACAACTTATTGAACAAGTTTTGCACAACTCTTGTTCTTGTGTTACTTTATCTGCATAAACCATTTGAAATTGATGCTGATACATCAGGTAATGATATGGGAAATGTGGTTACTTAAGTAGGTCATTGATTGA
Organism: Pseudotsuga menziesii; assembly: GCA_001517045.1. Lineage (NCBI taxonomy): Eukaryota > Viridiplantae > Streptophyta > Pinopsida > Pinales > Pinaceae > Pseudotsuga > Pseudotsuga menziesii. Next base: position 168,286 of record LPNX011164250.1, read on the forward strand.
GGTTCCATTTGGAAACTTTAAATAAATACTATTCACAATAATTTGACTTATGAAATGGAACAATATTTCATTTTACAAGTACTTAAGCAATCAATACACTACATTTTAGAAAAATAAATGGTCATTCATATAGATGATAAGCCTCTACAGTTTTCTTCCTCATAATCTAAGTCATAGAAGTTGAAACAACTCAAGCGGATCAGTTACCCTACAACAATTTAAGCTGGTAACTAAGCATCGAAAAGGAAAAGTGAATGGGAAACTAATTTCCTTAGTAAACCACCAATATATTAGCTTTTTATGTTGCTAAGTATGCATGGTTATGACACTATTACTTGGCATTGGTAGTATGAAAAGGACACAAAATTATCTTAAGTGTATCAGAAACTCTAAATAAGTGAGTCAATTCTTCTTAACTACTATGAAGGAAAATTTGCTTCACAATCTAGGACAACTTTGTGTACCTCTAGGTGAATACATGGTTATACTCATTTCGGATGAAAACTAAAAAAAAACATGTAATTTTGGAGTGGAAAATACTCTCACATTACTCTATAAGTATTTATATTGCCCTTCACTCAAGATGGATGCCGATAAGTATATCAAGTCATATATGGTTTGTGCCATCATCAATCCATTAAACCAATGAAAATGGTTGTGTACAAACTTTACCATTATAATTAAACCATGGGAATCCATTTCATTGGACGACTTGACAAGATATCCCATCACCAGAAAACAACATGATACAATCTTGATAGTGGTTAATAGATTCTCTAAAAGGGTTTTCCTCATTCTTTGTAAACACTATGAAAACACAATAGTCTGTTTAGTTGTTCTTCAAGAATGTTTCGAAACACTATGGCTTACTGTATAAAATCATCTCTACCAGAAATTCCATATTTGTCAACACCTTTTAGAAAACACTATCACACCAACTCAACACACTATTATCTATCTTGATCATGTTCCATGTTCAGACCAATGGAAATACAAAAGTTGTGAATCACAAGGTGGTATAGTTTCTTATCATGAACAACCACAAACATCACAGAACATGGGATAAAACTCTCATGTACATTCATCATAGCTATAATTGAGCACACTAGTACAATTCAACAAGAAAGACTACGTTTGAAGTATGTTATATATTTAATCGCTTAACGCCTATTGAATCAATCTGTCAATCGACAAGTTTGATAAACATAGACCATGAAAAATGAAAATTTGGAAACGAAATCAATGTCAAATATATGATTTGTGTGATTCAAAAATAATCATGAGAGGTGTTTCTTCGGTCTAGCGATAAATCTAAAGCCCAACACAACATGCATCGTATTCCTCATTCATTCAAAATTTCAGATTAGGTGTAGTTGCATATTAAGAAGAAAATATTTGGTAGATTTCATAGGACTACAAACACTTTACGATATGGTCCTTGCACTATTATTGAGAATGTGGGGGTAAATGATGTTAAGCTCCACATTCCAACATATATGGGTTTGCATCCTATAATCAATGTGGATTTATTTGACTGTATTTTCCACCACTTTTATAATAGATAAACTTAACTCTTAAATATATAGAAGACATCCATACATATGTTCAATAACTCCATACCATCAACACCATTGTTGGAAGTCAAGAACAGCACACAAAACTGCAAACAATTCCCTTGTCTTAGGTAACCAAAGCAGGATAAATCCTATCTCAAGGAAAGTGATATCCCCTCACCAAATTGGAGAAGAATTTTACTAATGTGATTAGGCATGAAATTGGGACCTTTGCGAAATAACAGGGAAGGTTTAATCCATTTTAGGGCTCTATTGGTGTCCTTAATAAGTTCGTAGTCCCATTCAACTCCTTGGTTGGATTTGAGTCAAATTGACTCAATTGAGCCTATAGATCTATCGATATATAAGCTATGTTGATGGACACAATCTTATCCAATATTTTTTCATCATACATTCCCTATAGAATTTGATGACTCCAACACATGTCGGATGACTTTATAAACAATCAAAAGGAATCAAGAAGATGTGATCAATGTGACAACAATGCTATTCATGTTCTTCTAGCCAATAGATGCGAAGAGGATGGTTGGTCTCCTCAATCGCATTATATCTTCATATTTCTAGCTAAAACGTGATCAGTAGGAACCCAAGCATCCCTCATATTTGTATATATACCTATAAGCTGAAATATGAGAGGGTTCCTTGTTCAGTACTACACTAATATGAGTCCTGAAAGAGAAGGGTTGATTGGTTACTCATGGTTCCTTCATTTGACATCTATTCATACAAAAGCATATTTTGACTCAGTACACATTGATTACGAGTTGCTTTATGGTCTTAAGAGACTTACGACACATAGATGACTACTAAAAAAAACATGATCTTTCACCATTGGTGTTTCTCCATTATTAATTATTGACTTGAATTTACATGTGATTTGTAATGTCTTTTACTTTCAATAATTTTTGTTTGGTTATTATATAAATTGGTTTTCTTATTTAGTCTATTATTGTTCACTCCCACCAGAAAAAATCTCGACTCATTCAATTAACTACATTGTACTCTTGTTGACTCCCTAGACGAAAGTGATAAAGTCAATATTGTTGGACTTACGATTGTTGTTAGACTAAAACCCCCATGTGTTAATCTCCACTACAATCACTAGAGTTAGGATATAAGGAGGTAGTTAGTACATGTCATGAAATTCATTGGGAGCGTTGAACCGAATGTCCAACAATCTCCCCCTCCCCACATGCAAGTTGGGTGAGTTTCAAATAATTGACCTATAGCTCTGATACCATTTGTTGGACTTATGATTACTGTTAGAACAAAATATGCAGGTGTTAATCTGTGCTACAATCTCCATAGTAAGGATGTCGGGAGGTGGTTGGTTCATGTCATAATACTCATAGTGAGCATTGAATCCAATGTACAACAAACATAGAGTATAAAATATAATATCTAACAAAGAGAGGTCTCAATAATAAAGATGGTTCGAATGATGAATCAAGACTACTCACCATGTCGATTTATTATTATAACAAGCCACCATCACCTCCACTATCTCCTCATTCTATTGAAATCAAAGATATTCCTCTCATAGAGAAAGATAATAGGATCATGGATGAGATCAATGGGTCCCCCTTGATGTTTAATGTGGTTTTTAGTGAGATTGTTATTGAATTGAAACTAGGACATATGCAATTTTCCACTGTTTGTTTTAGGAAAATTCTATCTCATGTTATTATTGTTAAATGAGACAAGTTTTTAATTGAAGCCAAGACCAATGCGATTTGTCACTAGTATTTGAGGAAATATTGTCTAAAATGAGCCGTTTTCTTAATTGAAACTAGGACATGGAAATTTGGCACATGGATTGAGAAAATAACATCTCATATTTATTGTTGATTTTTCTCTTCACTGTTGAATGCTATTCTTTTTCCTTCAATGCGTTGATCTACAATTATTGTTCATGCATGATTTTCTCCTATTCTTTCAGGGAAATAAGCTATGAATAGGGAATTGCTTTTGTTTTGTTCCATTTAGATTATGTTTCCCAAAGACATTTTTCTCCTCCCCACCCAAAATAACATTCTAAATCCCCCACCATCATTTAGAACTCACTACATTCATGTATTGTCCCAAAAATTGAAAATATTTTTTTTTAGTAGGCTAGTCAAAACTACCTATGCTAGACATTATTGGACTGGCGGAATGTGTCGTACTCTATTTATATTGTTGTTTTATCATAAGTTGTTTTTACGTCCTACTTCCTCACTTTCAGATGTGATTATTAATGTGTTTACTTATAATGTCGTAATGTTGATTAATATGTTATGATTATGGTTACACAATGCTATGTATGTTAGATACCTTAATTATGTGCTTCACTAATTTTCACATGTTTTTACTGTCGTATACATGATTTTGACTTAACTTTGTTAATGGATAAAGGGGTGGAGTGGCGGTACTAGTTTCCCATGTAACTACCTGAGAGGTAATAGTTTATACTTGTCCTAGCAGGATTACTTAGTTCTGTTGAACTAATGCACTTCTTCCTTTTTATGTGCAGGTTGACTTAGTGTTGGAAAACTGTTTATAACAAGCTAAATGAAAAATCCAATAGTTTGAGTTACTAGCGCACATCTTTGTAGATCTATCCTATCGACATTATGCTACTTGCAATTGTGTTTATTACGTCGTTATTATAGTGACAGGTTCCTAGAACACTTATTATCTATGTGGCATTGATTCATTACTTATGTGTCACTTAGTTACTATGGTGTAAATGCTTAAGACATGTTCATGTCCTAACATATGTTTATTTTAAAGTTTGTGACTTTTGTAAAAATTTTGGCTTAAAAAAATATTCCATGGCATATTTCATATGCCATGGTCTTAGGGATTAAAGCCTAAGTAGTCGATGCACACGGTCTCAAGGATTAAAGGATAAATTATTCGATGCATGTAATAATTTAAGCCTTATGTTGATTTGGGTGGTAAGTTTGCGATATAGTTCATAGAATATACGATTATGGGTCTGGTGTGTATTAATGGTGGCCAAGGTGGCTATATAAATGCACCTTGGGAAGAGGGGAAGCCACGCTTAGGGATTGGACCAAGCGTTAGTTTGGTCATTTTGCAACATTGTTGTTTTCTATTTGCTCCAGTGCAGTATGAAGGAAATGATTTCGATGGATTAGAAAACATGTATGATATTAGTTTGGTTTCACGGCATCAATTGCTTGTTTTAGCTTGTTTAAAATATCATACATCACATCGTGGCTTTCGTTCTGTGGTTGTAGGTTATAAGGGTGGCGGGGAAAGGCGTGGTTTGTAGCTCGAGGGCAAGGCCATGGGAAAATCCATACCCTTATGGTAAGCTTGTTGAACAAGTATTCACTTGCCACCTCTTGGCTTCGTGGTTATGAATGAGTTATCACTCGTTGTTGTTTGGGTTTGCTTGAGTATGGTTCCAATGGACGCGTTTGGGATTGGGGTGGTTTGACTATAACTTAAAAGAGCTCTGCATTTGGAATCCTACATGCATTGGGCTTTTACTAGTTGGGGTTTTCATTTTTCCTTCAGGCCTGAATCATTTAGATGTAAATGGATTTATTAATGGGCACTCTTTGTAGCAAAAAAGGCCTCGGTAAATTCTCAACATGATCTGTGTATTTTGTAATCAATGACTTTGTTATGATACTAGTTTTGGGCAGCACCACTACTTGAAATGGTGCAATGCCATATGGAAACGACTGGGTTTATGAATATATGTTGCGTTGGTTTTCTATGGTTGTTAATGATGTGGATTGTATGGATTCCCCTTCGTTATTTAATTTGTTTGTAAGGATGATAATGGGTGACAATGTTATGACACTCACCATTATAGCTGCGATAGCATAAATGGGTGCAGACTTATTGCTATAATTATGATGCTTAAAATGAAATGCAAGGTCGACTATTGGTGTAAACCCTTCATTGGAAAATGTTGTTGTTTGTTATTTCGTGACATGGTTTTATAGCATTTTAATTGACTGTGTGGTTAAGTATGAAGCCGCGGTCCATAGGTGAGTGCGTGTATATTTTAATAATGGGTCTTATGACCTCTGTGTAAATAATTGATTATTATTTTTTAATCCGACATATATACTTTGTATGTAGCATGGATTTTGATTATTGCAATGTGTTTATAAGAGGTAGAAAAAGGATAATGAAATCCTACAGGAAAATGTCACTGTGGTTTTGTAAAGAAAGAACCCTACAGGATTCGATCTTGCGACCTCTATACAATTACCTTGGGTCACTTAAATGAATACTATGTATTTAATAATTTATGGTTTTATTAGATTGGACATTGTATTTTATGGTATGTGATTTCTATAATGTAGATTCTAATGTTATATGGTTTGAATGGTTATTTATGCAATGATTTTATAATGTTGATAATAACATTACTGTCTATGCTTTTGTAGATGTAGCTAGTATTAATGTTATAATTCGTGAACAATTTATATGGGCTCGATACTAGGACTTTCAATTGATTTGTGATATTTATTGGGTTAATGGAAAGTGATCATGTTTATCTTGGTTATTAGCATAGTTTTATTTATACAGACCTTGAGCGGTCTTTGTTGGTTTTTATCTTAACTTAGTTACTTATAGTTTATGGTTACTCTTAGATATGTTTATAGTATTGTTAAATTAGAATTTACAGTTCTTTTTTATACCTGATATAATATATATATAATATTTATTAGATTATATTTATTATATCAGTTTATAATAATCTATAATTAAGTTTGCTTAAATCTTGACCTGAAATTAGTTTTTTTTACTTCTAAACTAGGCTCTACTGACAATATGAAATCTGCGAGTAGGGTTCCTAAACAAATAAAATATATAGGAACTATTTTTAAAAATAAAAGCAAGTTTCAAAAGAACAAAGTTTAATATGTAGAATAGAATACGCAATTATCATGATCTCCATAATGGCTGAAGATATACAATGGATCAAGATATCCATAATAGCAGGAAATGTCTGAGATATACTGGAATCAATTCACGAGAGCTGAAATCTCATGAACACTAGCACGATCAAGGAGGTAGCATATAAGAGATGCCACCAATCTGGAAGGTCTTCTACACAAACTGCTACGAGTACATGTCCTACTATGTGAATAGAGGTGTTGAGGTCGAACATAGTAGTCCATCGTCTGATTATTAGTCATTGATGTATACCGTTAACAGACACGAGATCACCCACCGATAATGAAAATGGGAATCAAGGTACTAGAGTGCAAACTAACAAGTGTGAATAAATGTGTTGATGTGGAACACTTGAGAGGATCCATCGATCATGGGACATTGATGTATTCCCAAAGACTGTCGATGGCGAGAGAACCTACCACTGATGACTGCAAGTCTCAAGGCACTCAAAATGAATCTAGATTCCAATCCCAGAATAAATGATCTGAAGTTGATGGGAAGAAATCCGCTGGAAGGAGGGAATTAAGGCATCCCCCATCATCCAACATGAGGTACTCAGCAAAGATGTATAATGTGGAAGGACTTGATCATAAGGTGCACGAACCGGTAACTGTATCGGGAATGGCTGACATGAAAAGTCAAGATAACTGAAGAATGGCTGAATCAGGTTTCAACTTCCTTCGAACAAGAGCATAACGACGAATGGTGACTGAATAAAGGAAACATAGACTCGATATACAAACTGGGATATCTCTGCGACATAGGAGGCATCGACAGAGGCTCCATTAGGACTGGAAGATTAACCAGTCGGTGGAGATAAACTCTGATAAATGAGTACAGCTCCTAAAGTCAAACTATAAACCCAACCAATGGATGTGATATACAGTGCTCTGTTCGAGGGCGACATGACTCGACAACTGCCAAAGATAACATCTTTTCTTGTCCGTCTTTTTGGTTTTTTAATTTTTTTCTTTTTGGACTTTTTCAAATATTTAAAAAGCTTGAAAATGAATAAAACTGTTTTATAGTTACAGACTAGGAGGAGATGAGTGTCATAGGGGAAAACAAACTAGTTCCAAGTAGTGTAACATACCTATGCTCAATGCAAGGACACATGTGTAGGATGTCGACACTCGGGGGAAAAATCCCCTCTCAGTAAAAAGGGAATCAAGCTACAAAGGATATATAAAATGGCTCTGCATGGCTACACATGAGACACGCTCCGGCTATGTGGTTGAAGTGCAATGTCAGGGAAGCTGGCGTAAGGCTCAATAAGGCAGGAAAAGCTCATGCTAATGCAATTACAACTTGACATAAGGGAGTCCTAAGGAAAATAGGACAGCAAAAGATCAAGAGGAGTATGAGGCTCTTGCGAAATGTCATGGAAGTACGATACAACAGACTCTCACACCCTAAAGGACAAAACGTCAGCATGGGCACCAAATGCAAATAAGGCGCTAAATAGGGTACCCATGTAAGGTCAAGCTCTGCCACTCATACCATGCCACTTCTAAAACAACAAGAAGGTTTCGTGACATATTAGAGTGAGTTCTTACCTAAGGCTATGATGAAACGGTCATAAGGTCATGCAAAATGCAAACGGTGGTGAAACCTAACCTATATGCTAGTTTGGACATGATACCTAAGATAAGTATGAACGGGTCAATCCCACGACTGAAACGGCTCTGAAAAAGGCCTCCTACATCATGAGTTAGGTCAAAAACGGTCCAGAATGATTAGAAATTGTTGAAACTATAGGAAAGGGGGTAAAAATTTAAAAAAAAATTCGAATTTTCTATAAATAGTAAACAATTTAAAATATTATAAAACATTTGAAATTTTTACCCAGTTGAGCCTAGATTTTCCACATCAAATTCTAGGATATCCAGCCAGTGGAATCCACTGCTGTTTCTTCCAGCTACTTACCCATGCTCTTCTCTTCCATTTTGATGCAATTTTTATGAAATTCCATGGTCATTTGAGGTTTCTAGGCCAAACTAAAAAGGGCGTTGCAGCCCACACAGAAATCGAGGGTTTTTCCATGTATAGGGCTGGATATATGTGGAAAATGCCCCCCCAGTCACGTACATACACGGTTGTTTGGGAAATAGTCGTGTGTGAGGCCGCACATGAGGTTTTTTAAGTAATCTAATGGGAAAACTTACAATTTTTTATGCAGGATGGTCCTAGAATGGAGAGAGCATGAACATGGTGAGGTAGAGGAGGCAGCAAGGGCCGATCTAATGGCTCAACAAGCTCTACGTGCATGTGGACTCTATAAGTTTTGGTGTCTTGGTGGCTTGAGGGCCAAACCAAGACTACTGCAAATGCAGGTGGATTACTGTGATCCAAACTCTGAGTCCTTCCAGATAGATGGGATGTCCCTCACTATAGAGGTGGAGGACATATACTTTATTACTAGACTTTCCCAATGGGGGGAAGTAGTGAACCTTCATTCTCATGGTGGGCCCAGAGGTGGCCTGACTATAAATGAGTACATTGCGGTGTACTACTATCTAGACACAGAGAAGGTGGGGAGTCAGGTCCCAACCAACTCTATACAGGTGCTGGGGCTAAAGGCTATTCTATTGACATTGAGCAGGATAGCAGGCTTGGAATCACTCCACCAGGCCTCGCAGCCTCTGATGTTCTATGCAGTGGAGTATATGAGACCCATGGTCTATGACTGGAGCACTACACTACTGAGCAACATCAAACATGAGCTCAGTGAGTGTAAGGTAGGCAGAGTGTGGAACTTCGGGTTCACCAGTATATTCAGCACATTTTTCTTCGAGCGTGTTCCAGGATTGAGCCTCAGAGTTGACGTTCCTCTTCACGGGGTTCGAGATCCAGCCCAACGCTATTGGGAAGATGCGTTACGTAGACTGGGGGGAGCTAGGGTGTCCAAACCCTATCCAGCTGAGTTCTTTCCGTGGTGGCGATGACAGATAGTTTCCATCGATGACTACCCGTATGCAGAGATTGATTTCTGGGGGGACCCGGACATGCCGCTACCACCAGGATCGGCATATGGTGGTAAAGGTAATGAATCTCGACCCTCTTATTAAATTTTTTTTGTTTTCTGATTATATGGAATCAAAAGACATATTTTTGTGTGACAATACATAGTGAAATATACCATTTGCAGGCAGATGTGGGACCACGGCAGCCCGAAGGCTTCCCTCATCATAGACGAAGGGGAAGAGGAGATGATATCACGGGTTTGGATGCGGAGCGGATGCTCCAGAGCATTCATACCAATTTTGTGAGGCTGACACATAGGGTTCCCATGGTGCAAGTCAAGGACTTTCCTAAGGCTATGCAGCGCCAGGTGGTGGGTGTACCATGTGCATGGGTGCAATTATTTTGATGGCTAGCTAGAGCTGTAGTGACCTTTCATGATCACAACCCTCCTCCTCCTCCACAGGCTTAGATACCTGGGAGTTATATATTTTGTACTACTGTGTATTGTATCTTTGTGGCTCGAGAGCCCCATTTTTGTATCATGACGCTATGTATTACCACATTTTGGATGTTTATATAAAATTTTTATGGTGATAGGTTTATTTATTTACATGTGTAAAAATTTGTGTTTGTGATGAGTTTATTATGTATGAAACAAATGCCAATCTAACATGTAGTTAGCATATGAGTCAGCAACTTGATTATTAATTCTTGGAATATGTATGTATGTTATATTGTCAAATTTCCATTCTAATAATCTCACACGTAAGAATATTCTTAATAATGTCGGATCTCTAACATGGTACAAACAATTAAGCTATGAGACTACTAACTCTGAATCAAGACGTACCTCAAGAGAGACAACGCCATGTGAAATGGCATCTCGTAGAAGCTCAATAACGACACTATATTCAACAACATTGTTTGAAGATGGCCTCAAACATATGCCTCCTGAAGACAGTACCTAACCCATAGGAGTATAAATCACCCAAGCAACAGAGGCTGAGTGTTGAGTGTGACGGCTCGCACCATCTGCGAATCCTATGTAGGTGGAATATTCCATTGACATCTGCCAAAAGAAACAGAAACTAATCACAAACCTGATCACTATAAGAAAAATACCTAACTATGCAAAACTGTACAATAATATACAATAACCAGCCTTGGCTGAAAATCATGCATAGTACTTCTTGAGATAGAGCCCATTTCTAGTCTCCGCCAAGGTCGTTCCCTCATAATCCACTCACTCATAAGCGCCCTTCTCTAACACATGTTTGATGATGTAATGACCACGCCACATGGGGTTAGACTTTCCTACCCCCAAGGGTTCTTTCGGTTGATCCCACAAAAGGACCAAGTCTCCCTCACTAAACCTCCTTGGACAGTTAGACTTTACTAGACCTTTACGCGACGTTTATTTACTTCTAGAGCCACCAAGGCATCTCGACACTGCTCATCAAGTTGCTCAAGGTGGACCAAATGCTCTTCCAACGGTGAAGTGTCTGGTAAGATTTCTACGGATAGCTTCAAAGAAGGAATCTCGCATTCAACCGGCAATATCGACTCCACTCCATGTACAAGTTGATATGGAGAAAAACCCGTGGCAGTGTTAATAGTGGTTCTATATGCCCACAAAGTAGGATATAACATGATGTGCCAATTATTCTTGCTCTGTGCGATGGTTCATTGGAGAATGGATTTGAGTGATTTATTCACAGCTTCTACCTGTCCATTTTCTTGAGGGTAGTAAGAGGAGGAATTCTCTTGCTTGTACCCAAACTTTGATGTCGACTCTTCCATCATACGATTCTGAAAGTGCGAGCCATGGTTAGTGACAAGCTCTTTCAAAATTCTAAACCGAGTAATAATCTGGTTGAATACAAAGTGCACGGCTGTCTCATCATTGGATTTAACTGTAGGAATAGCCTCAACCCATTTCGTGAAGCAATCAACAACCACTATGATATGATGATGCCCCCCAGCTGAAGTTGGGTTGCAATCCATAAACTCAAGCCCCCACTTAGTGAAGGGACCAGCGGTGATAATGGGATGTAACAGGGCAGGTTTCAAGTGCATATTACGTGTGAGCACCTGGAAAGGGTGGCACCTCTTGACCCCATCTACACAATACTTAAAGATTCATGGCTAGAAATAACCCGCTCTTAAGATTTTTTGGGCTATAGAAAGCTCAGATAAATGACCACCACATGCTCCTCCGTGGCAATCATTCAGCACTACCTCAGCCTCTTCATGAGTTAAACAAGGTTGTAAAATGTAATCTACCCCATGGAGGTATAAAGTGTTATCCACTATCAGGTAATTCTTAGACACGTGACATAATCGTCATCATTCATCCCGTTAGAGGTGCGTAGGGACCTTCAATGTTTGTAAATATATAATGATATCCCCATACCATGGGTCTAAAGTTGAGATTAAGAAGATGTGTTCATAGACAAATGTATCTTCACAAACCAACTCCTCGTCCTCGCTTGGGAAATCCGATATAAGCTCTACAAAAATTAATGATTTCTTTGATTTTTCCAAAACAAATTCGAGATCGAATTCTTGCAGGATGACAATCCATTTATTATATTTTTCCCCAATCATCCTTCGAGTGAGGATGAATTGAAATGGATTGACATGGGCTACAACCAAGGTCTGGCGAAGGAGAATATAATGTCTCAACCATTGAACTGCATGTACAGTAGCTAAAGCAATCTTCTAAACATGAGAATAACGAATCTCTGCGTCAATAAGGTTCTAGCTTAGATAGTATATGAAATGCTCTTGGAGCTCCTCATCCTCTTGAACCAAAAGCATACCAATCGTCTCCATGGACGCGACCACATAAAGTAGAAAATCACGGCTATAGTCTGGGGGACTAATCACCGGGGCCAATGCTGGGGCTCACTTGAGCGCATCAAAGGACTCATGGGCTCGCTCATCCCAACAAAAGGTGGTGTCCTTCTTCAGAAGAAACATGAATCCTCTAGTTAAATTGGCGAAATTGACAACAAATCTCCATAAGAAGTTTTCCATGCCTTGCAAACATTGAATATGACGAATATTCTTTGGGGGAGACAACTAAAGTATTTCCTCAACCTTCAAAGGGTCGACTCTTATACCCTCTTTAGAGATGATGAATCTTAACAATTGACCTGACTTCACACAAAGGATGCACTTATGAGGATTTAACCTAACCAAATAATGGTGGCATCTTTCGAATACCAATCTCAAGTGATAGGAGTGATGCATTCTCATACGAGAATGAGCAGCAAGGTCATCCAAAAATAATTCAATAATTAACTTGAGATCGTCGAAGATCAAGTTCATTGCCCGCTGAAAAGTAGCTCTAGCGTTCTTAAGGCCAAAAGGCATTTTTCGATATGCAAATGTTCCCCAAGGACAAATAAATGCAGTCTTATGTTGGTCCTCATGTTTAATTTGTATCTAATTATATCCAAAAAATCCATCCATAAAGGAAAAAGCCTCGCTACCCACACACTCATCCAAAATCTGATCAACAAATGGTGTGGGGAAATTGTCCTTAGGACAGGCACGATTCAAATCACGAAAATCAGTACATATGCAGATCACTCCCTGCTTTTTATCCACCGGAACAGGGTTTGAAACCCACTCCATCAAGGGAATGGGATAGATGAAATCGGCTTTCAATAGTTTCTCTATCTCTGCCTTAATCACAGGTTCTTTCCTAGGATTCACCACACGCAAGCGTTGTCGAACAGGCTTAGTGTTGGGATAAGTATTAATATCGTGTTCGACAATACGAGGGTTGATACCTGGCATTTCATCATAAGACCAAGCAAAGCTATCACATAATTATTTAAATAGCTTGGTGTATTCTTGAATATCAGCATGGGAACATTCTGCCCCAATATAGACATTCTCTATTCTACCAGGATCGTGAGAGATATTGATAGGAATTGTTGAATATATGTTTGCCATGTTTCCATTAGCCATCGGACCAGGAGAGCTTAATGGAACCATAGGAATACCAACTCTCTCACTAAGAACCGCCCTAAAGTCCTCACGCTCCAAGCGGTCAAGCTCGGGAAGAAAGTAATATCTATGATGGAGTTCCTCCCATGGTGGCTCAACTCCTGACATAGCCTCAATAATCGCTTCATCTGAACGGAAAATAGTATCAAGGCAGTTGTGTGCATGAGAAGACTGCACTGCCCATGCCGGCAGGACATAAGGGTCCTCCTCCTCCGTCCACGAAGAGGAAGGACTAGGCTCTGCAACACACCCAAGGTTAGCTTGATAAGCTATCATAGTTGCAGGAAATGGCATGTTCATCAGGATGGGCTCACTCAGAGTACTCGGTGTAGGAAGAATCCAAGGATCTTCCATATGACTCATGCCAAAAGACACCGATCTCATAGATGTCGAAGCCTCACCGGAACTAGAACCTGTCATAAGGATCGGTGCAGGACAACTAAATGTTCCCATGAGGGATGGATACATTCCTACACCCACACTTCCAGTTGACAACTGAGAGTGTTCAATGATCGGGATCAAATCTCCTGAAGATGCACTAACAGACGGATTCTTGAATGACGTTTGATCAATCATGACTATCTTCCCGTTAAATGGAAAGCATACAACATGAAATAGGGAAGAAGCAATGGCTTGCATACTATACATCCAATTCCTACCGAGCAGGAGATTGTAGTCAAGGGGCGCATCAACCACCTCGACCTTTATCGCAACAGTCTTCCCTCCCAAATAGACCTTAAGGGAAGGAAGGATGCCATGCGGCCTAAATGATCTCTCATCGATTGTAGTTAAGATGGTCGCTAATTTGGACAGCTCAGGGGAACCTAAACCCTTCCAACATGATAAAGACATCATAGAAGCGGTATCCCCTTCGTCAATCACAGTGTGTTTGACGATCATGTTAAGACATTCTATATGAATCAAAGGAGACACATAGTAAGGAAAGCGAGGCTGAAGTCATGTGGTTTCAATTTTAATCATAGAGGAAGAATCATCATCATTCACACCAAGGGAAGAAAGTAAAGCCTTCCTTTGCAAATAACAACTCTGAAGCACTTCTAATGTAGACATCGCACAAGGAGTGTGGCCCAAATCCTTGACAATTGAATAGTTTTGGGCGGCTCGGGCATTAGGAATGTGCCTAGAACATTTAAAGACTCCCTTAGGAATGCGAGGTGCAGCTTCAGGTTTATCCACATGTTTCTCAATACGCAAAGGAGACCCTGGTGGATCAGGTTCCTTTCCTGGGCTAGGTTGTGACGAACCATAGTCCTTCACACGGGTCATAACTTTCACAGCACGTACCATGTTAATGCAACCATGACAACTACCCTCTAGTAGATCTTGATCACCACCAGACTGATCATGGGTCCTCAAGTTCATATTTTGATTGTGAGGTAAAGGGTTAGTTAGCATAGCTAGGGACTGTGCCAAGAATCTCGAGGCTTCATCGATACGAGGGCACAAGTAAGTGAGGTGATAGTCCTTACACAAATTGCAAGGGAATTTAACCTTATTTTTAGCTTGCTTGTCCCCCCCAGCATTATGGGAATTCTTGTCATTATTATTATCATTCTCATTCTTATTCCCACCGTTACGATTATTCTTACCCTTGTTTTTATTTTGACTGGGCTGCTGGTTACCCTTATGGTCCAACGATTGCACCAAAAGTACACTCACTATTTGGGCAGGTTGAGATGAAGTCATGGCTTGTACTGAAGTAGATTGGTTGATTGACAATTGACTAACTTTTCTTGCAACCGAATCCACAAGTTTAGCACTTGCACAACCAACAATGCCACCAGCATATGGTCTAGGTTTAACTTTGGGGTCGAAACTAGAATGCGAAGCATTGAGAATAATATCATATAACAAACCGAACTGAGCATAAAGCAAGTCCAGTTCCTGCACCCTAAAAATTGCTTGTTCCTCATTCTGCACTCCAGATGTAGAAACATCCTTCGCTATATATGGCAATAACGACTTAAGGAACCATTCAAGGAGGAATTTCGGCAGTATCAAGGCTTTAATTAACCTCTTCCGTCTATGCCACTCTTGAATATGATCCGAGATATGTGTGGCTTTATCGTGCTGAAATGTCGACAAGAGTTCAGTACCAACGTCATAACACATTGGTAGCTGGAAGTGGTTAAGAAAATTCATCGCTAGGTCATCGAACAAAGCGAATGCCCCCCTAGGTATCTCTATATACCATTTCGCTATAGGCCCTCTAAGGGTGCATTGAAACAGCCTTAAACAGATGGAGTCCTAGTGGAAGGAATTCAAAGAACACCTAGGTGAAGGGTAGTAACATGTTTGCTTGGATCCTCTCTCGGTTTTCCCTCGAACATGGGTATGTCTGAGGGAAGCTTAGTAGCGACAACTGGGAAAGCTGGGTCATGAGCTACAGGATCGTTTGTCAATATTGACAAGTCAAGAAGATTCAACATTGCGAGGAAAGGGAGCCTAGGATGATGAGGTCGATGGACCTCTTCGTGATAGTTTTGATTCACATAGGTCTGATTATCACCATGGCCTTGGCCATAGTGCCCTCCTCCCATTTGACCCGTATAGGGTGGCATGGAAGCACCATAGTGTGGTGGACCTTGACTATTCGGAGCTACAAAGCAATAATCTAGAGAGTAAGCAGGTTGTTAATACCCGTCCCCATAAGGTGAAGAACCCTGTCCATATTGCGTCCCATAATAGGGCCCATAAGTCATCGCATGAGATGTCCCAAGAGACACTCCGTAAGTAGGAACATACACTCCGGAAGTAGGAATATACATCCCGGAAGTAGGAATGTGACCTCTAGAAGTATGAACATGACCTCCTGAAACAACGGGTGGTGCATGAAGCTGAGACACTACCGGTCTAGTAACCGCAGTATGGACATAAATCGTAGCAACGTTCCGGTCTGAAGGACCACATGAATGAGGTGGAGGGTGAACATTCGAAGAATTAGGGACAGAGGACAAAGGGATCTGTGTAATTAAGTGCGTACTATTCCCTAAAGTCACTCATCTTGGATCTGGTATCCTAATAGGATCACTAACCCTAGACCTAGGAGGAATATGTGATGTAACTTCCACCACCGGGATGGAAGGTGCAATGTGACTAGTGCTCCCAAAACTCTCTGCATGGTAAGGAATGAGAGTGCCCCCAGGCATAGTGTTAGGGTCAAACTCGGATTCGACATGAAATGCCAAATCATGTGTGGGAAAACCAGACATACCATAACTACCATAACTAGTGCTCGCAGGTTCAAAATGAGTCTCTTCATCTTCCGCCATTTCGTACCGACGATGCGTCAATGGGGAATCAACCCTAGAGTAAGTAGGTCTATCATGAAAGGTTCCTATCTTAGAAATCACAGGACCTAACTCAGTCAAGTCGGGTGAGGGATCATAGGTAGGAGTAAACTCCCCATCTTCTACATGAATGGGAGAAGGTGGTTCAAGAATACCTTCTATATGGTCTCCCATGGTGCGTGAATCAATGTGCGAAGTATTCCACCTGGACTGTCTATTTCTTGCTCCCAAAGGAGGATGATATGTAGAAGGCAGAAGTCCTACTAAACGATGAGAATGGTGAGGAGGAGCACCCGAATCCACAATGACTCAAAAAATAGAAAAGACTCTGTATCTATGCAAACCCTAGGCAAGCTATCATGCACAGAGCAATCACCAAAAAGAATCTAAAGCCAAATGCAAGCAATCAAGGGTAGGATAAGTGAGCTCCCAAATGAATCAGGTATGTCTCACCTAGGAGAGGCTTGAGACTCCCATACACAACAAGCGGAGGTATGTAACCAATTATTGTGGCCCTCAGCTTCAACACATAAAGCGACTGTGCTATCCGACCCCAACCTAGCTGGGACACCTACAGAATAACCCCTACAAAGTACCCCCTCGATATCCTAGGTAAGGCCACTAAGGTCACCTCAATATAACCAATTCTCAGGTGTACAGTCGCAGGCAGGATTGACCGTATGGGCAGGGTAGCAAAGCCCGAAACTCTCGAAAGAGCCCCTAGATATGAATACAATCCTGGAAATATCTCCGTTGCTACTCAGTTATGACTAGGGGTCATCGCATTCAATAACCACTCAGATTACCTTGTGCTTAACTCCCTTTTGAGAGGAGGATCCTGAGAAACACTCGTTATACCAAGGATTTCACACACTCACCTCGACAGACACATACATGTTGTTGTTTAGTGGTCTTGGAGAATTTACTCACAATGAACTATTCCAAGACCCTAAAACCTAATCTTGTTGGTGAACCCTATCAAATAAAATAGTGTATTTCATTTTAATTAAGCGTTGATTTTAATTGGCTTTATTACTCAAAAGAGGGATATGGCCATGCAACTAATGGTGTTATGACACATCATGAAGTAAAATGCACACCTAACAATGAATGCAAATGCATTATGTCCATGAAAACAGGGTATGCTACTACGTGAAGTGCACAATTTTTTTCAAATGATAAATGCAAGCTTTCTTATATGAAATCATGACTAATACTCCAAAGCAAATCTAGTGAAAGTACTATGCAAAATGCAAAATGCAATGCATGATGATAAGCAAATATTTTTGGATTTTTTGAAATAAAATGAGATATTAAAAGCAAAAGAATGATTCTCCAACCCCTGGACTTTACAAGCACACTCAAGTCGCACTCAAGAAAATCACTAAGGTAAAAGAAGTCTAATGCACTAATCCCAAAAAAAAAAATCGAAAATGCAATGACAAGAACATTCTTTAAGAAAAGAAAATTTACCCTAAAAAAAACGTGTTTGGTTAGAAACAGAGGTGTATACAAACTCTGGCAGTATTAAAGGAGACTCAGAAATCATTAAACTTCACCCACCAACCATTTAACTTCCACTAAAAGGAAAAACTAAGGGCATATGCGACTATTCGCAGTAAACCCGCATGTATACACGGAAATGGCAGAGAAAACCACGTGTATATGCGACTGTGAGTTCAAAACTAGAGTACAGGAAGAAATGTGCATAAAAATAAAGGCAAACAGACAGGCTGAGACAAACTTCACACCAATCAGACACTACTAGGCAAACATGCCCCTAGACCCGACACATAAACAAGAGAGAAAGAGCAATCTAAAGTCATTGAATGCCGACAGAAAACCCCCAAAGGACAACTACTAGGAACTCCCTAGTGGAGTCTCCAATTCTGTTACGGAGATAAATTCCTATGGCTTGGGGTACCACAATAGACAGCTTGACTCCAGAAATCAATCATTTCCAATATGCAATAGAAATTAAATATCTAACACTAAAGGATCAGACCTCGTACCTTATTCCAGACGGTTGAAGTAGATCATCGTTGAGCATTCTAGCTTCAACTTGAATTGATAGATTACTTCCTCAACAACAAGTAAATAATACAAGCATACTATATATATTGATGTTAGATCTATTCTAGCATATATAATCAACAATGTATAAGCATTTGAAAAAATCCATGGATAAAATATTCATTCAAACACACATTATTGGATAGGAAAATATATTTCTATTAATATAAAATCAGGGATTACAATGGATACAACCTCTGTCGACATGTCTGTGAATCAGAGAAACTAAATCCCCCACTTTGGCCTCCACCACCTCAATCCTCCATCTCTTGATAGCAAGCTCACAAGCAAACTGCAAGCTTGGGAAGAACACAAAAGTGCTCCAAGGGACAAAGGGATGCAGACTCAAGCATAAGTTCCAGCAACAATGAACTATAGTTTCTTTGCTCTCACTTCTCTCATATTCCTTCAATGTACCATAGAGTTCCTTATATAGCTTTTCAAAGGGGTAATGAAAGGTCGAATCTGAGTGATCTCAAGGCATAGGGAAGGCCAAGAATCGAATGAGTCAGATCCATGTCAAGGAAAACTCCAAAAGGATTTGGATTATGCACACATCTCGATGTACGTGGTTTTAGAGGTCAAACCTGCGTATATACGCGATTAAAGGTTTAAAAGTCACGTACATCAATTTTTGCATGTTTTTAGGGATGGTCAAGGAAACATCAAAGGAAAAAAATGGTCTAAGGGGTCTAAGGAATCTACAGAGGGATAGGGGAAGGCCATAGAAAGTGTGATTCACCTAGAGTGGTGAAATCAGCTATAACATTCCTACAACAGATTTTGATTTGACACATAATCTTGGGATTGAAGTCTTTGTTTTGTCCATTTTATCATGGATAATGCTCAAGTATTCCTTTTGATACCGCTCTGACATAATTCTATGGGCATAGTAGCAATATCATCCACACATAAAAATCTTGTTATGTTTCTTGAGTCTAGCTCATGCCTTTTCTTCCATCTCTTTTCTAGTCATTGTCTTCATCTGTGCTTTCAACATGATAGATTCACTACATTTACTGAATTTAGTGTTCTTTGAGAATGCCACATATGGAAAATGAGTATTCCAAATATTGCTCGTTGTTTGTTGTGATATTGATGGAAAATTGAGCTCTTCAAGAGCCTCATTGATCTCTTTTAACAAAGAACTTTGGGTGTACGTTGATGGTAGCAGTATTAAAGGAGCAGACGTTCCATGTTCTTCAACTTGTTGTGTTTGGTTCAGTGAAAAATATGAATTATCAATGACAATTTTGTGCAATATTTCTATGGTTTCCATAGTATGTGCACGCGGTTTTCATTTGTTGGTGTTACCATGAATTCCTTTGACATGTCCTTATTGGAAGTTATGTTGGTAAGTATAGAAGGTGCTTTGAGGAATATTATGTATCTTGTACCATGCTTTCTTACAAATAATATCTCCATTAAACCTCATGTCCTTTACTTTCCTAACAGTAGGAGGTAGGCCATGGCCATGTCTCTTTGGCATGATTGTGTTGGAAACCTGTGAATTGAAGACAAATTCCCTAATGTCATTTTTTTAAGAGTTCCATACCCCTTCTAGCAGCTGCAATGGCTTTCCTATCCACATGTTGAAGACAATCTTGTTTGCAACATTCATCCGCTTCCAAAAGTCGGTTTCTTTCTCTTCGTCTCTCTGTATTTGAAAGTTTCCATCTTTTTTTGTAGCCATAACTCATTTAATCCTTTTATATGGCCTCGTTACGTGCATAGCAATTGAGTCTCGATATTTTTCATTATAAAGATCACCATCCCATGTGTTTAAGGGACTTGTTTCCTATATAAGATCACACACCACCATTTCCTTGGGTGCCTCCTTAAAATTTTCATTCACCCTTAAAATCTCACCTACATTGTCCACCAACTCATTTATTGACCATCTAACCAAACAATGTATAGACTTATCTCCAATCCTACATCTTTCACAATTTCTTTCTATGTCTTCCACAAAAACATTAAAATCCTTTTCACCTAACCTTTCACCCTCAACCATGTCATCCTCACAGACATTAACTATGATCCATTTGGCAATGCACATGCTTGTTCCCATGCACCCATGTGTAAGAGAAAACTTTTTGCATGTGAATGTAATCCTATCTTGGGGAGTATTTACTGGATGATCATGACAATGATGTTCCAAATCTGATTCTTGCAAAATCTCATAAGATCCCAATGCACCCCTAGTTTATTTTCAAATCCTATTGGATGTGGCAAAAGAGCATCATGTTTTAACACCTTCTCAATGTTAACCACTATGTATCCTTTATTTACCATACTTACATGCACCTTATGACCAATCTTTGTATTTAATATGTATCCTTCACCCACCATCACTCCACATTGAAAAAGATATACCTTGTCTCCAATAGAAAATGCAGAAGAGACATTTGCACATATACAACAAATTAAACAAACTTAGTATTTGCTCAAAAATAACAAGCAATGTACTATCAAAAACACTTAACATGTGCTTCAAGATTTTGATTTACTTTTGTTATGCCTCAAATCTATGATCTTCCATGGATGTAGGTCCCCTTCATCAATATCTTCCACAATCAAATGCGGTTCAATAACATCAATTATCAAAACCATAACATATCCTACATTAAGCCTTTCTCCACCATAATGAGTTGTAGTATTTGTAGATTCAACCCTTCCTAGTCCAATAACTTAACCATTAATTAGGAGGTTAACATAGTCCCTCTTATCAAAATTATATTTTCCATTGTAACTCCTCCTAATTTCTGTAAGACATTTGAATTGTATTTTGTAATTAAGGTTAAACCATATGAAGTGTATGTTCAAAAAGGTAATATAGTTGCAATAATTCAAAAGAATAGGGTATCCCTTTTGTATGCCATGAAACATTGTTCCCCTACATCTTGTGCGCGCTAACAAAAAGGAATTTACATATAAATTACATAAAATATATATGAAGAGATAACAATAAGAGATCCAAGAAGTACTAAAGAATGACAGATATCAACTCAAATAAAACCACCAAATTCCTATTTGACTTTGGACATGGCACTTATATTATTGATGTATGTTTATGACTGTGATGGAAATCTAGCTAGAGTTATCTTCCATTCTTAAAACGTTGCACAATGAATGAAAGTTAATGTGTGTTAATTTTCATACTATAGTTTTCCATGTAACAGCACCGCATTATCATCAATCACATTACACCATGAGAAAAATCTAGTTGGATTTAGTTTCCATTCATAAAACATTGCATGGTGACTAAAAGCTAATCTATGTTAGTTTTCATAAGGTAGTTTGTCATCTAACACACCCTCATTGTCATAATATACATTACACCATAATGGAAATCTAGTGGAGTTAGCTTCCTTCTAACAACCTAGCATGGTGAGTGAAACCTAACCTGTGATAGCTTTCATAAGGAAGTTTTCCATCTAACACAACTACATTGTCATCAATCACATTGCACCATGATGGAAATCTAGATGGAGTTACTTTTTTTTCTTAAAACATTGCAGAGTTAGTGAAAGCTAAAGTGTGTTACTTTTCATAAGGTAGTTTTTCATCTGACACAGCCACATTGTCATCAATCACATTGCACCATGATGGAAATCTAGCTTGAGTTGGCTTTCGTTCTTGAAACATTACACCATGAGTGAAAGGTGATATGTGTTAGTTTTTATAAGGTAGCTTTCTATATAAAACAACCACATTGTCATCAAATATATCACACCATGATGGAAATCTAGCTGGAGTTAGTTTTACTTTTAACAACATGGCACAATGAGATAACGTTAATGTGTGTTAGCTTTCATAAGGTAGTTTTTCATTTTCCACAACCACATTTTCATCAATCACATTGCATCACAATGGTGATCTAGTTGGAGTTAGCTTTCATCTTTAAATTGTTGCACGATGAGTGAAATCTAATTTGTGTTAGCTTTCATAATGTAGTTTTCCATCTAGCACAACCACATTGTCATCAATCACAATTCACCATGATGGAAATCTATTTGGAGTTACCTTTCATTCTTAAGACATTGCACGATGAGTAAAAGCTAATGTGTTAGATGTCGTAAGTTAGTTTTCCATCTAACATAGCCACATTGTCCTACATTATACCATGATGGAAATCTAGCTGGAATTAGCTTTTCTTCTAACAACATGTCATGATGACTGAAAGCTAATGTGTGTTAGTTCATTGCACCATTATGGAAAGTTAGCTGGAGTTAGGTTTTGTTCTTAAAACATTGCACGTTGAGTGAAAGTTAATGTGTGTTAGTTTTCATAAGGTAGTTTTCTATCTAAAACAAACACATTGTTATCAAATACATAACAAGATGATGGAAATATAGCTATAATTAGCTGAACTTTTAACAACGTGTTAGTTGTCGTTCTTAAACCATTGTACAATGAGGGAAAGAAAATGTGTGTTAGCTCATTACACCAAGATGGAAATCTAGCTGGAGTTAGCTTTTGTTTTTAAAACATTACACGTTGAGTGAAAGTTAATGTGTGTTAGAATTCATAAGGTAGTTTTCTATCTAATAGAGTTACAATATCATCAAATACATAATACCATCAAATACATAACACCATGACGGAAATCTAGTTGAAGTTAGCTTTAGTCCTTAAATCATTGCACGATGAGTGAAATCTAATGTGTTAGCTTTCATAATGTAGTTTCCATCTAACACAACCATGTTGTCATCAATCACAAAGCTCCATGATGGAAATGTAGTTGGAGTTAGATTTCATAAAATAGTTTTCTATCTAACACAGCCAAATTGTCATCAAATACATTACACCATGATGGAAATCTAGTTGGAGTTAGTTTTGTTCCTAACAACATGGCACGATGAGTGAAAGCTCATGTGTGTTAGCTCATTACACCATGATGAAAATCTAGCTCGAATTAGTTTTATATCTAACACAACCACATTGTCACATTGCACCTTGATGGAAATCTAGTTGGAGTTAGCTTTGGACCTTAAATCATTGCATAGTGAGTGAAATCTAATGTATGTTATATTTCATAATGTAATTTCCCATTTAACAAAACCACATTGTCATCAATCAACATGCACTACATTGGAAATCTAGCTAGAGTTAGATTTTGTTCTTAAAGCGTTGCACAATGAGTAATAGCTAATGTGTGTTAGCTTTCGTAAGGTAGTTTTTCATCTAACACAGCCACATTGTCATCAAATACATTACACCATGATGCAAATCTAGCTAGAGTTAGCTTTCGTTCTAAAAACATGGCACGATAAGTGAAAGCTAATGTGTGTTAGCTTTCATAATGTAGTTTTTCATCTAACACAACCACATTATCATCGCTCACATTGCTCTGTGATGGAAATATAACTGGAGTTAGCTTTCATCCTTAAATCATTACACAGTGAGTGAAATATAATGTGTGTTAGTTTTCATAATGTAGTTTTCCATCTAGCACAATCACATTGTCATCAATCACAATACATCATGATGGAAATCTAGCTAGAGTTAGCTTTCGTTCTTAAAACATTGCACGATGAGTAAAGCTAATGTATGTTAGCTTTCATAAGGTAGTTTTCCATCTAAAACGGTCACATTGTTATCAAATATATTACACCATGATAAAAATCTAGCTCGAGTTATCTTTCCTTCTAACAACATGGAACTATAAGGGAAATATTATGTGTGTTACCTCATTACACCATGATGGAAATCTAGCTGGAGTTAGCTTTCTTTTCAACAACATGGCATGATGAGTGAAAGTTAATGTGTGTAAGCTTTCATAAGGTAGTTTTCCATGGAACATAACCATGTTGTCATCAATCACATTGCACCGTGTTGGAAATCTAGTTGGAGTTAGCTTTTATCCTTAAATCATTGCACGATGAGTTAAATCTAATGTGTGTAAGCTTTCATAGTGTGGTTGTCCATCTAGCACAACCACATTGTCATCAATCACAATGCACCATGATGGAAATCTATCTAGAGTTAGCTTTCGTTCTTAATGTTGGTTGTGGAGCCTAATCTCCTAGATCCAGAGATATTATTGAGTTGTGATTGTAACCTAGGAGTATTGTACACTCGTTCCCCCTGCCTTGGGGTTTGGGGGCAATGCCCCTGAGTCACAGGGGTAGTGCCCCCGAGAAAATGGGGGTTCGGAAGCAAAGCCCCCGATTTTTTTTTTTTTTTGGGATGTGTGTTGGCCAACAGTATTGCGGACCCATGGTATTGGGTTAACCCTAGAATTTTTCCCATGGTATTTCCCCTATAAAAGAAAGAATTGTAAATCGACTGGATATGGTATTGTATTGTATTGGAAGAGATACTGTGAGAGCGTGAAGAGGAAGTGCAACGGTTTTGCTGCAGGGTGTATCCCTTCATCTTTCTGGACTGTAATAAAAGGACTGGCAAATTTCTTTGTGGACGTAGCCCATCATTTGGGTGAACCACATTATATCTGTGTCTCTCTATAATGTTTTAATGTGTTTTGTATCTTGTTTATTGAT
Source organism: Pseudotsuga menziesii (assembly GCA_001517045.1). NCBI lineage: Eukaryota > Viridiplantae > Streptophyta > Pinopsida > Pinales > Pinaceae > Pseudotsuga > Pseudotsuga menziesii. The sequence goes on from LPNX011164250.1 coordinate 193,663, forward strand.
TTAACTGTATATCTGTTATTGCTTTGCGGTCCTATTTTCTAACAATTGGTATCAGAGCCAAAAGGTCTATTTGGTTGGTAAACTCATAGGAAAGAAGGGTTCCTGGTTCGAGTGGGAGCAATGGCAAAAGAAGGAAAGTTTAGGGTCGAGAAATTTAACAGCCAAAACTATCAGTTATGGATGATGCAAATGGAGGACTATCTGTACCAGAAAGATCTGTACCTACTGTTGGGCGGAAAAGAAAAACAACCGGTTGCTATGAAGGATGAAGAATGGGAGGTTCTTGACAGAAAGGAAGTAGGAACAATACGGCTATTCCTGGCTTCGTCGGTGGCCTTCAATATTTTGAAAGAAGAAACAAAAGAGGGTGTGATGAGCACATTGAGTAAGCTCTACGAAAAACCCTCAGCTTCTAACAAGGTATTTTTAATGAAGCATTTATTTAATATGAAGATGTCAGAAGGTGGATCTATTGTTGACCATTTAAATGAGTTTAGTACACTTACCAGTCAGTTAAGTTCTGTAAAAGTGAACTTTGATGATGAGGTTAGGGCTCTTCCAATCTTGCGCTCATTGCTAGAAAGCTAGAATAGCTTGGTCATGGCTGTAAGTAACTCTGTCCCTAGTTCAAACACTCTTAAGTTTGATGATGTTGTTAGTGTTATTCTTAGCGAGGAAATGCGAAGGAAAAGTACAGGTGAGACATCAGGTAATGCATTGACCATGGAGAGCAGAGGGAGACAAAATGAGAGAGGAAGGATCCCAGGAAATCGTGGCAAGTCAAAAAAGGGAAGATCCAAGTCTAGATTCGGAAAAATAGAATGCTGAAACTGTGGTAAGAAAGGACATCTAAAGAAAGACTGCAGAGCACCAAAGAAGAAAGGTGAAAGGCAGCAAGAGACTACCCAGGAAGCTAATGTAGCAGGTGATGTGTTACAAGATGCTTTGATTCTTGCATTCTATAATACTAGTGATTACTGGGTAGTAGATTCAAGGGATTCATGTCATGCTACACCCCATAGGAAATTGTTTTATGATTATGTTCAAGGTGATTTTGGGCATGTGTTATTGGGGGATGATGAACCATGTAAAATTGTTGGAAAGGGTAACGTACGGATTAAGCTAAATAATGGAAATGACTGGTTGCTAAAGGATGTAAGGCACATTCCTGCTATGAAAAGAAATCTGATCTCAACAGGGCAGTTGGGAGATGGCGGTTGTTTGTCTATGTTTGGAAAAACGTGGTGGAAGGTCACTAAAGGATCAATGGTGATTGCAAAAGGAGATAGGATAGGTACATTATATTTATGTCCTCATAATACTGATTATTCTATTTCTATAGCTTCCACAGAAACAAGTGCAGCGTTGTGGCATCATAGGCTTGGTTACATGAGTGAGAAGGGGATGCAGATTCTCTACTCAAGGAAACTACTTCTAGATCTGAAGCAGGCAAGTTTGGAATTTTGTGAGAACTGTGTTTATGAAAAGCAAAAGAGAGTTAGATTTCTCAAGGTTGGGAAACAAAAGAAGAGTGAAAAGTTAGAGCTTATCCATACAGATGTATGGGGACCAGCTCAGGTAGAATCTCTTGGTGGCTCTCGTTATTATGTTACTTTTATTGATGATGCAACTAGAAAAACTTGGGTTTATTGCATTAGATATAAATCTGATGTGTTTGATACTTTTAAGAAGTGGAAATCTTTGGCTGAGAATGAGACAGGAAAAAAGTTGAAATGTCTCAGATTTGATTATGGAGGCGAGTACAGCAGCAAGGAGTTTGACAATTACTATTCATACAATGGGATTCACAGAGAGAAGATAGTCCCTGGAACACCCCACGAAAATGGTGTGTTAGAAAGGATGAACAGAACGACCATGGAGCATGCAAGGTGTATGAGATTGCATGCAGGGTTGCCCTTACAGTTTTGGGCTGATGCTGTAAACACTACTTTTTATTTAATAAATAGAGGGCCTTCAAGCACTTTGGGTGGTGGCATTCCAGAGGAGGCATGGATAGGTAAACAGGTAAAATACTCATTTCTGAGAACTTTTGGTTGTGAAGCATTTGTCCATATTGATAAAGATGATAGAACAAAGCTTGAGGCTAAATCCAAGAAATGTACCTTTATTGGATACGGGGTTGATGATTTTGGTTATTGCTTATGGGATCTTAATAATCGCAAAACCATTAGGAGTAGAGATGTAGTATTCAATGAAAAGGTCATGTACAAAGATCAGTTGCAGGGAAAGAAAGAAGAAAAAGAAAACACAGAGTACACAGTGCTTGATGAAATCAAAGAAAATGAAGTTCCAAAAGCACCGAAAAATCAAGAACAACAGCAGGTACCTGAAAATCCTGCAATTGTACAAAAGTCTACCAAGTTAAGTAGACCCCCTGAACAATTCTCTCCTTCACTGTATTATTTATTGATGACTGATTCTGGTGAGCCAGAATTTTTTGAAGAAGCAATGCAGGTAGAAACTAGAAAGAAGTGGGAGCAAGGAATGGATGAGGAGATGGACTCATTGGTAAGAAAACAGACTTGGGATCTGGTTAAGCTTCCTGCAAAAAAAAGGGTATTGCAAAATAAATGGGTTTACAGGTTGAAGGAAGAAGATGGAGGAAAGAAGCAATACAAGGCTAGACTTGTTGTAAAGGGGTTTGCACAAAAGAAATGTATAGAGTTTGATGAAATATTTTCTCCTGTTGTTAAAATGACTTCAATTAGAACTATTTTAAGTCTAGTGGTGGTAGAAGATTTGCATGTTGAACAATTAGATGTAAAAACAGCCTTTCTCCATGGGGATTTGGAGGAAGAGATTTATATGCAGCAGCCACAAGGGTATGAGGTCAAAGGGAAGGAGAATTTGGTTTGCAAGCTGAAGAAGAGCTTGTATGGCCTGAAGCAAGCTCCAGGGTAGTGGTATTTAAAATTTGATAAGTTTATGACAGAACAAGGTTATGATAGATGTCATTCTGACCACTGTGTTTATTTCAAGAGGTTAGATAACAGAAGATATATTATCTTGTTATTGTATGTGGATGACATGCTTGTTGCAGGGTCTAACATGCAGGATATAAATGTGCTCAAAAGAAAAGTAGCTAAATCAATTGCGATGAAGGATTTAGGTGCTACAAAGAAAATCCTTGGTATGAGAATAACAAGAGATAGGAAAAATCACAAATTGACATTGTCTCAAGGTGAGTACATAGAAAAGGTGTTGAAGAGGTTTAGAATGCAGAATGCAAAACCAGTCAGCACACCTTTGGCAAGCCATTTCAAACTAAGCAAGCATATGTGTCTAGAGACACAGGAAGAGATAGATTATATGTTCAAGATTCCCTATTCATCAGCAGTTGGGAGCTTGATTTTACACCATGGTGTGCACAAGACCAGATATTGCACATGCAGTGGGAGTTGTGAGCGGGTATATGAATAATCCAGGTAAAGAGCATTGGAAATTAGTACATTGTATTCTCGGGTATTTGAGAGGTACCGCTTCTCATGCATTATGTTTTGGAGGTTCAGACACTGTTCTATAGGGATATGTTGATGTAGATATGGCTGGTGATAAAGACAACAGGAGGAGCACAACAGGGTATGTGTTCACTGTAGGTGGAACAACAGTAAGTTGGATTTCAAAACTGTAACAGGTTGTTGCAATTTCAATAATGGAAGCAGAGTATGTTGCTGCTACAGAGGCTAGTAAGGAGATGATTTAGTTGCAGAGGTTCATGGAAGAATTAGGTAAGAAACATGAGAATAATAGGTTGTATAGTGACAGCCAGAGTGCCATTCATCTGGAAAAGAACTCAGTTTTTCATTCGAGGACTAAAAATATAGAAATCAAGTACCACTTCATAAGATCTGTTCTAGATGAATAACTGTTAAAACTGGAAAAGATTCACACTAGCTAGAATCCTGCAGACATGTTGACAAAGGGAGTAACCAGAGAGAAACTAAAAACCTGTTCAGTTTCTGTTGGCCTTAAAGCATGAAGGTGAAAAGAAGAAATTTTCCAAGTCCAAGGTCCAGCAAGTGCAGTAGTGGTAGAGTTGCTGTGATTAGTCTCCAAGTGGGAGATTCTTGGTTATGGAGCCTGATCTTCCAGATCCAGAGATATTATTCAGTTGTGATTGTAACCCAGAAGTAATGTACACTCATTCTCCCTGCCTTGGGGTTTGGGGGCAGTTCCCCCGAGTCACGGGGGTTTGGGGGAAGTGCCCCCGAGTCACGGCGGTTTGGGGGAAGCGCCCCTGAGAAAACGCAGGTTCAGGGGTGAATCCCCCAATTTTTTGGGGGGGGGGGATGTTTGTTGGCCAACAGTATTGCAGACCCATGGTATTGGGTTAACCCTAGAATTTTTCCCATGGTATTTCCCCTGTGAAATAGATCATTGTAAATCGACTGGATATGGTATTGTATTGTACTGGAAGAGAGATTGTGAGAACGTGAAGAGGAAGTGCATCGGTTTTGTTGCAGGGTGTATCCCTTCATATTTCTGGACTGTAATAAAAGAACTGGCAAATTTCTTTGTGGATGTAGCCCATCGTTTGGGTGAACCACGTTATATCTGTGTCTCTCTGTAATGTTTTAATGTGTTTTGCATCTTGTTTATTGATTTAACTGTATATCTGTTATTGCTCTGCGGTCCTGTTTTCTAACACTTAAAATATTGCACGGTTAGTAAAGCTAATGTCTGTTAGCTTTCATAAGGTAGTTTTCCATCTAACACAACCAAATTGTTATCAAACACATTACACCATGATGAAAATCTAGCTGGAGTTAGATTTTCTTCTAACAACATGGCACTATAAGAGAAAACTTATGTGTGTTAGCTCATTACACCATGATGGAAATCTAGTTGGAGTTATCTTTCCTTTTAACAAACTGCACGATGAGTGAAAGCTTCCATGTGTTAGCTTTCATAAGGTATTTTTCCATGTAACACAACCACATTGTAATCAAGCACATTGCACCGTGTTGGAAATCTAGTTGGAGTAAGTTTTCATCCTTAAATTGTTGCACGGTGAGTGAAATCTAATGTGTGTAAGTTTTCATAGTGTATTTTTTCATCTAGCACAACCACATTGTCATCAATCACAATGCACCATGATGGAAATCTAGCTGGAGTTAGCTTTCATTCTTAAAACATTGCACGGTGAGTAAAGCTAATGTTTGTTAGCCTTCATAAAGTAGTTTTCATCTAACACAACGACATTGTCATCAAATACATTACACCATGATGGAAATCTAGCTGGAGTTAGCTTTCCTTCTAACAACATTGCACTATAAGGGAAAGCTTATGTGTGTTAGCTCATTACACCATGATGGAAATCTAGCTGGAGTTAGCTTTTCTTTTAATAACATGGCACAATAAGTGAAAGCTAATGTGTGTTAGATTTCATAAGGTAATTTTCCATGTAACACAACCACATTGTCATCAATCACATTGTAGAAATTCAGGCCAGCAGTAGATTAATTTTACCCACAACAATTATCAATTGATCATGCAAAATTGCTAACAATGGAGACTGAATATGGAGCTGTAACACAAAATTATATTAACTGAGTGTACAATAGCCAAACCTATAATATCATAGGCTACTGAATAAATAGAATACATGAGGAAATTGAATGCATGAGGAAGCATCCAAATCTAGCATAAAGCAGGCTTACCAAAAATAAGCAAATCCCCCATAGGTGTAAAAGCTGGATCCTAAATCTGTCATGGAGCTCACGAATTGAAAAAAAGGCATAGGAAAGCTAAAGAGGGGTGGAATGGCAGCTCATACATGATTTTTCATGGAGAAAAGAGGGGAGGATGTGTAGGACAAAAAACAAGTTCACCTCACCTAGTCTAGCTTTCCCATGTGCCTTAAAACACTGAAAAAGCAGGCAATAAAGCAGAAAAAGCAGAAGGACGCCTAGGAGGCCAGGAATAAAGTAGATTTGATTCCTAAGGCTTTCCCAAGTGCTACATGAGTCAAATATGGCAATTTTGACCTCTATGGATAGGCAATTAGCAACTTGCACAAGGTGGGACACATGAACTAGGCAAATAAGACAAAAATAAATGAATTAATGTCTAAGTGGGTAAAATATGGGTTGATTATTTTAACACCCCCCCTTAAGCCTGACTTTATGAGTAATAAATCAAAAATATAGGGCCTAGCAACATGGCTTAGTCACCCTTTACATACTGCATGTCCAAATAAACAAAGAAAGAGGCAAAACCAACTTGGGAAAATCCTCCCTTAAACATGGACTGTAAAACAAAATTGTAGAATCTTGTCTCCACTCATGCCTTTACAGCATGATCAGCAATCCCTAGCAGTGATTTGATATTGCTGAAGGTCTTCTCACAAAATGCTTTGGTGAAGATATCAGCTACTTGTTCTGAAGATGAACAGAAGAGTAGGTGAATGGTGCCATCATGCACAAGCTCTCTTATGTAGTGCATGTGAATCTCAATGTGTCTGGTTCTCTGCTTCTGAGCTGGATCTTTGCAGATTCGAATGGTACTCTGGTTATCACAGTAGATGGTAGTTGATTACTCAGGTTCGAAACCAAACTCTCCAAGTAAACCCTGCAACCATAAACACTGAGTTGATGCATTAACAACTCCTCTGTACTCAACTTCTATAGATGAGAGTGCAACGGCACTCTGTTTCTTGCTTGACCAGCCGATTGGCCCTTCTGCAAGCATGAACACATAACCTAAAGTGGACTTTCTATCTGTGCTATCACCTGCCCAATCACTATCAGTAAATCCAATCAAATCAAGATCAGATTTTTCTTTATAGAAGATCCCATGTGTCCTTGTTCCCTGAACAAAGTTAAGGATCCTTTTGGCTGCTTTCCAATGGATCTCATGAGGCTGATACATGTATCTAGAATACACACTTACTGCATAACAAATATCAGGTTGAGTATGTGTCAAATACAATAAACATCCAATCAATTGTCTATACAGTGTATTGTTTACCATCGGTGGAGAATCATTTTCCTCCAGCTTCACTCCTGAAAGGAAAGGAGTTTTGCTTGCTTTGCAATCTTGCATTCTGAATTTGATCAGCAAATCCAAGGCATACATGGACTGGTGCACCTTTATTCCAGCTTTGGTTTGAGCAATCTCAAGCCCCAGAAATTGACTTAAGAGCCCCAAATCTGTCATGGAGAAGGCTTGGTTCATAGCTCCTTTTAAGCAAGCAATATCAGCCTGTGAGCTTCCTGTAATGAGGAGGTCATCAACATATAACAAAATGATCATTAATGAACCATTAACAGACTTCAAATAGACATTTGGATCTGATTTGCACCAAACAAAATTCAGAGATAGCAAGAAGCTATCTATCTTGGCATACCAAGCCCTGGGGGCTTGCTTTAGCCCATACAATGACTTTCTCAACCTGCACACAAGAGAAGGGTTAGTAGAAAACAATTGAGGCTGCTGCATATATATCTCCTCAGTGAGATCTCCATTCAGAAAGGCACACTTTACATCCATGTGATGTACCTCCCATTGCCTTGAGGCTGCAATGGCTAGAGCTAGCTTGATGGAGTCCATTTTTGCCACTGGGGCAAAGGTCTCATTGTAATCTATGCCATGAACATGTGAGTAGCCTTTAGATACCAATATATCCTTGTACTTCAGTGGTGAACCATCAGCATCAAATTTGGTCTTATAGACCCACTTACACTGTACTAGTTTTCTCCCTGGGGGAAGATCCACTAGCTCCCATGTGTTGCTCTTCTGGAGTGAGCTGAACTCCTCCTTCATGGAAGCTTTCCATATTGGATCTCCTGCTGCTTCTTCATATGTTTGAGGATCAGAATACACCATCAAATATCATTTTTCAGTAAACATAGGATCCTTCATGCACAGACCACTCTCAAATTGAGATCTAGTCCTCCTTGGGTCATTGGGATCCCCAGCTAGCTCACCTGCTGCATGTAGTGTCTTGGCTTCCCATTTTGGCCTTGTGGGGCTGTTAGGGTCTGAAATAAACTCATCTCCATCAAACAAATCAGAATCATCATGTTCAACAAACTCTTTACTTACTTCTTGAGGTTCAGGTGATGAAGAGGCTTCACCAACTTCCACTTCTGCAAGGGGTTCTTCTTCAAACTGAACACACCTTTAAATGAAGGCTTTGTTTGTGCTCAAATTTATCAACTTGTACCCTTTTGAATCTTCAGAGTATCCAACAAAAAGACACTTTTGTCTTTGGGGCTGCAAATCCTTCCTCTTTTCTGTCGGGATTCTAGCCCATGCCTTTGAGCCAAAAATCCTGAAATGGGTCACATCTGGCTTGTGCCCACTCCATGCTTCGAAGGGAGTCATACCATCATGCTGTTTGTGAGGCACCCTATTCTAGATATAGGTTGCACAGTTGATAGCTTCGGCCCAGTACTTTGGTGGCAAATTTTTGGCCTCCATTATGCATGTTGCCATATCCTTCAGTGATCTGTTCTTCCTCTTAGCAACACCATTTTGCTATGGTGTGTAAGGGATAGAATGCTGCATCTGAATACCTGCATATGCACAATAGTTAATAAACTCAGACTTGACATACTCACCACCATTGTCAGATCTGAGGACCTTGAGTTTCCTTCCACACTGGTTTTCAACCAAATCCTTAAAGACTTTGAATAGGCCAAAAACTTCAGACTTGTGTTTCATGAAGTGAACCCAACAATACCTCGAAAAATCATCAATAAAGGTCAATTCATATTTGGCCTGACTCATGGACATATGAGGGAATGGGCCAGTAACATCACTGTGAATCAGCTCGAGGGGTGCAGAGGTTCTCTCATGACTAGCTTTCTCAAATTTGTGCTCTGGGTGTTTTCCTAGGATACAACCTTGGCAGACTCCTTTGGAAAATTTTATCTTGGGCAGCCCTATGACCATTTCTTTCTCACTAAGATCAGACAGATACTTGTAATTTAGATGGCCAAATATTTCATGCCATAGCTTGCTAGCTTCATTAGCATGGATAAGAAGAGCAGAGGGGTTTGAGTAAAGTAGGAAGTGTGAAAACATGTATACCTTTTGAGCATGATTCGCTACTCCTTTTGCAATGACTCTACCAGTTGATATTTCTGTGATCTCAACTTCATCGGGGGAGAATATGAATTTCTTTGGAGACCCAGTGTGGGTCATCTAGTACACTGACGGAAGGTTGGAGGTGAGACCAGGGACATACAGCACATTGTTGAACTGACCATGATCAAGATCAATCCTCCCTTTTCCTTTACTTTCAGTGAGAGAGTCATCTGCCAGTACAATAGATGGTCCTTTCGACATATCCAGTGAGGAGAAAGCCTCCTTAGTCGAAACCATGTGTCTTGAAGCTCCAGAATCAATGATAAAACTGGGTGAGCTTGATGTGCCAGCAACTAGAGCATGAACTCTCTCTCTGTCATCTGAACTTGATCCTCCTTCTCTCTTCTTTGAGCTTTCTGGAAGGGAGATGCCATTCTTCTCCAGGAGATTGGTCAGCATATCAATCTGCTTTTTCATACAAGATCTTTCAGTGTGATTTCCCTTCGAACAGTATGAGCACTTGTTCATTTCACCTTTGTTTTTCTTCTTCTGGGTATTCTTCTTGGGACCTTGTTGATCCTCTGGAGACTGTTTCTTGTCTCTATTTTGCTCAGGTGTTTTTTAGCTTTATTTTTGCTTTTTGAATCCACCCTCGAATCTCCAGCAATCAAAGCTTGATCTTTGGATGGTTTGACGGTGCCCATCATCACCAGCTTGTCTTGTTCTTGTGTGAGAGATTCCATGAAATCTGCAAGGCTAGGCATCTTCCAGGTTCGAGCTGTGAGTTT
>LPNX011164250.1:203704-231828 GCA_001517045.1 Pseudotsuga menziesii
CCATAGCTTTAGAAAATCTGTCCCGGGTGTCAGTAGAAGGCTCCCAGTCTTGATGTCAAACCTACAAAACAATTTTTGAAGGAGAGTAAAAACCTACAATGGCTCTGATACCATGTATAAATTCAGGCCAGAATTAGATTAATTTTACCCACAACAATTATCAATTGATCATGCAAAATTGCTAACAATGGAGACTGAATATGGAGCTGTAACACAAAATTATATTAACTGAGTGTACAATAGCCAACCCTGTAATATCATAGGCTACTGAATAAATAGAATACATGAGAAAATTGAATGCATGAGGAAGCATCCAAATCTAGCATAAAGCAGGCTTACCAAAAATAAGCAAATCCCCCATAGGTGTAAAAGCTGGATCCCAAATCTGTCATGGAGCTCACGAATTGGAAAAAAGGCATAGGCAAGATAAAGAGGGGTGGAATGGCAGATAATACATGCTTTTTCATGGAGAAAAGAGAGGAGGATGTGTAGGACAAAAAACAATTTCACCTCACCTAGTCTAGCTTTCCCATGTGCCTTAAAACACTGAAAAAGCAGGCAATAAAGCAGAAAAAGCAGAAGGGCACCTAGGAGGCCAGGAATAAAGCAGATTTGATTCCTAAGGCTTTTCCAAGTGTTACATGAGTCAAATATGGCAAGTTTGACCTCTATGGATAGGCAATTAGCAACTTGCACAAGGTGGGACACATGAACTAGGAAAATAAGACAAAAATAAATGAATTAATGTCTAAGTGGGTAAACTATGGGTTGATTATTCTAACACACATTGTGTAGTGTTAGAAATTTAGCTGAAATTAGCTTTCATCCTTAAATCATTGCACAATGAATGAAATATAATGTGTGTAAGCTTTCATAGTGTAGTTTTTGATCTAGCACAACCACATTGTCATCAATCACAATGCACCATGGTGGAAATCTATCTAAAGTTAGTTTTCGTTTTTAAAACATTGCACGATGAGTAAAATCTAATGTGTATTAGATTTTTTAAGGTATATTTCCATCTAACACTCCCACATTGTCATCAAATACATTACACCGTGATGGAAATCTAGCTAGAGTTAGCTTTCCTTCTAACATGGCACTATGAGTGAAAGCTTATATGTGTTATCTCATTACACGATTATGAAAATCTAGCTGGAGTTAGGTTTCTTTTTAACAACATGGCATGATGAGTGAAAACTAATTTTTGTTATCTTTCATAAGGTAGTTTTTCATTTAACACAACCTCATTGCCACATTGCACCGTCATGGAAATCTAGCTTGATTTAGCTTTACACCTTAATTCGTTGCACGGTGAGTGAAATCTAATGTGTGTTAGCTTTCATAATGTAGTTTTTCATTTAGCACAAACACATTTTCATCAATAAAAATGCACCATGTTGGAAATCTAGAAAGAGTTAGCTTTCGTTCTTTAAACGATGTGTGGTGAGTAACAACCAATGTGTGTTAGCTTTTATAAGGTATCTTTTCATCTAATGTAGCCACATTGTCATCAAATATATTACACCATGATACAAATCTAGCTGGAGTTAGCTTTCATTCTAAAAACATGGAACGATGAGTGAAATATAATGTGTTAGCTTTCATAAGGTAGTTTTCCATCAACACAACCACATTGTCATTGATCACATAGCACCGTGATGGAAATCTAGCTAGAGTTAGATTTCATTTTTGAATCATTGCACAGTGAGTGAATTCTAATGTGTTAGCTTTAATAATGTAGTTTTCATCTGGCACAACCACATTGTCATCAATCACAATGCACCATGATGGAAATCTAGCTAGAGTTAGCTTTCGTCCATAAAACATTGCACGGTCAGTAAAGTTAATGCCGGTTAGATTTCATAAGGTAGTTTTCCATCTAAAACAGACACATTTTTATCAAATACATTACATCATGATGAAAATATAGCTGGAGTTAGCTTTTCTTCTAACAACATGGCACTATAAGGGAAAGCTTTTGTGTGTTAGCTCATTACACCATGATGGAAATCTAGTTGGAGTTAGCTTTCCTTTTAACAAAATGGCACGATGGGTGAAAGCTAATGTGTGTTAGCTTTCATAAGGTAGTTTTTCATGTAACACAATGACATTGTCATCAAGCACGTTGCACCATGTTGAAAATCTAGCTGGAGTTAGATTTCATCCTTAAATCATTGCATGGTGAGTGAAATCTAATGTGTGTAAGCTTTCATAGTGTATTTTTCCATATAGCACAACCACATTGTTATCAATCACAATGCACCATGATGGAAATCTAGCTAGAGTTGGTTTCCATTCTTAAAACATTGCACGATGAGTAAAGCTAATGTATGTTAGTATTCATAAGGTAGTTTTCCATCTAACACACCCACATTGTCATAAAATACATTACACCATGATGGAAATCTAGCTGGAGTTAGCTTTCCTTCTAATAACATGGCACTATAAGGGAAAGCTTATGTGTGTTAGCTTATTACACCATGATGGAAATCTAGTTGGAGTTAGCTTTCATTTTAACAACATGGCACGATGAGTGAAAGCTAATATGTGTTAGTTTTCATAAGGTAGTTTTACATGTAACATAACCTCATTGTCAACAATCACATTGAGTTGTGTTGGAAATATAGATGAAGTTATCTTTCATCCTTAAATCGTTGCACGATGAGTGAAATCTAATGTGTGTAAGCTTTCATAGTGTAGTTTTTTATCTAGCACAGCCACATTGTCATCAATCACAATGCACCATGATGGAAATCTAGCTGAAGTTAGCTTTCACTCTTAAAAAATTACACAGTGAGTAAAATCTAATGTGTGTTAGCTTTCATAAGGTAGTTTTCCATCTAACACTGCCACATTGTCATCAAATACATTAAACAATGATGGAAATCTAATTGGAGTTAGCTTTCCTTCTAACATGGCATTCTGAGCGAAAGCTTATGTGTTAGCCCATTACACCATTATGAAAATCTAGCTGGAGTTAGCTTTATTTTTAACAACATGGCACAATAAGTGAACTTATCATTACCAAATGGTTTTTTCATTATGTCAATATTTGCTCTGCTGTAGGACAATAAAAAAAGGCAAATGTCTTGATTGTCAACCAACTATCTGATGTAATTGTGATGAACGTCAATATCCTTAGTTATGGCATGATAGACAGAAATTTTCGCCATTTTGAGAGCACTCTAATTGTCCCAGAAAAGTGAGGTTATCACTACTTGGTCAAGTTGAAGATCGACCAATATTCATTCATAACCACATTGACTCACAACTTGTACTGAAGTCTGCCTTGAATTTTTTGTCAATGGAGGATAAGGCAACTGTAGGTTGTAGATTACTTTGCCATGAAATTACCTTCCTAAACCAAGAGTGAACACATAACCTGTTTCTGACTTCCTTGTATCAACTGATCCCGCCCAATTGAAATCAATATGCTTTGCTAGCATGGAGTCAACATATCTCTGATATAGAATTCCAAAGTCAAGGGTCCCCTTGAATATTGATGGACTCATTTTTCAACTTGCCAATGTAACTCTTCAAGATTAGACATGAATTGAGAAAGAGGCAAAGCATTGAAAAACATAGATCTGTTTGGGTGGTGGTAAGATAAATCAAACTACCAACCAGTTTTCAATACAATGACTTGTTGAATAGTGGTGAGTCTGTGTAAATTGAGAGCTTTATGGCAACTTCCATAGGTGTAGATGTAGGATTACATTCAGTCATTCTGAATTTTTTGAAGAGTGCTTTGGCATCTTGACTTGTGATAAAAGGATAGCGTGCTTAGATTGCAAAAATTCTACACGTAAACAATAATGAAGTAGGATTTAATAAGTAATTTCAAAAATAGATCAAATATCAAATTTCACCTATTGAATCTTGTTGGCACTGCTTTTGGTGATGGAAAGACCATCAACATAGAGAAAATAAGATCAATATATCACCGTCACTATTTTTGACGTAGCAAGTGGGTTCATAATAGTTTTTTCTAACTCTAGAATCTCTAAGGTATTAATCAATTTTGAAATACCAGGCTTGAGGAGCCTGCTTGAGTCTATACAAACACTTTACCAACCAACAAACCAGATGTTTCTTTCCAAAAAAATGAAACCCTTGCGGTTACATCAAAGAACTTTTAATATCCATATGTATATCTTCCCTCCAGAATGAGCAGAAATGGAGATAACTAGTCGAAAAGTTACCATTTTCGCTATGGGGGAAAATGTTTCTTCACAGTCCACCCCTTCATTGTGTGCATATCCTTTGGCGAAAAGACAAGATTTGTATTTTTCTAAAGAACCATCTAATTTATATTTGACTTTAAAAATCCATTTACAACGAAGTGCTTTCTTCCCTAGAGGCAATGTTGACAACACCCAAGTCTTGCTTTTCATCTATGCATCATATTTCACTTTCATGGTACCCTTTGATTCAATTTTTCCTTTGGATTCTTCAAATGTGCTAGGTTCAAATACCTGACACAAAAACAACATAAGTTAGAACAAAATTTATCTGCTCACTGCCTTGCACAATTTGTTTCCTCAATCGTGTAGTCTTTCCTTCTAGTGCCTTTGGCAACTCATCTTCTCAATATCCTTCCATCATGGTATAATTCCACTTCCATTTCCTTTGTTGGCCCTCTTGGTCTTGCTATGAATATCAAGAATCCCTCTCTATTGTGAAGATTGATAATCCCCCCCTTCTTCACCAAACCCCTCCTTGGAACTTGACTCCTATGATGTTTCCAGCTCTGATTCCTGTTTGATTTCAACACCAAAACTTGTTCTTGAATGAGCAAAAATTTCCCATACATTACTTAGTACTATCCATAGATTTACCATCATCATAGAAGAATGATATTTTCTTATCTACAACATCTCTATTAATAACAATTTTGTTCGTAGAAACACCCAATTATTCATTAGGAATGTTTTTCCTTGGGAATATTTGCAAAAGCAATACAACTGAAAATACGAAAATCTCTTACAAAAGGTTTTCTGGCTAACCATGAATCCTCAAGAGTGATATCCTACAAATATTTACAAGGATTTTTGTTAAGGATGTGAACCACAACATTCACTGGTTTTTCCCAGTATGGATATGGTACATTATGGCTATGCACCATGCACTTTTCCATCTCCGAAACTATCTTATTCCTCCGTTCCATGACTCCATTTTGCTGTGGAGTGTATGGAGTTGTATGTCGCCTATGTATACCTTCCCTTTTGCAAGATTATTTGAACTAAGTTGAAACAAACTCACCTCCATTATCATATCCTAAAGCTTTGAGTTGTTTACTTGTTTATTTCTCTACCAAAGCTTTTCATGTTACAAACTTTGAACAACAATTTAACTTATTATTCATTAAACAAACCCTAGTTTTCCTTGAACAATGATAAACCAGTAGTAGGAAATACTTAGCTCCAGATATTGTAGGTGTTTTCATTGGACCATGCAAATGAACATGTACTAGGTCCGAAACTCCTTTGGCTTGCCATGTTTTATTGTCAGTATCAAATGAAATCCAATATTCTTTTCATAACTAATAGCCTGCACACATATCTAACAATCCCACACATACCTCTAACAATCCTGAATGGATGGAAGACCATCCACCATATTAGTCTTATTAAGTACAGATAAACATTGATAACTTAGGTGTCCATACCTTTCATGACAGAGTACATTTGTATTCTCTACCACAGCTGGTGCATGTGCCTTTGTTGTTTTTAGAATCAACCAGTCTATACAATCCTTTTTCACCAAGACAAACTATAGTCACCTTGTTATCATGAGAGTAGTGACCATATATTTGCTTCCTTGAAAATTTACAAAAATATTAGGGTCCTAGTTATCTCACTAATAGACGATATTTTTGCTCATGTTAGGAACATATCAAATGTTTTTGAAAGTATAATTTAAATTATTGTTCAGTATGGCATGAACAACCTCACATCCTCTAACATAGTGAGTCCATCCATCACCCAAAGCAATAGATTCACTATTACTCTTATCTTCAATGAAATTTACATACCAGTTTCTGTGACACTTCTAGTGGTGAGATGCACCTGAGTCGAATACCAAGATATAGACTTATTTGATTGATTATGTAATGCCACAAATGCAAAATCACCCACTGGTTCTTCTTCACCTCTTTCGACAACATTTTCATGCCTTGATTTCATTTGACCACATGCCAAGTCTTATTGTTTTTTTTGGCAATATCTCTTTAAGTGTCCAGGCTTATTGCAGTAATAACATTTGAATTTGTTCTCTTTGATACATTGCTAGCATTTTTTTGTTTGTCTTTTTCTTTGAACTCTGCACTTAATGCACTCATTATAGTGGATGGAGTTGATGATTCTATCTGATCTAGCCTCCTTTCCTTTTGTACAAAAACGTGTTAATAACTTCTCAAATGTAAGTTGTCAGTTCTCCCCAAGTATATGTAAGGACTCAACAAATGAATCAAAGGATGGAAGAAAAATTCCCATCAACAAAACAACCATATCCTCATCATCCACCAGCTTCTTAATAGCAAAAAATTGATCATTAAGATCCTTCAAGTGTAAGAAATATTTAGAGACTGGTCCTCCTTCCTGTGACTTGGTGGAAACATTAAAAAAAAAGATTTTTAAAATACAATGACCACCCAACTTATGATGCTAGATACTTATTTTGGAGATTTGTCCACAATATAGGTGCTACAATGGAATTTCTTACTTCTGGAACTAATGTGTCTTCCACTGACAGTTTGAGAAGCATAAGTGCCTCTTTATGTCTTTTATCATAGTTTTTAGGATAATTTGTTGGTCTATATTCTTTACCTAAGATCATAGTGGAAAAAATCGTTGATTTTTCGGCGATGTCCCGAAAAATCGCAATTCTTTCTAGCTGTCAATTTTTTGGCTCGAAAAAAGCCTGATTTTTCAAAAAATTAGACATCGGGAAAAATCGAGAAAAAATTCAAGAAAATCGGCAAAAAATGGGGAAAATCGGAAAAAAAATCAGGAAAGATTAGGAAAAATCGGGAAAATTGGCAAAAAATCAAGAAAATCGCAAAAGATCAAGAAACAAAGGGAAAAATTGGCAAATAGGGGAAAATCGGTAAGCTAATTTTGACCCTATTGAAGTACAAAATATGCATTTTTTAATGCTTGTCATGGTTTGCCAATTTTTTTGCCGATGTTGACGAGAAGATGTTTTCTAGACCCTCGCTGGTTTTTTGTCGATGTCGATTTTTTCCACTATGCCTAAGATGGTTTGTTCAAGATCTCTAAATTCAATAATGGTTAGTATCTTATGACTCCATAAACTGTAATTCTTTCCAATCAATTTTTTGCACTTCGGAAAGAGTAAATGATGCTAACTAGCCATTACTAATACAAATCAAAGAGTGAAGACTACAATTTAGCATAGGCTTACTACCATTGAGAGTACTCCATCCAATCAGTTTAGTAAACCTCCCTCGTGTCGATGGTAGCTTTGAATTTCCATGCAGTGGCTGGGAAATACTTCCACTCTCCAATTCGCAGCAGGTCATCAATCCTTCACATAGTAGTTTCATGGTCAAGACCAAGGTGGTGGTTGATCCTCGATGAGCTTAATTTTATCATGCGGATACACCACAAGATCATAGTTGTTGGCCCAACAAAAAATTCTCAATTGATCAGCATATCAGGTCGCAACAGGTTTGAATATCTACATTCCTATATCGAGATTACAATAAGCAGATTTTGTAAAGTTCAAAGTCTACCATCAATATTAGAAATTCCAGAAAATGTAGAACATGGTCAATATTTACCCATGCTTTCATAGCTTTTAATATGCACCATGAGTGTCATACACCGGCTGCATACATGCAATAAGATTTAACCATGATTCCAGTGACTATAGGTTCCATGATCTCTTGGAATATCATGTAAATTGAATCACAGAGATGTAATCACATATAGAGACCATAAAAAAAGGAGGTAAAATTAATTTGATCTAAGAATGACTT
Organism: Pseudotsuga menziesii; assembly: GCA_001517045.1. Taxonomy (NCBI): domain Eukaryota; kingdom Viridiplantae; phylum Streptophyta; class Pinopsida; order Pinales; family Pinaceae; genus Pseudotsuga; species Pseudotsuga menziesii. The sequence goes on from LPNX011164250.1 coordinate 211,710, forward strand.
TGGCAAGGTAGGCAAGTCTCGTTACAATACTAAGGGGATTTTGAGAAAACAGATCTCACTGTAGCCTGGCTTCTCAAGTTTATTTCTACATTGTCACTATAGACAGACATAAAAGAAAGAAAGGAAAGAAATAGTATAGGTTCAACATCAAATTTTGTAAAAGGTACAAGGTTATGGGGCAAGATAGCATTGTGAAAGGAAGGAAAACTAGATGCCATTGAATCTGCTAGGTGGTATTGTACAAAAAGTTTAATATTTCTATAATTAAATGGTGTTTTTGGGACAAATGATAATAAGCTAGGAAACATGAACTCCCTCTAGAAATTCTATGTTTCTTTGTGAAACGTACCTACGATTTTGAAGTTAGTGTTTTTTGTTAGAGATGATCCTCTAGGAACATAATGATTTTTAGAACAGAAGTATTTATTGAAACTTGATTAGCAAGTGATTGTGTGTGCGACAGAAGTTGTTTTTGCTCTGAGGAATTTCAGAATAGTCAAATTTAGAGTGTGTTGTTGTTATTTAAATTGTTACAAGAGTAAGGTTGTCAATCACCAAGTCTTAGCAATAAGCAGTAAAATCATATTTGTTTGGTGTGTTTTAATAGTGTTTTAAATATCTTCAATTTCTCCCAATATTTCTAGTTTCCTGAGTTTTTCAGGTTTCCAACGTTTCCGATATTTTCTGAGTTTCTCGCATCCAAATTTATGCTTGCCAATAATTTCCCCATTATTTATGATAAGTTTGTTTCTAGACCCTTCGCAATATATTCCACAAAACAAATTTGCAACATTAACTTTATACTCTTAAGAACAACTCATCCATACATATTATGTTGGAAGGAAATCAGAGGTTTCATGGTAAAAATTTTACTATGTGGAAACAGAGGATGCTTGTGATTTTTTTAATACAGCGTAGAGACAAAAAATTATTGGGAAAGGAGTTTCAAAATAAAACAAATGAGGATAAACATGCTAAGCATGATGTAATAAGCCAGGAGGATGTGATGTCGGTCAAACTCTCATTGACCAATGATATGTTCACTTAAGTGCAAGATAGTGATGATGCTTTCAAAATTTGGGGGCATTAAAGTTTAAACATGTGTGAAACATCATATATATGTAAAAAAAAATTCATAAATAATTTATTGTTTTCAATCAGGATCGAGGAAAAATAATCTCTTCAAGATCACTTCTTCAAAATCCAAGAATTTAGAAAACTTGAGAAAAATTGATAGAAAAACTAAAAAAGAAGATATGTCTTAATAATCACATTGAAAAGCCTATAACCTTCAAATGAAGAATTAGTTGAAACCTTAAATATAACTTCTGGAGATGTTGATTCGACATTTGAGTGTTGAATAATAGGTGGAAGAAGTAGTTTGGTAGTAGCAGTGTGAAAGGAAATTTGAAGTGGCAATAAAAGCACAGGTCAAAGTAAAAGGCAAGCATAAAGATAGCAGCGAGAGTGTTCATTTAGATACTCAGAAACGTAGGAAAGGTATAAGTGTTTTCATTGTGGAAAGCTAGGAAATAAGACCAAGTTCTGTTGGAATAGTGGTGGAAACAAAACACAGGCATGGGCATTCTTCCTAACATCAGTTTATCAGTATGGGAAGAAAGAAGCCAGTGTAGTTGAATGTAAAGAGGAAGAAGAATTTTATGTGTCTATAAAAAGCAATAAAGGAGTCATTGGGAACAAAACAGATTGGTAAATTGATTCACGTTTCTCACAACAATTTACTAATAAGAAAGATTGGTATATTGATATTGTTGAGGACAAATCAAAATCTAAGTCTGTATTGGACTGGTGAAGAAAATGTAGAGTTGAGAAGTGGGAAAGTTCAGATGAGAGGTAAGGGGTTGCTATTTATGACGATTCCCTTGGCTCATAGAAAAAATTATTTTCTGTTAGTTGCATAATAAAGCATAGCCCACAATTCAATGTTTTCCTTTAGTAAGAATCAAATTTTAATTGCTGACAAGAAGTGCAAGAAGATGATTTATAAGTGTCAAAGATTAGGGTTTGTTTCAACTGGTGGATGGTAAAAGAAAGTTGGCAGTTAGCAGATTCATTATGCTTTATCTGTTCATTTTCATGAAGAGAGAAAGACACTTAAGGAGGGTGAAGAGGAGGCAATGAAGTAAAATGGTGCTTCCTCAAATAAGCAAACACAAAACTTTGATAACTTGAAACACTAGTGGAAAATGAGAAATTAGTGACCAAAAAAATGACCAAAATATGCATATCAATGACCACTTTTGGTTTGGCAATTACTGGTGGCTAATTTACGGTCTTTTATTACGCAACAAAAAATGGTCATTTTTATTTTGGTCATTTATAGCTTTGCAAGTTGGTCATTAAATTGGTCATATATTTGGTCATTAAATTGGTCATATATTTGAATCAATGACCAAATATATGACCACATTTATAACCAAATTAATGACCACATGACAAACTAGAATATGAGCACATTTGGTCGTGTAATAAAAGATCGTAAATTAGCCACCAAAATTGTTTTTTGGTCATTGATATGCGAATTTTGGTAGTTTTTTTAATCATTTATATCACATTGTTTGGTCGCATATCTCTCAATTTTTGGTCAATTTATATGCGAATTTTGGTCATTAATCTCAATTATTGGTCACTAATTTAGTCATTTTTAGTCGTTTTATGTGGTTGTTATATTTTAATAGTTTTAATGGTGTCCATTATTAATCAATATAAACTTTTAATATGATATTATGTTTAAATTAAAAAAAATCATACATTATTTATCATCATCTAATATACATGTGAATTATGCAATATCATATTAATTAGTTAATTAAAACACTTATAAATAATATAAAGTACAACCATATAAATTTTAAACCGCGCACAAATTATATTATATGAAATGTCAAGTATTACAATAAATATGAGTTTTCTCAAAAACTATTTTCATATAACTTTACATGAAAATTATCTAGTACATCGATGACTTTTCAAAATATTACAATGGTTAAACCATCCCACTTGTACTTGGTTGCTAAGCCATACATAGATCCCGCAGCAGCTTCAAACCCATACTTAACAACTTGAAACCTTCAACAACAGGCTCTTCATACTCAATGGACCACTTAGTTAAGCCTACCCCTACAAAATCCAATAAAAAATCTTCACTTGTAAGTAGAAAAACAATAAACTGTAAAGTAGAAAAACAATGAAGCAAATTATTTATAATGTTCAATAGTTAACAACAGTAACTAAGATTATGTGCAAAATAGGAAAATCTAGTCTAACAAATTCAATTTAAGAATTGTCTAATTAAACTTGAAAGGCTAAATCTACACTATTCAGTACCTAAGAAAAATGAAGAATATAATTTAAATGTAATATATATTAAAAAGCGTAGTGAATAGAGAAATAACACCATTTGTAATTAAGCGGACTCTCAACATAAATAAGTTTTCCTGCATTAAAAGGAAAAGCATTCCAATAAGCATGAAAAGTAATCAACTATCATGGTCGGTTTTGTCCTGATCTTTTCAACCATGACACTTCCATTCACTCCAGCATTAATTTCAATGGGTAGCTTAAATCCCGTTTAACAATGCCTGCACCAATCTGTGAACACCAAAAAGGCCAAAATAGTTTAAAGCCCATGTAATAACAAGTTGCAAAAGATTAAAAAAATGGAATTTTGAGTACACATGATATTTCTACGTTCAACAAATAATTTGTCATTCAATTATAAAACATGGCTCTAGAATATTTTCCACCCCCATTGAACTTGATCTTGATTGATAGAGACAAATATCACACCTTTTGCTCATTGTTTTCAAGTGTATCTTTGATAGCATCAACCTTTGAAGAAAGCCTCAATAGACTACACTCGCCACTAACAATAATGCCTCCCTTAACAGCTTCATGTATACAATAATGGTTGTAAATTAACTTTAACTTTCTTCAGCATTTAAGCACATAACAAATATGAATCTATATTAGGTCTTTATGCAGAAGTTTAACTCCTTGATTACAAAAAATAGATTATTTTGAAGTGCCCTGTCAAATATATAAAATTCAATGTAGAATTAATTGTTTGTTCATGGAATATGAAGAGTACACAATGGATGTACAATTGAGAACTTGTGTGTGTGTGTGTGTGTGTGTGTGTGTGTGTGTGCGCGCGCGCGCGCATGCTCTTCTCTTATTCGCTTGCATACATTACCAATTTATGATGCCTTGTAAACTGACCACCTTTATCAAGAATGTTGTAGGATTTACTACTAGCATGATCAGTTGTAGATTGTTGAAGGGAAACTTCAAGCAGCCTGAATGCTTCAGCCACATCACAACTTTCAACCTACATAGACCACCTATGTTAATAATGACTTGTATTCTTTCAGGATTCAGGTTGTCATCTACTGAATTATCTTGAGAATCTTTTTTGCATGTAACAAATAAAATTTAATTTAATAATTTATGTTCTACTATAGCTTGAGACACCAACAAATGGTTTATAGCAATAGATTGGTAAATAATAAATATAATGTACAAAGATATCAGATGACCTTTTTTTTCCACCTCCATTCTTTTTGGACTTGGGTCGACAACTTGAAGCACCCTGAATGCTTCAGCCACATCACAACTTTCAACCTACACAAACCACCTATGTTAATAATGACTTGTATTCATTCAGGCTTTAGGTTGTCTTCTACTAAATTATCTTGAGAATATTTTTTGCATGTAACAAATAAAATTTAATTTAATAATTTATGTTCTACTATAGCTTGAGACACCAACAAATGAATTATAGCAATAGATTGGTAAATAATAAATAAATTGTACAAATATATTAGATGGCCTTTCCTTTTTTTCCACCTCTATTCTTTCTGGACTTGGTCTGGCCCAAAGCTAGCCATGCTTTTATCTCAGGATCATCAATAGCCTTGGGTGGATTCAATTCTTGCAGTGGATGCCTTGTGATTTTGTCTGATCAATTTGGCATCAACACGACAGTAAATTTTATATGGGAAACCAACTCACCTTCAAGGCACAAAGACATTATCAATTAATAATTACATGCATTTACTAAGAAATCTTCAAATATAGTGGTCAAATGAGCATACCAATGAATTTGACACAAACCACCAAGTGTACTTGCAATGTGCAAAACAAATACATGTTTTCAGTTTTGAAAGGATATGTTTTGATTGTATCTCAAATAAAGATGCAATAATAGATCAAAATTTGACATCAATTATGAATTTCAAATAGTGATACAATCTTTTTGACTTCTTATGTCCCTTGAGAAATACTAAATTCAAATCTCACAAAGGGAGTTTTGGCATACAAAGTTTTATTGGCATATTTCAAGTAAATGTCAACTTTAGAAACTCACAAACAACTCAAAGAACTTTTCCTAATAATTAAAAACATAGATATATATGGAAACCAAATGGTTATTAGTAATTACAGGTATAAAATTATAAACTACAAACCCCAAGAGTTAACCTTTGCAGATTAATTGACCACTGCAAATTTCAAATTTTATTGGATCACCCCTCTCAAATCTTGAGTCGATAACTACCCCATCTATAAGAGATCCCTGCAATAAATGGAGGAAACCATGACAGTCTAGCTAAAATTTTATACTAAATTCAGATCTCACAAAGGGTGTTTTGGCATACAAAGTTTTATTGGAATATTTCAAGTCAATTTCAACCTTAGAAACTCACAAACAACTCAAAGAACTTTTCCTAATCGTTAAAAGCATAGATATATATGGAAACCCAATTGTTATTAGTAAATATAGGTATAAACTTATAAACTATAAACCCCAAGAGGTAACCTTTGATTACTTGACCACTGCCAATTTCAAATTCTATTGGATCACCCCTCTCAAAGCTTGAGTCGAAAATTGTCCCATCTGTAAGAGAACACTGCAATAAATGGAGGAAACCGTGACAGTCTAGTTGAAATTTTATACTAAATTCAGATCTCATAAAGGAAGTTTTGGCATACAAAGTTTTATTGGCATATTTCAAGTAAATGTCAACTTCAGAAACTCACAAACAACTCAAATAAATTTTCCTAATCATTAAAAGCATAGATATATATATGGAAACCCAATAGTTATTAGTAATTATAGGTATAAAATTATAAACTATAAATCCCAAGAGGTAACCTTTGATTACTTGACCACTATGAATTTCACATTCTATTGGATCACCCCTCTCAAAGCTTGAGTCAAAAACTGTCCCATCTGTAAGAGATCCCTGCAATAAATGGAGGAAACCATGACAGTCTAACTGAAATTTTATACTAAATTTAGATCTAACAAAGAGAGTTATGGCATACAAAACCATGACAATCTAACTGAAATTTTATACTAAATTCAGATCTCACAAAGGGAGTTTTGGCATACAAAGTTTTATTAGCATATTCCTAGTAAACTCAACCTAGTTTGCTAACTAGGGGAAAACTTAATAAACCTTGCATTAATTTATGTCTACCTTAGCTCCCAACAAGTTTAGTCCAATAAATACAAAATTTCAAGTTCATTGTAAAGTATGTCATACAAAATTTCAAGTTCATTGGGAGGTATGTCATAACTTAGGTTGTTTCAGCATCATCCATGTGAATGACCGTAAGATTAGCACCACCTGATGTATGAAACAAGTTAGAACTAGAGTTTGGATTGTCAAACCTAGCCAAGATTTTCTAGAACTGATTGGATCAACCCAGGTCTGAACAGTTTTATTGATTCTGGCCCACTGTTGTTGGTTCTGAACTAGACCGACCTAGTTTAGGGGTCTAATCTAGTGAAATCGTCAATTCCTATTAAAATCAACCTAGTTTGGTAACTAGGGGCAAACTTAATAAACCTTACATTCATTTATGTCTACCTTAGCTCCCAGCAACTTTAGTCCAATAAATACAAAATTTTGAGTTCATTGGAAAGTATGTCATAATTCAGGTGAAGCATTGTTTAAAATTTTAAAATGCATCATTGAGGAAATCACTAGGAGGTCACTAAATTCTCTACTATAGCCCATAAAACATATGTAGTTAAGGTTGGAGACATTAAAAATCCTAAATTAATGGTAGGTTTCAGTTAGGGTTTGTAAAATGACTTGCTCTAGGAAAAAGCATCATACCACTAGGAAACAAAAGAGTGGTATCAGTTCAAAGTGCCATAAACAATCAGACCCTTTAAAAGAGAGTTTTTTCCTTTCTTGTGGTTGTGATTGTGTCGAAATTGAGTATAGAATGATTATAGTGATAAAGTATTAAATTCAAAAATGATGATTATATCATAGTTCATTCATTCACACCCACTTATAAGTTATAATCAACCATCAAACAAATGGAGGGCTATGTGGTATCACGAAAACTTAACAATGCTTTCCCCTAGTAAAAAATGCGATCAAAACTCTTAAGTACCACTAAAAGGGACTCTTCTAATTATTTACTTTCTTCTAGTTGTGCTTGTGGTGGAATTGATTATAGACCCATTTTAGTCATAAGTTCAAAAAAAATCTTCTATCTAATATTCAAATTCTAAAATGCATGCATTCACACCTCACTTCTAATCAACCATCAACCAAATGGAAGGCTATATGGTATAGATAAAGGCAATGGACATGGAAACTCTAGACCTCGGAAAATTTCAGAATAGAACTACTTAGTAACTTACAGAGAGAACATTATTATTGCAATCTTCAAACATGAAAGAGAAGTACCTTCAGTGCTCTGCTCTTTGAAGATTTGATGCACGTATAAATGCCCTCACAAGCTGATAGATTAGAATGTCGACAAAGGAATCTTGAAATTGTGAGAATTTTTATCCAGGGATGGGCTTTAGAATGTCAAACGGAGTCAAAACTAAATTACAATAGATTTAGAAAGACAAAAATCAACAAAATGGGAGCTTATTGAAAAGTGCACTACTCACTAAGAACCTAACAGACAGTCATTCTTTTATGCATATCCTTGTTAAGAAAACGTTTGACAAATTCCTTTGCTTCAGAAGACACGGTAGGCCAAGGAGCTTCCTCAAAACTTGGATCAGCCTTCAAAACAGTTTGAAAAATACCAGAATCAGTTCAAGCCCAGAAAGGTCGGTGACCACAAATAATGATGTATACAATGAAATCAATGCTCCACACATCTCTGTATCATAAGACCTGTGAAGAACTTCAAGTGCAACATAGCATGCACTACCTACAATATCATTTAATCTTTCATCTACACATATCCCCAAAGTCAAATGCAAGTACTATTAGCTTCATGAACAGATAACTTTGCATTGTTGATAAGTGAATAAAGTTCTCAAAATAGCTACCAATATGCCATGTGAAATACACCTGGCTTAACAAAGTCTGACAAGCCAAAATCTATAGCCTTCAAATCTGCATGTTCATCCCTGGTAGTGAAGAGGAAATTTTGTTCCACTAATACATGTTTGTTTTCTAAGTTAGTATGTGTACACGTAAAAATAATTTTTAAAATGAAAACTATCAAGCAGTTGAAGATGAGCTAAGGCCACAACCTTTCCACTAGAAAACTTTGAAATTGACTAAAAAATAATATTCATCACAAAATATCAACACCACTTCACATATCACGAATCCCGTTGTCCAAGTAAGTAGCCATTATCAGGGAATCAATCATCAAATAAAAGACAAATAGAGGTGGAAGTAGATACAAGCTTACAGATGCATGACTACAATACATGTCCATCTAAGGCCTCTTACAACAAGAATTGGCAATCAGGAAAAAGTCTCATTACCAGTAATTCATGCAGATATGGTGATAAAGATTAGGTCTGGGATACTTTACGCTAGAGGTCTTATTCACCATTTATAGTTTCTTGGAAATGTTTAAGCTAACTACAAAACTATAATATCATCCACGGAATATTAACACTTTGTATTTCGCATATCACAAATCCTATTTTTCATAGTGTGTAAATGGGCATCATCATAGAATCAATCTCTTGCTTTGTAGCAAATAAAATCAAGTTGAGGTAGAGGTACACAATAACAATAGATACTTGATTTAATTCAGCTTCATGTATAGCCTCTGATAACAAGAATTGGTAGGTAAGAAAATCCTCCTTACTAGTAAAGCAAATAGAAATGGTGATAAAGATTGGGTGGAGGTAAATAAGAGTAATTCCAGAAGCATCAAGCAATTCATCTTCAGCCAAGTCCTATAACAAGTATTGGTAATTAAGAAAATTCTTATCACTAGTAATTTAATGAAATGTGGTAATTAAAATTAGGTGTGGAATCACTCTGGCTTGAGGTGTCATATTATAGTTCCCGCAATAAGGACGGTAAAAAAATATTAGTAAGAGGATACCTGTGGCTTGAGATCTCAATGAACCACACACCGAAGAAGACAAACAGCTATAACATTTAAAATTTGAATGACAACAGCTTTTACATCATCTTGTGAATACTTTCCTTCATGCAAAATCAAAGCAGGAAGCAACATATTCATTCAGTTAATTAAAAAAATAAAAATGAATCATCCAAGTTTTATCATAACCCCATATTACTTCAAGCAGTCAGATAAGATAAGATAATTTTATTAATGTCCAACAAATGACACAAAAGGGAATTCAAATATCTGCATAACTTTCAATGTAGTTGAGCACCAATAAATCTAAACCTTAGAAGCCAAAAAATGAACATGTTTAAAGTAAAGGAATAGAGAAACAGAACCCAAACCCAAACAAAAACATGCAATAGCACATGCCTTGAAAATTAAAATGTGACTCTAAATTCACATACCTTGAAAGGATCCATTCTAACAGCTCACCACCCTCACATAACCTAAAGCATACAGTAAAGGATTGTCACTTTCAAACCTTCAATCTAGTTCACTGCCAATGTAAAGCAAGTAAATAATGTAATTAGAATAGAAACATCCTAAAGATCCATCCTGGATTACAATCTGTATCAATTTTAAAAGAACAATAGTTGAGTTCTAATATGAGACTTGTGTACATGGTATTACCATAAGGATTGAATTAGTGACTGAGTCATAGCGAAAAAACACTGCAACTGAGCTACTGGATTTAAACTAGTTTCATAAAAATATATATACTAAACTAGAGTTGGTTCCAAGTTCAGGTTCTTGCTAATGTAAATTCATCATACACAGAAGGTATATGCAGTAGCCAAGTAAAGACTTTCAAACTTTTGCAGCTTGAAAATAGCTATCTTCTTGTGCTGTACAATAAGGTTAGAAAGAACTTTGCTTATGTCCATGACTAGTGATTTAATAATGTTCAAATAATAAACCTGAGCTATTTTCTTCAAGATGTCTATTTTTAGTTGGCAATGCTTCTATTTCCTGAATTTCGTGCTCACTAGTTGTTATCATCCTGTACTCTACAGTTTACTTGGAAATTATATAACAACTAAACCTTAACTTATAGTGCATAGAAACATAATCCATATGAATTTTGATAATAAAAAAATTCCAACACTACAAAAACAATATCTATAAGTATTAAGGTGTTGATGTTCGACTTATCTAAAGCTCAAGTTTAGCAGCAATTAAAAATCTCTAGCAAGCAAAAAGGAAATTCCCAATGTACCATGGAAACTTGAAATGGCCAAAAAGTTCGAAGTTATCGGTAGGATGTTTCAGCACAATTAATCCAAATAATGAGGAAAGGATTGAAATTTCTAACGTTGTCCTAAGTGAGACTATTTGGAATGCTCTCGCCTGCTTAGCAAGACTCCCTTCTTTGAACAATTGATGGCATCCACGACCTTGTTCAAGGTGATATAAACCTAAAGATCAATAAATTTAACTAGAAGAATAATAAGATGTATATGGATGCTAAGCATGTTGGAGAGAAAGATGGTTAAAGGTCATATAAAATTAAAAGTCCATAAATTTTAATTAAAAGAATGGATTAGGTGTATAAGGATGCCAAGCATGCTAAAGAGCAAGATGGTTAAAGGTGATATAAAATTAAAAGTCCAAAACTTTAATTAAAAGAATGTGTTAGGTGTATATGGATGCTACGCATGCTGGAGAGAAAGTTGGTTAAAGGTAGCCCCTCAATTAGAAGACGTATTTCTACTTACCAGAAAAGCCAGTTACAAACAAGAATCAAAACTATTCTCAAGGCATGCATCCAATGTCCATACATAGATGGTTAAAACATTCTAGTGGTGCAGTTCTATCAGAAAGAAACTGGATTTTGCAAGAAGCAAGAGAAAGAGAAAATTCAAAAGATAAGGTAGTATATTCTCAATACTACCTTAAGATAAACCCTGATAAAGGGAAGACCTATTCTTGAATTTCAAGGAGTGAACTGATATGCTATGGGATGTCAAACACAGAACCAAAGAAAGTGCCCAGTTGCAATTTCATGAATTGGAACTGTAGCAGAAACTGTGAATTTTGTGAAATCATGAACATGTTGTAAATTCACAATATTAGACATCATAGAGAAGAAATTGGATATAATACAGTTTAAGATAAAGGTTGGCACATAGATAAAAGATACTTGAGATTTTATGGCAAAGGGACTGAATTTGATCTTGGGCATTGACATATTTGATATATCACAGAAAATGTAGCACGATAGTTTACCAAATAGGGAAAGGGTGGAGAAAATGGTTGAGATACACATTTCATTTGAGTGGAAGAAAATAATATCAGATAAAAACACCTAAATGTTTGTCATAATAATATTGAAATTCATACAAAACAATCCCACACATTTAGATAAATGAACAATTTGAGATAATATCTCGATCTTTCTACGATTTAAGATACTTTAGTGCTGATCATTAGACTGGAAACTGATATAATATTTCGCTCAAGACACATTGAACAAACAATCCAGCCCAGAAACAAAGAAAGTTCTTTGCAACAACTAGTGAAAAGTAATGGGAACGTTACTTTTCATTTATCTTTTCTGTGACCTTCTATAACAAAGAACTCTACAGTTACAATTGTGGATATTAGAATTTTATCATTTTTTCTAAACTTAGTTATCCAAATTCCATAGCTTCTGTTCTCTAATACACCACTCTATCAGTAATATACTAAGCTAGAGAAAGCCTTCAGTATTAAAAAGTCAATTACAATAAACCTGATTTCTCTAAGTATATTTTAGAATGAAATTTTGTCTAAGTAATGAACTTAACTACCTAAATTTCTCATCTTCAAAAAAATTTCATTCAACTCTTATAAAAAAATATATTAGGGTAAAGAAAAAATTAGCTTAAAAAGAGAACCACACTAAATTCAATCTTCCAAATTTAGACTAACCAATGTTTTTAGGCACTATAATAATAAACTAACTTTAAAGTCACAACCTAGCAAGACACCAAATTGGCGTACAAGATCCCCTTGTTTGTGGAACAGGGGACTCCTGTGCACAACAATTTGACAAGTGCATTAAGCTTTAGCTCTCCAAACCACACTTGCCAATGACAATAGGCACTTTGTTATCTGTATTAAGTTTAAACAATATGAAAGCATGAAAATCAAGACTCGGAATCACCATTAGTAATCAGTGTAATCACCACCCACAAACCACAAGTATCATAGATATTTTATTATTAGCCTTGATTTTGTTACAGTGGTGATCTTGTAGCTGATTTCATTAAAACCCATTAGCAGTTTATTTATAATTCTATGTTTTTTAAAGTCATTTTTAGCAATCAATCCTTTTAACTCATCTCACACAGTCTTTCATCATGTCAGTGTCAAACCTTTTCTATGTAAGGTGGCATCAAAATAACAATTACAAAAATTGATAAGATTGAAAACATAAATAAAAGAGCGTAAATTGTGCTCATCCATCCTTTTGGAACACAGCATTCACTGCATGGTTAAAATACTGCTCTTAACTTAGGTAGGAGAAAAACATCTTTATATTCTATGGCTTAGCCAGAAAACATGTAAATAAGAGGTAACTGGACTTGAAACTTACTCCATTACTATATATACATTTGAATTATCTTCATATGCTTCATGAAATTTCACCAAGTATGGTGTTCTTTCAATGCTCTGAGAAGTTTTACCTCACACCAAACATCCTCAATGGGAATGGTTGTAGTTATTTGTTCAACAAAATTGGATGGGAGCTCCCTTCTGCATGAAGTCCACGAGAGGATTGTCCTCAAGGATAAGACTGCATTCAGTCCCATCTGCATCCCAGTTAGCCACACTTGCTGTCACCCCAGGAATATTTTGAATCCTACCTGTTAAAATGAAATAATTGTATCATGATTCATAAATTATAATTACTTAGGGAGAAGACACAAAAAAATTGCATGCAAAAAAAATAAAAACATGACATACATTTCACAATATTCAAGGTAAATCAAGAAAGTTGAGAGCAAATTTTATGTGTCAATAGAATTGCTTGTCAAAAAGTAAGAGATAAGTTATCAGGCATTGTTAACTGTAGATAGAGGAAGAGGAAATGAGCAGGTAATTCACTTTATATGAGGATAGTTGCAAGTCAACCACTTGTTTAGGGGTGCAATCTCAAGGAATCTGTGAATCAGGGATCCACTAATCCAAAGCAGGAATCCATGCCATAGTATCATTACGAGAAGTATAGAGGGTTCATAAACAACATTACAATATCATGGTTTTAGATCCTCCAAGGAAACAATATCTTATAGTCAATCAGAGAAAATATTGGGAATGCATTACACAGAAGAATCGGTGAACGATCAAATATTCGTCATCATATGCATAAATCCTTGACTGTAACATACTGTTGTGCTCATGTAATGGGAGAAGGGATTGGCACATGATGCAGGAGGAGGACTCAGTAGATTACTCACTGAAAGCGAGGAGGAGCTAGTGAAGTCTATCTTCAGGTTAAGTAAGGAATTGCCAGAACAATTGCCAGAGGCAAAAGAGCTGAAACTAAGGCCAGGAGTGTAGACAATACTGGATCAAAATCCTTCACAACCAAAAAGTGTCCACACTGGTATGGACTACAGGTGGTGGAATCAGGGATCTATCAAATGTAGTTGAAGGATCAAATTCCTCCAGGTGCAAACCTTTCAAAGTTTTTCACTATCAAAAAAGGTTTGTGTCTCAAATGGATTTGATCCCTTCCAATGCTTGATAGATATGGAGTTACGATGAATCTACAATGGTGTAATGCCATCTATGCCTTCCCAACCTCCTAAATATCTAACCAAGGAGCCTAGGCATTTCCTCTTATTTAATTACAGGCAATCGCACTCCATAATTTATATAAGGAAATTGCAATGATTTAGAACTAAGTTAGCTATCGATAAAAGCATATGACATCCAAATGCTCAAGGTTGGAGCATGCTCATTCTTGTTTAGCAGACAAACAATGTTCCAAACTCAACTCAAGAACTCAAAGCACAAGACTGAAGCTTGTCTATGCCAAAGCTAAATTATCTGTCAACACAACAAATGTTTTCCTCACCAACATAACTTGAAGCCACATGTTTCCAAGTTATCAAACTATAATAACACAAGAAAACAATTATCCCACCAAGATCAACATTAACTACTGTGTTAGTCGTTTAAGAACAGACAATAAGGCATACAGGAAATGCCATTTGATGTTAGGCACCCATTATCTGTCACTAGTGGAAAAGGAATTGTAAAAGGAATTGTAAATTATCTTTGTTGGACCTACCCACTAACAAGTTTCAAGCATAGCCGAGCAAAAAAGCACATACCTATGAGAAAATGCTTGAAGTTTGAACTACGTTACATCATCAAGATATTCAATAAATTCAATAACAATGGCCAACATTTGAAATATCCATGATTCTGTGCACTTCAAAGTGATTTTTATTTCATAACATTTAAAAACACATAATTCAAAGAATATCATACCTATCTATAAAAATACCTTGCATATATGAGCTATAAGCAATTAAAGAAACATATATCTACTTAAAGATCACTCCACAATTTAGTAAAACCCATCAATAACATTACCAAAGAAATATGAGAACAAGTCATCACAACCAGTATTTCTACATGATTCTAGCAATAAACCAATATGCCTAATCTGACAAAGGCAACTTAAGCTTCAGATTGTATATTAAAAAATTATCATGCTAATATATTTTACAACCAAAGTGCGAAAATATTTTATAGCTCAATTGAAAATTTATCTCAGCATCTGTACACTTCGATAAATATCAATACAAATACCCTATATTAACTAACGGATCAGGTTAAACAAACATATCATATCAATTCAAAAGGTTCCATGTTGCATATCATAACATATCATATCTATCTCACCCAATTCCATTATCTTATGTAACAAAAGATAGTACAATTTCCATTTCTATCCTACCAAACATCCTCCCTCTAATAATGTACATACTGTGGTTGAGAGAATGTGATTCAAGATCCAGCAAGAATTAACATGTGAAGAAGTTAAAACAAAGACAATTTCTGTAATAAAATTCATTTACTTGATAGTAACAAACTTATTTCTACCATGCATTGCCCAATAACTCTTCAAATCAATTGGGTAATTTAGATTATAACCTTCAGCCCCAAGCCTCTCTAACAATTTCCTGAATGCACCACCACTCATTTTCCTTCCAGCCACACGGGCACCTCGCCTATTGGGATTCATTCGAAGAGGATACATAGATATACCAGTCGTGCAACAAGCTGACTGCCAGCCACCATTCCCCCACCTGTAAAATTGTTGAGCCACTCTAGTGCAAGTGCAAACAGGAATAGGAACAATTGAAATATCAAAAACAATTCCATTAATCACAACATCTAGATTCTTTTGTTCTTTCTTGACAATGGCAACTTCCCCATTTAAGCCTTCCTTGGTTATGACACCAGGTTTTCTCTGCTTTTTTTTCCTTATAGGTTAAGAACCATCAGAATTTCTCTTGGAAGGGCATTGTTTTTCACCATTTTTCTTCTTGGATATATGCTTAACTATTTTCTGAGGTTCTTCAAATAGTGGAGTCTCTAAGACAGGAGAAGGAAAAGCTACATTAATAGGTTGCATACTTTGGAATTCCCTTGCAAAAAAGGTAGGATTTTTTGCTAGTACTTGTAGAATCTTTGCATTAGATAGAGTTCCACATGAAAATCTTCTCTGGCCATTCCAACCACCATCCCTAGCATAGTCAAGAGTAGCAGCTACTGCATCGCACTCCAAAATTGCAGTGTTTCGGTCTTCATAAGCAACATCCCTTTGAAAGAGGGCAGTTTCCTTTTCTGCAAATGCAGCTTTCTTCTCAGAAAATGCAGTATTTCTTTCAAGGATAGCTGCATCATGCTCTTCAAGTACAGACATATGTTTCAAACTTGAGTGATCCTTCACAGATTGCTCAAGGGTATCCCAATGTCGTATGTCCAATCTACCTTCATCGTCCATGTAGACAAGACTTTCAAGTCCCCCCCTTGGTTTGGAGGATTAATTTGTCAACTTACTCCTGAAGGTTTCATAAACTCAAAAACATTCTCGTGAAAATTTAAAGCAAAATAATGCAAAAGTAAGTATCATCAAAGTACTTAATACATCGTTTACTATTCCTCCATGTCAAATATTGTCTAAAGGTCCACCAAAAGCCAGGAAGAATCCAGCATAAAATAACAGAGGCATACCATCCTTGAAGTGTTTTTCGAGGTTTTTTTTAAGGAAACAGTTAGCCTATATTTTTTTATTATTGTGCAAACATTATATATTCAGGTAAACTTGATTTACTATAAAGAGGCCCTTCAGGACAATATATTTACAGTGTGGAAGATAAAGTTGGAAACTAAACAAGCTCGATGCGCTAGTTCAAGTGGTTGAGTGTTGAGCAGAAGGTCTCGTAGATGTAGCAGCCCTCTTGGGGGTTTGTGAACCACATTGAAAAAAAAGAGTTGGAAACAAAATAATTATGTTCTTTTAATAGAGGTACTCCATCTACTTTAAATGAAAAATTACGCCAACTGCAATGCTTCTAGAGTTTGTGATTAATCGTTCACCCTTCTAAAAGGCAGTCTGAGGCCAGAGAGAATTTTTAGGTCAGTTGTGATGCTTCTAGAGTTTGAGATCAATGGTCCACCCTTCTAAGGCATTCCAAGGCCAGAGGAAAGTATTAGGCAAATTATATTGCTTCTAGGGTTCATGAGCAATCGTTCATCTTTCTAAGTCAATCACAGGTCAGAGAAAAGTAAGAGGCCATTTGTAATGCTTCTAGAGTTTGTGAATAATGGTTCACCCTTCCAAAGCAGTCTAAGGCCAGAGATAAGTATTAAGTCGATTGTAATGCTTCTAGAGTTTTTGATCATTGGTTCACCCTTCTAAGACAGTCTAAGGCAAAATACGAAGTGTTAGGCCCTTTGTGATGCTTCTAGAGTTTAAAAAGGTGCATTTAAAATAATAAATAATTTGGAAAAATTACAAAATATTAAAAAAAAAAATACACAACACAGGTGTATATGTATGTAATGCTACCAAGCTGAAAATATTCCCAGTATTCTAAATCCCTCAAACCCCACAACTCCCTCACCCAAGAAAAAAATTCACTACCAAGACACCCCAATATCAAATTTTTTTTATAGGATAACCCAAAATGGTGATATGTACTTTACTGAAGCTGCCATTAAATTTTAATTCAATGGTAAAAAACATTTTTTTAAGTTTAAAAACAAAAAGAGTAGACTCCCAGGTTTCAATATATATCTATGCCCTAACCTCCAAATCTACCAAAAACTCTTACAATAAGCCAGGCCTAAACAAAGTTGTTCAGAGATTTAGCTCAGACTCTGCTAAATATGCCGCCCATACTAGAAAAGCCAGATAAGTGTGATTACAGAGACATACAAAAAGGGAAGGGAAGGTGGATATATAATATATATACATATGCATGCAACCACCATAAAATATATATCCATAGAGTGAAAAAATATGAGAACTAGATACATGGTAATAACAGAAACAAATTGATAAATCCAAAATACTCACTCTGTAAAATAAAACTATGTCGGCGAATGATCTCTCTGTTCTATCCTTCTAGTAACAAATTGTTGTTGTTGTTGTCCACTGCGAAGTTGAGTGATTTCATAAGCAACAGTGGTAGACAATATATATAGTGGCCCGATTTGAAAGGTGTCTCAACCCAAGTTTTTAATTGAGTAGCGGTAGTAGGTGGATTCATTAAAGTTGATGGGGGTGAGAAAGAATCGAGATGCTCTTCCACTTCCGCTTAGACAATTGAACTTCAAATTATCCACTGCAGTCAAAATATTTGTAAGGGCCTTCATGGGCTTTCTAACACCCATAAGAAATTCAGTCTTGTTGTAAATATTAACAATCCCATTGTCTGACCCGGTGGAAAATATATAGCTGTTGGGAGAAACACTCAAAGCTGAGCTGCTAACACAGCCCTTATCAGTCCCCCTGTGAATGCATTTCCTCATTTCAAGATCCCAATGATATACCTATCCATCCCCACCCGAACTCAGAAACTGTCTTCCATCATCAGCAAAAGAAAGTGCACGAGATGTTCCATTCATTTTCAAGGTCCCAATCGCCTATTTCGTCTTTGTTGAAACCAACAATATATTCCCATCATTCCCAAGGAATGCAATCATGCTAGAATCTGGTGACACATCAAAGCTCTCCAAAATCCTCTCCTCTCTACTAATCAAACAATTAATCCTCTCCAATGCACCTTTCACCACATCAAAACTGTAAAAGAACTTCCTGCATCATGTAGCAATTGTCATTGACCCGTCAAGCAAAAATGAAGCCTTTTGAATCAGAAAACTCTCAATAAACACACTTTGGATTTTTGGGTTCCTTTTTCGATCAATCTGGAAAAACCTCAACTTCTTGTCAAGCCCAGCAGTGAGCAGTAGCTGCCCATTTCGATGAAACCCTACAGACTGTATAACCGCATTCAAGCGGTCCTCTGCATTTGCATCTGTTAGCATTGAATACTCAATCTGGCCGAGAAACAATGTCTCCTTACTTCTAACAACAAGATCATCATTACTCCTCAATATATCATACTCAGATCCATCTAAACCCTTGGTAACACTTAACCCATTTTCAATTTCGGAATTGGAATCAGAATCAGACCCAAAATCCTTATTTTTGCTATCCAGATTTTCCCATTCCATACTGGGGTTTAATTTAGCATGTCAAGACCTTAACCTATTGATATAATCAGTTCCTGAAATCAGATCCTCTGATTCTTTACTTCTTAATTTTCTCAAACGGCTTACCTTTGTGATATCCACCTTTGTCTCAGCCTCTTCCTCATCAATCCAAGCCGGTTTTTTGTCAAAACCACCTTCATTCGGAAACTTCAAAACTTATTCTTCGTATTCTTATATTTTGCATCCTAGGGTTTTGTTTGTGAACCAAGCGGCCGCATCCTTCTCCTACACATTTCCACCTTCAAGTTGCTCAAATTCATTCCCCAACTCCATAGAAAGCTGTTGATCATAGATGGTACCAAACAAAAGGATTTCCAACCTCTTCTATTCCACCTTGTCCTTCTCCGTCTCCACTCTTTCGGATCTCAACCGCTTCTTTTCCCTCAACCCTAGTCTGACCCATAGCCTCAACCCCAGTTTGACCCAAAAAAAAATCCATGGTAGTTTATAGAAAAATATTATTATTTAATTTGTTTTTTTAGGTGCAAAGTTAAAGTGTCATTGAAGAAAGGAATTTACACTCCAAAACATGCATTGATTATAACTTAGGAATGGATATTAGAGAAATCCAAGGTTAAATAATATTGTTATAAAAATATTTACATTTGGATATATATAGTTTTAAATTTGTTTTTTAAGTACAAAGTTAAAGTGTTATTGAAGAAAGGAAATTACACCAAAAACATACATTGATTATAACTTAGAATGGATATTAGAGAAATCCGAGGTTAAAGAATATTGTTATAAAAATATAAAAATATTTATATTTGGATATATATAGTTTTAAAAATATGTTTTTAAGTATATTTTAAACTTATATAATTACTTTTTGAAAAGAAAAATTCATAAAAAATATTTAACAAAGGTTATTTTCTATTATTTAAAATAGAAATATTATTTACATTTGGATATATATATATATATATATATATATATATATATATAT
>LPNX011164250.1:231848-285813 GCA_001517045.1 Pseudotsuga menziesii
GAAGAAAGGAATTTACACTAAAAACATACATTGATTATAACTTAGAATGGATATTAGAGAAATCCGAGGTTAAAGAATATTGTTATAAAAATATAAAAATATTTATATTTGGATATATATATAGTTTTAAAAAAAATAAATTTAACGTATATTTTAAATTTATATAATTACTTTTTGAAAAGAAAAATTGATAAAAAAATATTTAACAAAGGTTATTTTGTATTATTTAAAATAGAAAATTATTTATAAAAATTATAAAATCGTATTATACAAATTTCTCACTCAAGCCTTCACCAGCTTACAAGACCCATGTCTACTGTAATCAAATACTAGTCTTCCATTCCTCCATGTAAAACTGACTTAAGCCATCATTCATTGAAACACAGCTAAACCAACAATAATTCAATGATGGGTATCACGATACGATGATTAGAATTCATGGAGGAAGGAAGAAAAGTCTTGTTGATCCTCAGGCTGGATGTGTTACATTAATTACCTGCGTTAGGGTGCGTGGTACATTTCACAAAGTAATGAAATGGTTAAAATGCGGATTTTCGGGACATGAACAAATGTGTATAACAAGGGATTGCAAGAAATGGAAGCACGAGGGGCATCGGCCTTCTTCTTCCCCATTAAATTGCGTTGTATCCATAGCAGTACAAGTAGTGAAATTCGATAAGTGTGTGAGATTTTGGCATGATAATTACTAACATAAATGATGCCTTCATTTATTGTGCTTTTAATGGAAGAATATATGAAAATATTATCTTGCTCATGGTCCAAAATCTAGTACCCAACGCTATAAACGTCACCCCGCCGCCAACGCTGGAGGCATAATTCACAATTCAAACGTCAACGGTTGGTTGGCCAATAAGATGTTTTATAAATTAACAATTTAAAAAAGCATAAATTTATTTCTTTGATTATAATGTTTAACATTAATTTGAAAGAAAAATTTAACAAAAGTACGGATTGATTAATAAAACTGACCTATTGATATATATCTTTGTTGTGCAGAGACATAATAATTAAATGAAAGGAAAAGAAAAAATTGGGTAGAATAGAGACCTAATTCAATTATTGTCTTAAAAAATTGTTTCAAAACCACTCCTAGTTTAGTAGTGTATCAAGTGTTTTTCATCATGATAGTTAAATTGCTGTCAATAGCTAAGTTGTGACACATGAGGGGGTCTAGAATTTACTAAATTCTAACACGACAAATGGATGCAGAGACCCTCGATATGTCATGTTATAATTTAGTAAATTGTACAAATTCATTGTCAAATTGTAATTTTTCATTGCTAGAGTGACACAACTAAAAATAACCAAATAATGACCAATTGTTATGTGGTAATTTTTAGTCTAGATATCCCGTGACCAAATTTGGTCATTTATCTTGGTTTTTTTCAGTTTAATTTTTTCATGTGACCAAAAGTGGTCATTTATCTTGGTCTTTTGTAGTTAGCTCACTTAAATTTATCAATTTTGGTCATTTATCCCTTGAAAAAAATTGTGGTGACCAAAAGTTTTGGTCTCCTGGTCGCTAATCTCTCATTTTTCACTAGTGAAACACCAAGATGTTGAAACTTTGATATTTTGGAATAAGCTGCAAACATCTTGCTCATGCAAAGACTGTCTTTGTTTTCAGAGAGAAAATTTATGTAATGTGACCGTTACAAGAGGGTGTTAGATATAATGGTCATAGTTAGGACTTAGGCATACTTTAGACATGTAATAAAGGCTTGGATAGAGGCCTTATAATAGAGTGATGTAATCATCAATTACAACTATAGTCATTTAAAGATTAGACATTTGGGAGTTGCATAACATAATCCTCTCCTCCTACAATGTAATTAGACAATGCATCACCAAATAAAGGAGAAATCTAATCTGTCTTATTATTTTGAGCACTCTTGTCTATAATCTTGTGTGTGTAAATCCAACAATGATTATTGACCAAAAGTACACCATCTGCAAGGTTTCAAATGCTCTCAAAATTAAAAAAATGCTTAGAAAGGGTGCCAAAGTAGCTTGAAAAGCCCTTTCAAACTCAATTGGTGTAAAATGACTTTTATAGACTGGTATAAACTATACATAATGCAAAAAAAGTGGAACCAATAGCCACCCATCTTGGCTACTGGGAAGCTTTTCTGCAATTGTATCCCTCGTTGGGGTTGAGGCCTGAGTTGTATATCATAGTAAGCAACAAATAACATAAAGAGATATTTCTCAAGGAAGATACCCATAGGATATGCACTTCTTAGAGAAACAACCTGGCTAGCAGATAAAATTCTATGTTTAGATGAGAAAAAGACTGCATAGGCAATGGCCAACTTGGATGTCCCTATCTTGAAATCAATCACATTATAAGGAATGCTAGTGCACAGTTCAAGCAAAGAAAAATTGGTCATACAAAGTCAAGGTGATAAAGCTTTGCCTTTATCTTGAACATCAAACTCTTCACTTGGTCGAAATTTGAAAAATCTAAATTCTTAATGTTGTCTATGTCAAAATAGTTAATATATCCTCAAGCACCAAGGGTTAGCTCAATCAATTGGTGCTACTATTACCAATACATTGCTAGTAATTTTGATTGTTGTCCAGGTCCCTGGTTTGATTCTCATGGGGTTAGGCGCACCAAGTCTATGCCACCTTCTTTACACTGGGTACCATCCTTAGAATGGAGGGGAGTGCCTGAAAGTTTCACAAAGAGTTATTTCCAAGGAAAAGAAAGTAAATATAACCTCAAATTTATGCATTTAGGTGCTTCCATTGAGGTTACTGAAAGACCTGAATGCAGTCATGCCATCCAACATATCTAAGAATTATGCAAATAGGGACCATCAATGTTTATTAAGAAAAATAACTAAAAATAAAAACATATTAGGAATACTATGGTGAAGAGAACGAAATATGATGGCATTTGGCATGAAGTTTGAACACACTAGTTGCTAAAAGTGACTGGAATCTGATGCAACACATAGATGGCCAGCAATAGATTATATCTCCATGTGTCAAGCACTACAGAAGTAAAGTAAATCTGCGAGAAGATCCCAACATTTTCCTTATCTGTGCATGTGGCTAAATATGCTAAATGTCATGTTTAAAGACAAACATTGATCTCAATGAAGAAACAATGGGCTAAATGGAGTAAGAGCGCTCTCCAGTGAAATAAGAGAACCCTTAAATTTTTATTTGTGCTAGCAACTGCATGAACTGATGAATAACACCTGTAAGTTTCAAACACATGCTAACTTCTCAAGTTCCCATTTTACTGCCATTGAAAAAAGACAGATCACCTGGCTCTGTATAGACTTTGAACTGTACATATTTCTTTGTTGGCTAAGATATGATCTAGGCTAATTTTTGTAATAAAAAGCTGAAAATCTATTTTGAAAAGGTCACTAATATAAAGGATGTCATAGTTACATTCAACCACCATTGGACAGCTGAATAAATAGGCTCTAAGCCCATTCTTGCTTGTTTGTATTTCCATGTGTTGTAAACTTGTATATTTTCTACATTGAATGTTCTCTTCTCCAACTCTTACCCATTCCTCCTCCCTCATTTACATCCTAGAATGTAAAAGTAATTTGTCTTTATTATGGCCTATTTTGTAAAAATTATATGACAGTAAAGTTTGAACTTGAACTTTGAACCTACCTTCGAAATATTGACTGCATAGTACAACTCTTTGGTCACGCATATGATGCTCTGTTTCATTTTGTGGTTGATGTTATCTATTACAATTTGTTAATATATGTTGAAACATGAAAAGTGGACATTGTGGTTGATCATTTGATAACATTGTTATAACATATAGATGATTGATGTTATATGTGTACTAAATGGTTATGCTTTAATAATCACCATTAATCTAGTACTTAAAGATATTTTCTCATGTTTTCTAAAACTAATTGAACATTTTGCATGTTTCTATAGAATATATATGCATCAAAATATATTAAAATATAATAATATAAAAACATTCCCGGAATCTTTTGAATATTTGCCATTCCCTCTCCTGCTTTGCTTTCACTCCCACTAGCATAGGTCTGTACAAAGCAAAAATGTGAAGCCCATAAATTTTCCAAAAACTGTTTGAACTTTGTAGGAAATAGAAATCATGCATTGGAAATTTGAACCATGGAAGTTATATTCTGTTCATTATCATGAGAGTGCTTTCCATATACTTACTGAATAAGAGGCTTGTGGGTGGTCTGATAGAGATATCACAAATAAAGTGACTGGGAAGAATTTAAACAAGATCCTTAATTTCTCATAGGATAATGATAAATACGGGAGTATACCAAATATCTTCGGGACTCTCGGCTTGTTACTTCCAAGGATATAAAATATTCCAAAATTGCGTGAGAGGTTGACCAACATTATACATATATAAGAACCAAGTAAAAAATTTACAAAATTGTTAACCAAATTTCCATTAAACCAATGCTAAACACAATGCCCACCCAGGGAGCTAAACACAATGCCCACCTAGGGAGAATCATGAACAGTGTTCTTAATGCATGAGAAAATATAGTTGCAAGATTTAGTTAAAATTAACTTGAATTGACCAGATGTTGGACTCACCTTAGATAGGTTCATATAAACCATGCCAAAACAGGTTTGCTTATTCAAAAGGCATTGATGTATTTTTGAAAGGAAGTAAAGAGTAAAAAAATGGTTAGTGGCAATGCCAAATGGAATTCTATTGGTGTAACTGGAAGAGAAAGTTCTCCCTTAGCTTTTTCCCATCTCAAAAATGATGGTCTTCTAGAAATATGCCAACACAGTCATGCCTAGCCCACAAGGGCTCCAAAACAGTCCCGGTGTGCTAAAAAGAGACCAACACATTCATGCCTAGCTGGAGAGGAGGAAAAAACAATAGAGAGAAGGAAAACATAGTCACATCTTGGACCATAGAAATATATAAGCAACAGGAAGTTAGGAACCCAAACGATCCACTCAAGGTAGTAGTAAGTCTAGGCATTAAGAAAAAACCAACAAGGATCATATTTGAATTTCATTCATGTCAAGAACTCCCTAGAAATCGAGAAGTGAAATTAATTTATAATCTTTACAAGCCTTCTAGAAATGTTACTTAGACAATAAATGGACAATCTAGGTGTATTTTTAGGCCTTAATCAATATTTGCAGCCTCATTTCTCCATATGTTGGGTGCATAAGTAAATAAAATCAATAAAACCCTAAAATTTACAAATCTGGGTAGTTCCTTTGGGATTATATCAGTCCTCTTATCATCCAAACAACAACATTTGAAGGCCACCTGGTAGACCTGAAGGTGTGTTCCAAAAAACCACCCTTCCTAAGGAAATTCCATTTAAAATACTATCAAACCTCTTACAAAATGCAGTGAACAAGTGTGAAATTGGCTACCAAGAAATTGATAATCCTCATTACCAAAGTTGTAGACAATTAAATTTATAGTACATCAGATAAAACTACAAGTGTTGAGAAGATATCAAGTCATTGTAGAAGACCTTTATTTCCCACCAGTGAAGCATATATGCCATTGACAATAGAAGTCACTGACATAAAGTCTCCAAGAAAATATGCCTCTAGCATGAAAGGGACATGAGTGTGAAATATTGAAGTAAAAGAGCAAAGAGTACTAAAAAAAAACTAATCCTTATAGGTGCCATCTAAGGTTACTTCAACACCCTAAAAGTGTGATAATTTGTCTCCATGATAATGCCCAACTTTGGAAGGGGATGTCTAGATGTCCTCCTTTCTATGAAATGTTTCCGTAGGTGACCCCCAAAATCCAGGGGCATGGTACAAACTATTGTACAAGAATAAACACCTTATAACCGAAGGTCTGGGGTTACCAACATACTCAATTAACTTGCAGGCAATCGACTCCAGAATGCAGTAGAGGAAATAGGAGGATAGGAAAGACTTACCCGATAGCCGACGGTTGATATTTGCTTGTCCTCTTCCGCTCTGCTTCTCCTCCAAAGTCTTCAAGGTTGCCTCTCCTTCACCTGTCAAGAGTCAATCTTCCAGATACAAGATGATTTATATATATGTAAGCAGGTTAAATAAATCGTATATAAAATGCTGAAACATAAACATTCATCAAACCAAAATATATGAAATACATTCAAGACACATATGGAAGAAGGATTCTCTTTATTAGCAATAATGAAAGAGTTCAGGTTACAACCCAATGCCTGAGACAAGGAATCCTCTGCAGCCAAAGGATTCTGAGTTCCACTACTCGAAATACTTCTATATAAACTCCACCAGCATAAATTTTCTCTCCAAGTGTATGTACCAAACACCCTCCCCAAGGCCTGTATTTATAGTTGGAGAAATAAGGCAGTTTCGAAGGTTGAGGATAGTTAAGGAAATTAAGGTAAATGGCTTAACTAATATCAAGTAATCACGTGTTTTTATTTTAAATGTCAAAGGGAAATATCCGCGGGTATCAAAACCGACAACTCACGTATGATCCGCGAGTTGCTATAAGAGCAACCCACGTATACATCCATCCGCGACATGAAACAACCGACGCTCGCGTATGATCTGCGAGTTGCATATATATAGAGTTGCGGATATGACTTGACATGGCTAAATGGAAAAAATAACTAGCTGGATGGATAATGAATGTAGTTCATAAGAATCCCATCTATAGTGTTTTGGGCAACCCTCAATCCATATATGTCCTTTTGTGTGCCAACATGAGGGATGTCGGCACTCGAACGGAGAGGTGCCATTCAGGTGGATAACAGATGCCCCCTAATGTGTGAGGTCAGAGGGAAGCGATGGCCAAAATACATTATAATCTTCATCTTTGGAGAACTCAGAAATCCAATGGAGCAGAAAGAGGACCTGAAACAAATACATAGTAATGTTATATACAAAGTTACATCTAAGGATGCTATGTTCAATGGACGGGAACACTAGCTCCTTTAAAATATTTGATTACATCATATGATATGGGTATAAGCCACGTATATTACAAAGGTGGATCGAAGCCACAATATACAATAATGATGAGTCTTCAAAGATCTGGAAGCTGTATATAGGAATAGAACATAGTCTTGCGCAACTTAGTCCATAAGTGAGGAACTAAGGTATTCATAAAGGATCCCAAAGAACCAGTACAATCCAAGCCATGTGAATAAGGGTAAGCTAAAGTTGAACATGGAGAGGATTCAACAGTTTGTCAATCAATAAGTGATAATCAACAACTAAAGCAAAGGAATTCACCAATGATGAAAGTGAATCCTGAGGTACTATCGTCAAAACTCTACGTCTTCGTCATCAGGAAGTGCTGAAACGGAACCACGCTGTGATAAGGAAGGAAATAGATCCTCCAACTGATCACAAGAGTGACTAGGAACTGGGCAAAAGAAGGGAGACACAAATAGATAACAGATATAATAGTGATGGGATCAGGCTATAGATAAGATATTGGGAAAAGTCCTTGAACAATGAGCACAACACAGAGGTGACCCAAGGAAGCCTATAACTTATAGATATAACAACTAGACTTATCTGTCATGTAGGAGACATGATCAAATTCCCCAGGTATAACGGACAAGAGGAGGAGTAAGAAACCCAAAGTAATAGCTGAACAAAAGTGGACACTGAAACATGGATATCGGAAAATAAAGAGTGCTATGTTCAAGGATGACATGCTGCCATTACTGAAAACAAGAGAAAACTTCTTCCTTACCTTCCCTGTTAAATTTTAATGAGTCCAGGAAAGTCAACTCGGTTCCCTCTTCATTTTTTTTAACAAGCTTGAAGAGACGGGAAATGGTGCTTGATAGTGTCACTGATTCGTGGATTTAATGAGCCCGAAGTAGTACATGCTCAATCGGTGTTTTCACATTTAGAGAGTCTGAAAACTCCAAAGAAGACTCCAGGGGGGTCCTTTTTCATCCAATTTAGTCTCCTGAGGCCGAAAAAGTATAAAACAAAGCACAGAAGAACTCTCTTAACTTCCGAAGAAGAAAGGTGAACCTTTTTCGTACTTAGTCAGGAAGGTCCGAAAAAGGTTAAATTACCACCTACCCAACGCTCCTTCCAAAACAACATAAAATAGCTTGAGTTTTATGAGTGTGAAGGAAAGCAAGATCACTCGGAAAGATCCATTTGGTTACGAGAAATGGGGCTTACAACAATAAACTCGTTGCTTTGTTCTGAAGTGTTTAACGAACATGACAAAGACACAAAGTACACTCGGAATATTTTTCATGTTTGGGTCCAGAGCACAAAAAAGAGAAAACTAAGCTCAAACTGGGTGTTCCTTTTCCATAAATTTAGTCCCTGAGGTCCGAAAAAGTGATAAACCTATACTTGAGAATACTCTTCTCAATTCAAAAGAAAAGAGAGTGATCCTTTCTCATATTATTCCGCATGGTCCGAGAAAGAGATAACCTACCACCAATGTGGATTCCCATTCACATATTCTTAACGAGCTTGAATGGATGAGATAACTCGGCAGTCAAGTCTATTTTGAAGGAGTCAGACCTGGGCCTAAAGAAACTCCATAAGGGCGG
Source organism: Pseudotsuga menziesii (assembly GCA_001517045.1). Classification (NCBI taxonomy): domain Eukaryota; kingdom Viridiplantae; phylum Streptophyta; class Pinopsida; order Pinales; family Pinaceae; genus Pseudotsuga; species Pseudotsuga menziesii. Next base: position 240,386 of record LPNX011164250.1, read on the forward strand.
GGAGTCCTATAAAGGGATAGCTTGTAAAAAGAGATTCAAAAGAAGCTCTATTTGGTGTGAAAAATAGCTAAGAGGATCCCCTGAACCTGAAACAGTGGTGGCATGAGTACCAAAGAATGTCAAAGGGATATAAGAAGGATACTCATGAAAAAGGGTCCTAGCCACGAAAGAACAATGGTAAAAACAAGGGACTAATGGCTTAAGATACCATAGTCCATGGAAAAATGTTGAATGCTAAGGTTAATGTGGAGTGAAAAGATGCCAACATGTATTGGAAATAACAAAACCACCCTATTGGACCAACAACACTTTTTAAAAAGTGATAAACCTGTTCCAAGGCACAAAAAGTATGGTATTAGTTGATTGACATTTCAAACTATAGAAAAAGACCCACTTTAAGAAATATAATTTCTATAAATAGGTTGAAAATTAAATCAAACTCGCCATTTGAACTTTTGAGCCATAAAAAGCAAGTTTTACCCTCTACCTTTGATCGATCATTATGGACAATTGGACCAACGAAATTGAAATCCGCCAGCTGCAGGTAAGCCTACACCCTAAGCTCTTTAATTTGATCCAAGCAAATGATAAATTTGAGTCTAAATTCCATTTTTTAAAACATCGTAAACTGTAGCAGGGTGCATGCGCGGGTTGTTGATATGGAAACTCGCGGATACGCATTATATACATGGGTTGTCTAATGAGAGAGTCGCGGATGATACGTGACTTGTCTAAATAGACAGTCGCGTATGCTATGTGGATGAAAAACGGTCAAGTATGGTCAAAAAAATTTGAATTTTGATATGGAAATACTGAGTCAAATCACTTGTTTTTTCCAAGTAAAATATGGTTTTGGAATGGAGGGAAAGGGAGCATGAAATAATGGATCAAGTGGTGCTCCAAAGTGCGCCCATTATAGAGGCTTTGAGGACCAATGGGATACTGAAATTCTTTTGTAGATCACCCATGTGGGCCAATGTCCGCATACTTGAGTTCATGGTAAATTATTGGGATCATGACTTGGGAATGTTCAACCTACAAGGTGAGACCTTAGAGCTTACCGTGGAATACATATATTTCATTACTGGGTTGTCACGACGAGGGGCACTGGTGAACTTGGAGGGTGCTGGCAAGGGCGGTGACCCCTTAAGTCTCCAAAACTATGTGGATGTGTTATGTACACCGGGTATGCAAAGAAGAGGAACCAGCGTTCCAATTGCAAATATCCGAGATTTTACTCTCCAGGTATTAGCTAGCACCATTGTGAGAATTTCTGGATCATCATCGTTACATTTGGCCACAAGGAACCAAATGAGGGTGGCAGTTGACTATTTTAGAGGTGCTCTCTATGATTGGTGCTAGGGAGTTTCCTCCATCATGAGGAGACAACTATCCGACTGCAAGAGAGGAAGACGCAAGAATTTTGGCTATACAAGCATATTAGTAGCGTTCTTCTTCTTCGAGAGTACCAGCATTGACCCCTGCTATACCACTACCGGTCAGATCACCACGTCAGCCGAGGCTGAGCAGGTGAGGAGATATCTTCCTCCATCAAGGAAGAGGAGACTCAGTACACAGTGTCTATGATGATGATTTCTACACATGGTGGGAACGACAGCTGCTGGCATTGGAATAGTTTCCATAGGGCGGGATGGACTTCCGAGGTGACCTCGACCTTGTCCTCCCTCCAGGAGGATCATGGGAAGAGCTAGGTAAGTAATTTTTTAATTTTTATCATTTTCAAATTTTTACGAATTTTTCAATGATAGATATATACATATGTACAAGTCTTAACCCTATTCATGTGTCAAAATGCAGATATTGGACCGGTCCGCCCTAAAGGGCACCCTCGCATGTTCGTTCGTCCGGTTGTAGGGGAATATCCGGGATTGATCAAGGTACTAGAGGGGAAGATGGCCAGGATGACCCAACGAGTACCTACTATGTAGATAGAGCATATCCCTACAGCCATGCAGGAGTTTGTTGTGGTGGTTCCACCGGTTTGGCCACGTCTTTTCAGACGAGTGGTTAGAGCAGTGCTCGTATACATGGATGCGGTGGAGGCTGCCAAAGCCAAGGAGGCTGAGGAAGCCAGAGCACAGAGGGACCATGGGGACCAAGGAGGTCCTAGTGGCCAGGGCGGTCCCGCGTAGTTCTAGGGCATTTTGATGGACTATGATCCACATTTTTGTACATTTTGTATATGACGGGATCTGAGGATCAGACTTGACCTATCTATGAACAAATATTCTACATATATATATATATATATATATTAGTATTTGTTGTTAGTTTATTTACAAGTGTTTTTCATGTGTTTGCTGGATATTTTTATAAAATGTGTGTGAGATGCCAATCCAAAATGTAATTAGCATATGCATCAGTCAATGAATTTTGGTTTCATGGAATATGATTGAAATTAATAACCTCAAAATGTCTTTCCAACAAACGAATTTGCATGAACTGACGTAATAAGATAGGATTTCGTACCTGATAAGCTCAATTGAACTGGGAAACCACCAACTGAGAATCCAAATGGACCTCAAGCTGAGTGATGCCACGTGACAAAGAATCCCATAAGAGCTCAATGACAGCCCTATACTCAGTAACATTATTAGAAGCAGGACCTAGACAAGCACCTCCCGCGGCAACAAGCTGTCCTGAGGGAGAATAAATAACCCATGCTGCCGAAGCTAGGTTACAAGTATGACAACTAGCGCCATCAGCAAACCCTATATACCATTCAGAATACATCTACAACAACCAACATATAGTATAAAAAACAAAATTGACAACCTAATGTACATAAAAATACATACACTAAAAATACAAGAAAAAGTGCTAAGCCTAAGCGTAGTACTTCTTCAGGTAGAGCCCATTTCTAGGCTCAGGCAGCTTATTCCCGTCAAAATAAACTAATTCATATGCGCCTTTACTCAATACTCTCGACACAACATAAGGTCCTAACCACATAGCCTTGAATTTTCCTGCCCCCAGAGGTTCTTTATCTTGGTCCCAAAGCAAGACAAGTTCCCCTTCAGAGAAAACTCTAGGTTTGATCGATTTATCATACTGAGTTTTGACCCTATTTTTATGAGCCTAATTAGCAGTCAGCGCATCTCTATGCTATTCATCAAGGTGTTCTAACTGTACCAGACATTCTTCAAGCTCAGTCGTATCAGGTCACACATGAATGGCTATCTTTAGAGATGGAATTTCACATTCAATCGGAGTAACTACTTCCACCCCATGAACGAGTTGGAAAGGGGAGAAACCCATAGCAGTATTTACGTTAGTTCGGTAAGCCCAAATAGAAGGATATAACATGATGTACCAATTAGAGCAGGCTGCATCAATCATACGTTTAAGGATAGTTTTTAAAGTCTTGTTGACAGCCTCAACCTGACCATTTGCTTGCGGATAGTATGGAGAAGAATGTTCTTGTCTAAATCCAAGCATGGTGGTCAGTTCCGTCATCATGTCATTTTGAAAATTACTGCCATGGTCAGTGACAATCACTTTGGGAATACCAAACCTATAAATAATCTGATTGAATACAAATAAAGCTGTTGTTTCCCCATCGGCTTTGAAAGTAGGCATTTCCTTTTCCCATTTCATAAAATAGTCAACAGCGACAATGATGTGTTTACACCCCCTAGCCGAAGTTGGGTTACATGTCATGTAATCTATCCCCCATTTCATGAAGGGGCCTACCGAGACAACGGGAAATAACGAAGTAGGATGTGATCGCATTTTCCTGGTGTAAATTTCACACGGATGACAGCGCTTCACTGCTTCCACACAATCTTTAAAGATCGTGGGTCAAAAATAACCGGCACGCAATATCTTCTGGGCCATTGCTAACCCAGATAAATGACCCCCACATGCTCCACTATGGGAATCATTTAGGACAATCTCCGCTTCCTCATGAGTAAGGCAACGACGCAACATGAAATCTACCCCTCGTCGATAATGATGTATCTCCTATAATGAGGCAGTTCTTGGAATGAAGGTGTAACTTACACCATTCCTCCCTTGAGGAAGTTGTAGGACACTTAAAAGTCTGGAGATATATAAGAATATCCCCGTACCAAGGATCAGAGGTGGATATCAGGAAGATGTGCTCATCTGGGAATGAGTCATCTTCAACCACTACATCTTCTTCAGTAGGAAATTCTGCTATAAGCTCAGCAAAAACTAAGGACTTCTTAGACTTAACGGACTGGAAAACTAAGTCAAACTCTTGGAGAATGACTATCCATTTGTTAAATTTTCCCCCAACAATCCATCGGGATAAAACGTATTGGAACAGATTCACATCCGCCACTACCGTGGTGGTCCTCAGTAAAATGTAGTGACGTAACCTCTGCATAGCATAAACAGCTGCTAAGGCTAATTTTTCAACATGGGAGTATCTAAGTTCAGGTCCGGCCAAGGCATGACTAATGTAATAAATGACATGCTCAACAAGATTATTGTCCTCCTGGACTAGTACTACGCCAATGGTCGACTCCGAGGCGGCCATATATAATATAAAATCCCTAGAATAATCTGGTGGACGTAATAAGGGTACCGATAGCAAAGCTCTTTTCAATGCCTCGAATGCAAGTTGTGCGGTTCCATCCCATACAAATGGGGTGTCCTGTTTGAGCAGGCGCATGAAACCCTTAGTAATCTTGGCATAATTAAAAATAAAACTTTGAAGAAAATTAGACTTTCCTTGCAGGCTTTGAAGTTGCCTGAGAGAACAAGGTGGAGGAAGATTGACGATGGCCTCAACTTTCAATGGATCCACCTGGATGCCTCTACTAGAGACAATGAACCCAAGTAACCTTCCTGACTCGACACAGAATACACACTTGTGGGGATTCAAGCAAATTTTATAATATCTGCATCTCTCAAATATCAACCGTAAATGATCTGGATGTTGGATCCTCTTACGAGAATGTACAGGTAGATCATCAAGGTATGGTTCGACAATGGCTTTAATGTCATGAAAATCAAAGTTCATAGCCCATTGAAAGGTTGCCCCAGCATTTTTCAATCCAAAGGGAATTTTCTTATATGAGAATGTACCCCAAGGGAAAATGAAAGCAGTTTTATGTTGGTCTTCCAGTTTGATTTGGATTTGATTGTAGCCGGAGAAGCCATCCATAAATGAAAACACCTCACTTCCAGCACATGCATCTATGATCTGATCTATAAATGGTGTGGGGTAGTTGTCCTTAGGATAGGCTTTATTGAGGTCTCTAAAGTCTGTGCAAACGCGAATAGTCCCTTTCTTTTTATCAACAAGAATAGGGTTGGACACCCATTCAATCAAAGCTATGGGATAGATAAAACCAGCCTTCAACAGCTTTTCAAATTCTGCCTTCATAGCCGCCGCTTTATGTGGGTTCACGGGTCTTAATTTTTGTCACACTGACTTGGCATCAGGATAGGTTCGTATTTCATGTTCAACAATAGATGGATCTATGCCTGGCATCTCCTCATATGACTAGGCAAAGACATCGCGTAATTCCTTAAAAAAGGGCAGTATAGATGGCAATTTCCTCAGGAGAGAAATTTGCACATATATATATGTTTTCCATGACATCAAGGTTTACAGAGATGTTAATAGGTATAGTGGCGGAAATGTTTGCCATATTCCCCTTGGCAAACATCCCATCCCTATGCAAGGGATTGATATGTGTATCAACATCTTCTGACAGTCTCACGTGAAACTCTTGGTTTTCTATTCTGCTTAGTTCTGGAAGAAAATATGATCGATGGTGAAGATCCTGACAAATCTTATCACGTCCACTCATGGCTTCTATAATAGCTTCATTGGAAGGTAAAACCGTGTCTAAACAATCTGTAGAAAGCAAAGAGTTTTCCTCCCATGCGGGCAAATAGACTTCTTCCAGATCGTTCGAGACTGTTAGAGGATCTGGAATGGGATCAACAGTGGCTTGAGTGATAGCTTAATACACCACCTCCACTGCTGATGAGGGAACTTCCTGTTCATGGGGAGTTGGGAGAACCCAAGGATCAGTCCTATCAACAACTGTAGCGATGGACTTCCCCACACTAGTAGAACCAATATAATTAATCGGGGCTGGAAGATCAAATGTGCCCATCAGTGATGTGTACATTCCAGCCCCCAAGCTTTGTGTAGCAGGTTTGACCTGATCAACCAATGGTACCGTGGACTCATTGGACTCTAAACGACCTTTTCGGGTAAAATCAAGTTGGTCAATGGTAACCAACTTTCCCTCATGTGGAAATACTACTACACGAAAAATGGCCGACACAATAGCGGACATTGCATAAGTCCAATTCCTTCCCAGAAGCAGATTGTAGTCCAAAGGAGCATCAATCACTTCTACTTCAACAGACACTACTTTTCCTGCCAACTTAATCTCAAAAGCCAGCAGGATACCATGTGGACGGAAGGATCTTCCATCAAAAGCAGTAAGTAAAGTGTTTGATGGGACCAGCTCTGGGGATCCAAGAGCTTTCCAACAGGCTAGGGACATAACACATGTAGAGGAACCCTCATCAACAACTTCCCTTCCAATGGTATTACCACCATGGACGACATCTATTGATAGGGATACATGGTAAGGTAGGCGAATTTTAACATCAGATAAATGAAATTTTTCCATGAGACTCGAAGAGTCCATGCTGCCTAAAGCTGCTAAGAGGGCATCCCGCTGAGAGGGACAAATCTGTAACACCTCTAAAGTTGACATTGCACATGGGGTTTGAGCTAAATATTCAACCATGGAGTAGTTCGAAGCATCCCTAGCATTAGGGTTATGCAAGGTCTTCTTGAAGACACCTTTCGGTATCTTCGGCATTATTTCAGCAGGTTTCTCTATTGTGAGAGGGTTAGAAGGTTCACCTATAGCTTTACCCTTCTCAGGAGTCTCTTTCTCATAGTTTTTGTTCCTGGTCTGCAACAAAGTCAAAGATCGAACCATGTTGATATAGTTTGGGATAGGGGCAGTTTGAGTGCCCCCTGCTACGTTAGAAGCTGAAGCATAGTTTTGTCCTTGGGTAAAAGGATCCTTCAGGACAGCCAGTTGTTGAGCTTTAAGCAGCTTCTGGGCTTGATCCATAAGGGGAAATAGGTGAGTAAGGTGGTCCTCTTGGCACAACTTACAAGGGAACTTGACCTTCTTCTTTTCTTTCTTGCCCCCATCAGCATTGTTTGCGGGCTTTTGCTTGTTTTGGTTTCCCTCTCCCTTTTTACCTTTCTTTTTCTTCCCACTAGGCTGCTGATTGCCCTTCTAAGAGGTTTGTGTAAAAACATTTGCACTCTGGGGGGAGGGGGAATCCTTTGCTGCCTCCACCGTAGAATGCTTGACAGACAACTGGTGAAGTTGTTTAGTCAAAGATTCTATGGTGGGAGAGTTAATGGACCCAACCACACCATCGGCATGGGGTCCAGGCTTAGGCTTCTCTGCATCGTGCGGAAGCCTCAGTGCCTCAGGGATGATCTCATATAAGATCCCAAATTGTGAATAAATCAAATCCAATTGCTGGGCGCTGAATATGGCTTCTTCTTCATTTGTCACTCCTGAGGTGGATACGTCCTTAGATATGTATGGCAACAGTGATTTAAGGAACCACTCTAAAAGGAACTCAGGAGGGATGTTGGCTTTTATAAAGCTCTTTCGCCTTCTCCACTCTTGGATATGATCCGAGATGTGGGTGGCCTTGTTTTGCCTAAAATTAGACAACAAGTCCGTTCTGAAATCATATCAGACCGGAAGCTTAAAGTGGATAAGAAATGCACTAGCCAAGTCCGAGAAACTACTGAAAGCAACAGAAGGCAATTAAATATACCATTTTGCTGCAGTACCTATCAAGGTTCTATGGAACAGCCTTAACCTCACTGAATCTTCATTCAGTGAATTCGAAGAACACCATAAATGGAACGTGGTGGCATGAGCCCCGAGATCTTCACCAGTTTTGCCTTCAAACTTAGGGATATCCGATGGAAATTTAGTGGGAACAGGTGGCCACAAGGGGTCATGCCTCACCGGGTCATTCATCCATTTTGACAAATCTGGCAAGTTTAAGGTTTCCAGGAACGGAAGTTTGGGTCGAACCGGGGTACTAAATGTGCCAGCTTGGGGATTAGACGGACCTACCCCCAAATTCCCATGGGTAAAAGTGGGGTTTCCCCCTGACGTCGGTTGCGAAGTGGGAAGATTACTCTGAAATGCATTCCTCCACTAAACAACGAAAAGGGAGAGCTCATGACTGGGACCGAAATAGGGGTTTGGAAACTTTTCCCATAAGATGTGTTTCTCCCAAACTGTACTCCTACATAGGAAGGTAATGGACCTACGTATGGAGAGGATGGGGGAATGTGCCCCCCATTCCAAGGAAATCCTTGGAAAAATGCCGAGGATCCGACCGGACCACTCTAGGTAGTATATGGAAAGGAGGAAGGAATAGTAGGTATACTGGGAATCCCAGTAACCATGTCACCAGAAGTACCTACTAGGTTTGAGTGAACTGGTGGTTGAACCACCCGGCTCGCTGGAGTCAAAGGTGTAGAAGGTAGACTAGATCTAGGGGCACTAACTGGGGGAGGTAGTACCCCTTCAACCGGAACGACTGAGGTGAACAAAAAAGGACTTTCTTCCGCAGAAGACATGATCCTACCCACAGGGACACCTAATATAGGTGAATCAAAAGGTCTAACCTGAGCAATCACAGGATCGTTTAAATCAGTCATGGGAGTGTTAAAGTTTCTTGCAAAATCGTCAGTCTGCAAGTCTTCTATCTCAACTGTATCAAGATTGAAGTGGTTAGCAATCAGTTCTGGTTCACCAAGAACTTCACTTATTCCTACAGGTTCAAATGAACTAGCTATGTCCAATCTCCACCTTTGGGGTAGTGGTGGAGGCTCCAATGTGGTGAGAGGAGGAAGGTTTCTCAACCTTCTTCACCTTCTAAAAGGTTGGTTGTCCAGAATTGAAATTTTGACAATTCACACCCTAAGGCCAACTAAACACAGGAAAAACCACAGAGCATACACTATAAAAATCCTAAAGCCTCAAGCAATCAAACCAGGGTAAAAGATATACTTTCCTGAAGAATGCTGATGAACAATTACTTGGCATCCTTGAAGTGGTTCTTAGGCACAAGCGGAGGAATCACCCAACCGCCCTCCTACACTTTCAACAAGGGTTACCTTCCAAGCCCGTTCAAGGTGAACCAGAAATAACCTTCCGGTTTACCTAGGTATGAACCCTAAAAGACAAGAGACTAAAGGCTACCTTGGCTATACCAACAGTCTGGGGGGACAGTCGCAAGCCAGACTCGTACACATGGGCAGGGTAGCTGACCTCGAAACTCTATCTAGGACAGAATCCCCAGATGCGTAAAAGTCCTGAGTTATGTTTTGACAAGGATTTGGAGGGTTATCTCCTCTAACCAAGCCTCCACGCGGCCTCGTGCTTAACTCCCGTTTGAGAGGAGCTTCCCAGATATAGTCAATAAAGTCAAGGGTTTACCTAAAGAGAGGTCCACTACGTCTGAATTTAAAACTTGATGGAAGTTTGCACTTCCTAGCCCACAAGTCTAACCTAACCTAGTAGGTGAAAGGCCCCTAAAAACAAAACTTACTAGTAAATTTTAATTTATGCGTTCATTTTAAAGGGCTGTTTCTTACTCAGAAGGAAATGGAGTGGTGTACTTATGGTGTTTTTGACTCAATAAGAAATAAATAAAATGAAGGTGTATTCAAAGCAAAATTACCATTATAAAACAAACTTCTTTTCTTTTTTGCAAATATATATTGATGAACTGAATGCAACGATAAAAGAAACTAAGCCTATGTTTTTTGTAGCTTTTGAGATTATATTTTTAAATTGAAATAAACACTACTTATGCAAAAACAATATGCAAAAGCTTAACAATGTTTTCTTTTCGCTTTTTAAAAATACTCAAAATTCTACTATGCACCTAAAATGCATTATACTTGAGTAAACTTGAATCAAATAAAATGTATAAAAGCAACAAACTGAAGCAAACAGGCTAACAGAACCAAAAGACAACCAACAAAGGAAGGCTAGGAACCCTAGCTTGGGTGCACACAATGACAAAAATCACTGTAGACTTATAAAGGCAAGTGACAACCAACCACTGTCAAAAGACAGACTGGAAAAACATAGCCCAAGACCCTGATCACTGATATGGACAGAGACACTTCAACCAACAACCCAAACAGGCCAAGCTACTTCAGCATGCAAATAGAAAATAATTCAAGTAAAAGAGACTCAAGGGATTTCGAAAAAGCACAAATTGTGGTCACCAAAGGTATTCAGACAAGCAACACAACATTCATAAAGAAAATCAACTCACAAACAGGGATTACACAAAGAAAGGAACAAGCAAAGCTTAACTTAAAAAATCCCTATTTCCAGGTATATACATGACTGTATAGAAGGGAAACCCGCGTATGATACACAACTATCCAGTAGAGAAACCCGTGTATGCAAGCCTATATACGCGACTGTGCAGAAGAGCAACCCACGGATAGGTACAAAATTTCTCTCAAGAAACAAGAAAAATTCACAAGACTTTCAAATACTGAGGCAAGTATGAAATAGGATAAAAGACCACACACAGACTTCAAAGCAAAGAATGGTCAGGGGTGACAGAAATAACCTACAACAGTCTGGGCTCCCCAGCGGAGTCACCAGTTCTGGTGTACAGCAATAAACACCTTATAACCGAAGGTATGGGGTTACCAACATACTCAATTAACTTGCAGGAAATCGACTCCAGAATGAATTAAAGGAAATAGGAGGATAGGAAATACTTACCCGATACCCGACGGTTGATCTTTGCTTGTCCTCTTCCGCTCTACTTCTCCTCCAAAGTCTTCAAGGTTTCCTCTCCTTCACCTATCAAGAGTCAATCTTCCAGATACAAGATGATTTATATATATGTAAGAAGGTTAAATAAATCGTATATAAAATGTTGAAACATAAATATTCATCAAACCACAATATATGAAATACATTCAAGACACATATGGAAGAAGGATTCTCTTTATTAGCCATAATGAAAGAGTTCAGGTTACAACCCAACACCTGAGACAAGGACTCCTCTGCAGCCAAAGGATTATGAGTTCCACTACTCCAAAGAATTCTGTATAAACTCCACCAGCATAACTTTGCTCTCCAAGTGTATGTACCAAAAACCCTCTCCAAGGCCTGTATTTATAGTTGGAGAAATAAGGCAGTTTCGAAGGTTGAGGACGTTGAGACAGTTAAGGAAATTAAGGTAAATGGCTTAACTAATCTCAAGTAATCATGTTTTTTTATTTTAAATGTCAAAGGGACATATCCACGGGTATCGAGACTGACAAATCACGTATGATCCACGATTTTCTATAAGAGCAACCCACATATACATCCATCCGTGACATGAAACAACCGACACTCGCGTATGATCTGTGAGTTGCATATATATAGAGTCGCGGATATGACTTGACATGGCTAAATGGAAAAAATAACCAGCTGGATGGATAATGAATGTAGTTCATAAGAAGCCCATCTATAGTGTTTTGGGCAACCCTCAATCCATAGATGTCCTTTTGTGTGCCAACATGAGGGATGTCGGCACTCGGACGAAGAGGTGCCATTCAGGTGGATAATAGAAACACAAGGGGATTTCCCTTGACCCTACAAGACATGTCCCTATGGAGCATAGAGTTTTTGTTGTAAAATTCGAAGTGTTCCATTTTTACTATTAGATTAGGTTATATTTGAGCAGTGAGTTAACTACTATTCCATATTTAGAAGTATACGTTTACACTATGATTTTGTTATTTTTGGATGTTCGAGTTTCTAGACTTAGCAATTTGCTTGTTCAGAATTAGATTGGGGTTTTACTTTTTTAGTTTGGATTCCCACAGAGGTGTGCTACTTTGTATTTTTCTCCTATCCTTTTACATATATATGAGAAAAGCAAAGCTGTTAGTGATTGATCATCTTCAGTTTTGTTTTCTAACAACAACGGAATTTGAAATAAAAATGCTGCAACTGAACTGTATAGATAGGTAATACAAAAGTAGTAAATATTCTCAGAGTGGGAACTAGATATTCCAAAACCCATAAGGCTAACAAGCCCAATAAATGGTTTTGGATTAAGTGAAGGGTACATTTTTACTATGGAAATGACAAATGAGTTCAACAACAAACACCACCAACATTTGGGGATAAAGAGGGCTTGGTGCTCTTAATTAAATTCCAATCCTATACCCTCAAACATCATAAAATAAATTCCTAAAAAGTTGCAATCATGCAAGTCCTGAAATGATGAAAAGCTAAAAATGTTCAAGTCTACTGAATTTTGAATGGAACCTGAAATTCTACATTTTTCATATGATGTCCAGTCCACCTATTCTACTTGGTGTGAACTAGTCCAGTCCATCTATTATGGTAACATTGGTATTAATGTGGGATCTTGGGTTCAAAACCCCCTATGTAGGTGGAGATTAGGCCTAGGATCATACATTTAGTGACACAGGGAACAGGGTTCAAAACCCCTATGTGGGTGCAAATGATACTAAGCACAAATCATAGATGATTTGACTAGGATACACCACAAATAGAATGGTATCTTATCCAAAGGACAACTGTATGTTTTTATAAGAGAAAATTCTAAAGGAAAAGAAATTGCAGCACACTGATCTTGAAAAGTATGAGAAACTATTCTACTCCTCTCTATCCCCACATATCTTTGACATTTCTTCTGTCTATTCCTTCTGAAACTTTAGAATTTCACTTAGCTCTATAGTTTCCCTCATAGAATGGCTGATAATGTCAGAAACTACACCATACATTTGGTGAAATTTGGCTGCAACCTGGTAAGGATCCTCAACCCAGTCTTACATATCCTTTTCCAAACAAGACAAGTTTCCTAGACCTTGATGCAGGAACGGTCTTCCATGTCCATTAGGATTGACAAATGACCAACCAATAGGGTTCTTTCCTACTCTACTAGATCCATTGGATTTCCTACATAATCTTGACTTGTGTCACAGCAAGTTAAAGTGTGCCCTTGTGGTCCTAATACAGTAATCCCTACTTAAAAGAGGTGTCTAACCTCATTTGTACAGATGAAGACATAAATTCATTTGATTGTTGGAGGCTTGGATCTTACTAATGTATCTTTAGGATACTTATCATACCCATGCACATTTCTTAGTATCTTATGTGATAATGGTCTTTCTTTTATGTTGTGATTATTCTTTGATTGGGTTTATTAAAATCGCTATGTTTACACCCTAACACCAAGTTGGTATGGAAGGTTTGGTCACATAAGGATCTAATGGAAACAAGGTCATGAAGCTTGGTTTGGTCAGAATCCATCAGATTATGTAGCATTTGACATGGTATGTAATACCACTAGCTTTATTTGTGGAATAAACTATGAATCTGGAGCAGTTTGTGCAAAAGATTCTTGTTCCTATTTTCTACAGATTGCAACCCTTCTACTCCAATGACCCTCCTCTAGGAAATATTTTAGCAGCATGTACACCCAAGACCAGACCAACATGGCTGCCGTGAGGCTCAGAAAATCTTCTTGCAGCTTGTCTTCAATAGATCTGTCATCCAACTCTTCCAATTGATTCATCCCTGACAATATGATTTCGGGCTAAGTGTGCCCTACCAATATCCCAATTCACAAATGTACCCAAGTGCCCTAAGGCATTCTTCAGAAGTGCATATTTCTGTGGGTTGATTTCAGCATCCATGCATTTATGTGTTTGTACAAATTCTTTTAGAGCCCAAACTCCTATCCATCTATCCACGATTTTTTGTGGTGCATAATTTCAAGGCACAGTTTATGTTTTCTCTGCATGTGAAAGCAGTGATTTTGGCATTGTGTATGTACCCTATCTGAGCATGTATCCTTGAGGGCAGTTTTTCCCACTATAGTACAATTTTTCAGAAAAACTCTTTGGCTGCTACAACACAATTTTCAGATTAATTACTTGGCTACTATAGTGCACTACAAATCTAGGCATGTAGTGAGCCTCAGAGATATTTCAGAAGCATGAGTGTATTTTTCCCTGCAACAATTCAAATCAATGCATATTTTTTACAGTAAATCATTTCCTAGATTAGCCATTGAACTTGCATATCCTTTGTGAGTGTTGCCCACTTCATGCCATGTATGTGTCTTTTCTCTATCATGATAACATGAAATTCAAACCCCTAAAGAAAACCAAGATTACTAGAGATTTGAGTTTTTAAACAAAAATATGTTAATACGACTTGATTGAGGCATGCATGATTAGCTAATTGTCTTTCATGGTGATGGGGAGCCAGACACCATAGTTCTTAATGCACAATAAGTATGGAGCTTCATGCCACTAGAAATCTGAAAATATTATCTCAAGTCCATTTTGAGGACATAATTTGAAATTGTCATGAATAAAGTTATAAACTCAAAAGATGTCCTAAATTAAGCATTTTTAGAACACATAAATTTAAGAAACACTATTTTGAGGAAATATGATTTTGATTTTGAGTGTACTATGGATTTAATGTTATTGAATTGATGGTTTCTCTATCAAAACGGTATCATCAGTTTTGTACAACAATATTCACATGGTCAAATGGGTCCAGGGTTTGATTGATATCCAAAAAAAGGAAGATGGAGGATAGGAACTCTAGTGTTCAATGTGCAATATAGATGTATATTTTAAGATGTCCTTGTTTCTTGATAATTTAATTATTTTCTCCTCAATTTCACTTGAAGAATTTGTTTTCGTGTCTAGGCATTTAGTTGTTTTAGAATTATCCAGTGAAAAAATTGTACAATTACACAGAAGCAATCTTAAACCTGTTGTGTTTCTCCAAGCTAATTGGACCTGTCTTCAGTGGGATTTTGCACTAACATTGCACTGTTTCCTAGTCCATTGCAATTAGGGAATATGCATAATCCTTATTTGGAATCAAAAATTCATAAGAGAGCATATTTAAAACAGGTTGTTGGCACAAGACGAATCAGGGGGATCATTGGCTAACAACATGGTGCCCTTAATTCAAAATAAGAAACCTAAATACCATTGTATTGTAGATTCCTAAGAACAATAAAATAGGTGAGTATCGTGAAGACAGGTAATTTTGTTTCCCTTTTCAAAATTTTAGGGGTTCATGCAAATAAGGAAATGGACCTACACATCAATGGCCGATTACCATAGCAATCTTTTGACACAGTGTGTGGGGATGCGCATACAACCAAATCCACAAGAAGCAATCCCCACAATACTCAGTTAAGGTCTTCCGAAAAAAATACTTCCCTAAAGCAAACTCTGAATGGGCCTAATAAACCCTGAATGGTAGAACCATTGTAGCTAAACAATTTTAAGTCCATGTTTAGAACATCTCGGTGAAGCACCAAGATGGAAACCTACAAGGTCATGAGTTCCATACAAGATCGTTTCAACTAAAACCTTACCTAGATTTCAGATTGGTGTGCTCTCCTAAAAAGGGTTTCCAGCTAAGCTACAAGCTCCAAACACAATGAGCTTAAGGAAGCAGGCACCTCAGATATATGAATTAATTGGTTGCATATGAAGTTATCCAAAACCACTCACTTATACAGCAAAGAAAATTACTCAATAGCTAGTTTAATGAATGTAGCATGCCAACTTTCAAGATGTTAGCGATCATGAATTCCTGTCTCAGTTTTAATTTTTATTCCCATAGATTCAAAAATATATAGTTTTAAGCTAGTATCTGCTAGTTAATGACAAAAAGGTGAATGCATGTCTCTTGTATTTGATTATTCACGAGCTTTTTTGTTATAACTATGGATGTGGCAACATTCAGTGCTTCATCTTCTCTATATACTCTTTGTTTCTTGGACATGATGTGATAAGTATTATTAACAAGTTTCTCAAGTTTTGGGTCTGTGAAAGTGCAACTTGGTCAAATTCCATTAATTTTTAGTTTATAGAAGAAGTGGTTTTTGCAATATTTAAACTAATTGAGTCCATCTGGAGCGGGCTATTGTTTATGTTAAGATTATTCGGAATAAGCAAACTGGAGAACCATAGGGTTATGGTTTTGCGGAACTTGATTCTCATGCAACTACAGAGAGAATTTTGCAGAATTTCAATGGTACACCCATGCCCAATTCTCAACAACGTTTTAGGTTGAATTGGGCTACTTTTGGAGTTGGTGACAGACGGATAGAACCAGGCACTGGGTATTCCATATTTGTTGGGGACTTGGATCCTGAGGTCATTGATATTATCTTGCAAGAGACTTTTCAAAGTCGGTATTCATTTGTTAAAAGTGCTAAAGCTGTGATAGATGCAAATACAACTCGCACCAAAGGTTTTGGGTTTGTCAGATTTGGTGATGAGAATGAGAAAAACCAAGCTATGACTAAAATGAATGGCGTTTATTGCGCATCGATACCTATGCGTATTAATGAAGCTACACCAAAGAAATCCTTGCGATTTCAACAACCTTATTCCATCAAAGGTATGTTTTTCAAGGATGGTAGATTATACTTGTACGTTTTTATCAGTTTTTTTATGTATATATTGATAGGTCACTTTACATATGTATTATAACTCAATTTTGGGAAGACAATTCAGCCAACCTAGTCTGTCTACACTATTACATGTATCCCCTTCAAGTATTCATAATTTATTCTTCTCTCTTTCATGGTAGTTGATCTCCAACTGGTTCTCTTTTGTTGTTGGCCAGTCAATACTTTTATTTTAAACTTGTCTTTTCCTTTTAAGAACCATCTACAACTGATGTAGGAGCTACTATCTCCTATAGTTTTCATTGTATGTCAATTAAATATAGAATTATACATAGTGACAACTGTTGATAGTTACTCCGTAAAAGTTTTGGATTCTTAAAATTATCAGAGATTGAGAATTGTCACAATGGGAAGTTTTATGCTAAATAACTACTTGAAGAGAATTTAAGACTGGTTACATTCAGTTGATCTACATTTGCTTCCTACTATTTTCCTTTCCGGTTGAATATCGACAAGTTTGAATGGATTTATGAGTTCTTGAACACTTATGAAAGTTATGTTGTCTCAAAGCACGATGCCAAGAGGCTTTGTCCACATAGGGGCTCGAAACAAAACTCGGCAGAAAAGCACCTTAATTACTTGTGGCCCCAATTAGGTCAGTTTTTATGATTATTTATTTAAACTGAATTCTCCATTTGATAAATTTGTATCATTTTCTTGCCACTACAAATAACTCATTATTTTATGCTAAATGCTTTCAGCCACAACATTTCTTCCTGTTTTTAAGCAACAGTTAAGCCAATTTTATCTTTTTTGTGAACATAGGTAGCTTGTTCCATTAAAATAGTCTTTTTAGCGGATTATAAGCAAATTATATCATCTATCTTGTGACAGTTCATTGTATCATCCTTGTCCATATTACTTGCTCAATCTCCTTTATTAAATGGCCCAAATTAGCATCTCCCTTTAGATACGCCAGAAATACTGGCATTGTATTGTGGAGTAAATTTGCATTTTTCTTGTCAAATAAATGTTTGAGCAGATATCTTTCTCTACACTAAAAGCTAGTTGTCCCTATTATGCATCGAGAAGTAATGGACACACAAGTTTAGGATTCACAAGATGCATAGGTGAAGTTTGACATGGCTTAAATTTAAGTACTCGCTGGAGTGGTTGTAGTGGAAGGGTATGCAATGTTAACTTCTGGTTGTGGTCTTTATAACCATTTATGAACAATGTTCTATGTTGGTCCAAACTTGGGCATGATTGTATCCTTGGACTATTAAATGGCTCCTTTTTGTCTTTTAAGGACAAAGAGGCTTCTATGTGTTCTTCTAGCACGAGCTGTTGCAAAACCACATTCCTACCTTTTGAAATTATTTCTTTTGTCAATATTTCTACATCCCTACTTTGGGTGTTTTTTCCTTTGTCTGTTCTTTTAGTTTTCTTGTTCCTTCCTGCGTACTTACTGCAAGACTTGAGAAGGTTGATACACTCCCATCTATTTCCTTTTCTTGGTTCTTCTTCCATATTTTTCCTTTACCCAATGAGGCTTTGTATCCTACTCCTTTAGTCTGGGAGAACTTTTGGTCATGTGTCCATGCTCAAGGTAAGTTCTGCATTAAAATTTGAAAAGGGATGCCTCCTAATAATCTACTTTTCTCAATGAATATTCCAACAGATTTAAACATAGAAAAGCTGGCAAATCATTCTCTATATCTGGATCACAACTAATATCCCTATGTCTTTTGGTATCTTCCATTTGTTCATTGCTTGTGCACTATTAACAGTTTTTCGAGAGTATTTTAGATGAGTCCAAAGTCTAACAGGTCTAATAACTAAACCGAAAGGTTGGGAGGCTAAGCCACACTACAACCATGCTGGTTTTATATTGCATAGGATCAAATATACAAGTCCACTAAAATGTTCAGGCTTACTTTTCACATAAACTATGCCCCCCACACCACAGTAGGGCTGGAAGGCTAACCCACACTACAGACATACTGAGTGTATCTTACATAGGATCAAATGCCACAGTCCATTAAAATGTTCAGGCTTACTTTTGTCATACATTGTGCCCCCCATAAGAAGCATGCATGCAAGGAGAGTTGCCATAAAGTAACTTTTAGCCAGAGAGGTAAATCTATGAAACCTCCAAACCTTCGATTCTTTGAAATCAAGCCTATGTTAGACTGCAGATCATATCTCTCATAACCTACATTTTAGGGTCTTATATTTCAGGCTCATGAATTTTCATTGAGGAGCTTGGGTCGAATGCAACTACATGCTTTATTCACGTTTTGAAGAATACTTTTTATGTCATGCTAGGGGAAATTTACATTTATATTTAGCAAGTATTTCCTCATACTTACCAACTTATTGTGGGGTAATAGAGAAAAAGCTCCTTCCCTTACCCTCCTATCTTTTCTACTATGTGTTGTTTCTTAGGCATTGTGATGCCTTCAGGTGTGCACTGTGTAGTCATCCCATCTTGAGTTCTAATTTCTGGATTCAATGTAGAGTCCACAGTAATGTTGCCAATACTTCTCTGTACAAAATACTACAATTCCCCCACTTGCAATACAAGGAAGAAATGTTAGGAAGAGAAATGGGTGTACTCCCAGACATTAAGAGATAAAGAAGGATCAACAGTCTATTTGGACAACCTCAAGCTTGTGGAATTTGTTTCAGAAAACCATCTTTGGGATCCGACCACATGGTCAGTTGTTTCCCTTGATTATTGGACTAACTAACAGGTAGGGAGGAATCATATTGCAAAAAGAATTAATAGATTTCTGCATATTCCCAGTGGTTGTCAGATAACTTTATTCTTGAATCTCAGCTTTTTTTCCTTGGGAAAAAAAACTTTATTCTTGAATCTAAAATTTGTTTAAGTTTAGGGTCTAACCAATGGCCAATTTAGTTTTGTAAATTTGAGTAGATTCAGCACCCAATTTTTTTCTTTTCAAATTACTTATGGATCGATCATCCTAACTTGATATACAGGATAGAAGAATGATGGATTGGACCTCCTCCATGTTGAAGGAACAAATTTTTTTGTAATGGCCGAGGCCCCAAAGGGGATAGAGTTGCAATCAAATATTCAAAATCATGGGTTGTTGTAGGACTTCACAGGCAAGGGTTGTTGTACGACCCTCTCGGAACAACCCAGTAGAAATAAATACCCTTTACTCTCAGATGGGAGACCTTGTGGGGATCAGGAGGAAATTAGAAGGCAAGAATAATTCCATTTGAAGGCCTGCTTTTGGAAAAAGCAATTGATCAGTAACAAAACGAATATGCACTCATGTATCATTATACCGCACTGATAGATTTGATCAGGAAGAAACCAATTTGGTTATCTTGTATTCCCTCTCTGGCTAGAGAGGACAACAACCTGCTTATTGATTCAGTTTCATAAGTTCAATTTGCTCATTTATTGATGAAGAAGGACAAAGTTCCTAGATCAGATGGCTTCCTAACTGAATTCTTCTAGGAAAATCGTGAGATCATCAAGGAGGATCTGATATAAGTGGTAGAAGAATCAAGAAGTCCTAAGAGAGTTTTCAAAGATCTTAATAATACCCTTTTATTTCTAATTCCAATATAAGAAAATGCTAACTCCTTGGATGCCTTTTAAGTGCATTTTCCTCTATAAAATGGTCTATAAGGTGATTTCCGGGGTCATGGCAATCAAATAAAACACATTCTACCTAAAATCATTTTAGAAACCCTGCAAGACTTCAGGAAAGGAGATTCCAGAATGAGCTTATTCATTCATTGCTTTCTAGGAAAAGGGAAGGAATGATATGGCCAAAACTAAGTTGCACAAAACATGTACTAGTTTAACGTATAGAATTGTAGTTACACAACCCCATATACATAAAATTTAAATAACACATTATATTGTAATAAAATAAGAATGATAAGTTAATTTGTAGGGAGGTTTAGAAACGAATTAGAGATTAATCTGTCTTCATTTACTATAAATTAGGGATTTTTAAACTTCCTATCAGTACCACACCCTTCATGGGAACTTGGAGAATTTTGAGAAGTTTTTGAGGTGTTTCCAAGTTTCCACAAGTTTCCAGTACTTGTACATGGGAAATTTAGGAGTTTCATGCAATATAGGACCGAAGTCTATAATAGGGTTATAGGACTTCCATCAATAGGGTGCTTCAAATTTTCAATTCCTCAATGTACTGGAGGCTTTGGATGAAAGTTTGTTACTCTCCTCACATAGATTTTCCATAAATATCAATGGTTCAATGGCTGTCCAACTATTTTATTTAAATCTCAAAATGGATCTTCAACAAGGAAACTTGCCACAAGAGGTTAACCGGATTGGTGAAAGCAGGGGATTGTCTTACACCCCAGCAGGGTTCAGATTTCACAAAAGTGGCCAGTTTACCTTCACAAGGGTGGAATTAAAGGTAGTAGAACCATCATGGCCATTTAGTCAGACCAGCTAGCTTGAAAGTAGGGGATTGTCTTAGGTCCCCACCCCACCAGGGTTCAGATTTTACAAATGGAAACAGGTGATAACCGTAGGTTTTTGGGATTAAGAATCTTAGATGATTCCTCTAGAATAATTCTTGACCCTTCTAAGGAGACCCTTCTCCCTATCTCTCTATAATTATATCCAAGGCTCATGGAAAAGCATTAGAGGATGCTTAAAACAGAGGGGAGCTTCACAAGTTGAAAGTGTCCTCACTTTCTCCACCAATATCCCATCTGCAAAATGAAGATGATACCATGTTTTTCCAAGAAACCTCTCCATCATGAATCCTATGAAATAAAGGAAAACGTCTTATACTATAAAATAGCATCCGGGGAAAGGATTAATGCTAAAAAATATGAGATATATTTCTTCAATTATAATGGTAAGAAACAAAGAATTTCATTGCTGTTGGGATGCAATAGAGAACCTCTTCTGGGGAAAGACCAAAAAGAATTTATGGAAACAATTGTTGGATAGAATCACAAAAGGTTTTCAAGCTGGAAAGGAAAGTAGCTATCTTGGAGAGGCAGACTCAATTGTTAAAATCAATCCTCCAAGCTATGACAAATTATCCCTTCTCAGACTATCCCTTCTCACTAAATTCTATTTTGAAGGAGTTTTTTGGAAAGCCATAGATAGAAGAGGTCAAGAAAATCCTTTTCGTGTCATGGAGAAAAGTTTTCCTACCCAATTTTTGAGGTGGTGTTAGACATAGAGGCTGCATCTAGGAAAGCTCTGCTCTTGGAAGTATATAGGTTTGCAGCCTCATATATTTAGAATCTGGATACTATAGAACCTGAGTGCACCAGATGGAGTGGAGGAAGGAGCAGGTTTCGGGGGTATGGTAGGCCCTAGGAGCCTAATGTTTCTTTGGAGCAGGGAGATGGAGACCGTACAGGGCGCTGACAAAATAAGCTAGTAGGGATTGAAAATTTGGATCCAACCCTTGGAGAATGTTGGTGGTTACGGTGCCTTGACTGTGGTTCTCACCCGTAATGGATTTTTTGTTTGTCGGTAAACTAGTATTTTTTTACTGTTATTTTTTACCTTTTACTGGAAAAATGGCAGAAGGTTAGCTGGGAGACTATTCCAGTGATCATCTAGAGGAGGGTGTTTTTTGGGTTGGGACAGGTGTAAGCGTTTTGGATGAGGTGGAGGCTCCTCCTCCTCCATGGGTTGAAATTTATCTAGCAGTTATGTTTTCACCTACCCACAATGAGGAGGGTTTCTCTCTATCTGAACTGTTACTCTCTTCACCTTCCCCTTTTTCAGATTCCGGAGGTAATTCCATTTTTTCCTGGTGAGGGCACTAGCGGTGTTATTGGACTTGGTAAGATGGGGGTTGTGGACCCAAATTTGCCGAAGGGGGACTCTTTTGCAGGTGTCCTAGATTTTGGATATGCGTTAAAGGGATCGTCTGCAATGGGGGTCACGAGCAGCATAGAGAAACCCTTGGCATTTACCGACAGTGAATATCGGAGGGTGGAGGATCCAGCCCTCATGTGCTGAGCTGCACATGGTTCAAAATCAACACCATGAGCATCACATGCATCTAGCTATAATATCAATACTATGTTCTTGTAGTTGTTATTAGTAACAATGCTAGCTTAGTTTTTACAATATTATTATATCTATAGTTTCATCAGAATAGGAGGTACATGAAAGGTTTTCTATGGATGTTAGCATATTTTATTCTTAGTGATTATTTAAAATTTTGCCGCTACCTGTATAAATTTTTACATTAATTTGAAGGACAGTCTAAAATTCAATTGATTTGGATAGTAAAAAAATAATAATCTATGCTGAAGCTAGCTGCTAAGTAGATTTTGGTTGAACTTGAAACGTGAACTTGTTAGTGTCTTGTTGCTTGTTAGCTATTTCAGATGTAAAAGATGTATCCTGCAACTGTGTCTATGACATGTATTGTAAAATGACAATGTGGCTGTCATGAATATGATTTGTGTTGAAGGCCATATAGATACTTTTATAGTACTTCAAATCTTGTTGGTGATTGCTTTGGAAAATGCTTTTGTAACTCTCAAGTAGAAGAGGAAAATCCCTAGCCAGCCGCACCTTTTCAACAAGTTTAATATTGATGTTGGAAGTCATAAGCCAATGTCACTATGGGTGGGAATTGATTCAGTTACAGCATAAAAAACTTGAATACAATGTTGATGTGATTATAATAACCGAGGCATACAATCAGTATCTACTTGATGAGTCACAATATGTTTACTGAATATTTTATCATATTTGAGGTAGATAGGGGTCATCTGGATATTGCCATTCTTTGCATGTTCATTCTGTTTGCTTTTTTTTTTAGGACATTTTGCATGTGAATTTTTAATGCCACAAACATGGTTTGGAAAATCCTTTTTCTATTCTTAATTTATTTTTGGTTCAGGTAACTATTACCCTCAAGCATATGGTGTTGCAGCTGCAGTTGCTGGTTAAGGCTTCCAGTCTAACAATGATCCAAATAATACAACTGTAAGTGGATGTGTTACTGTACTAATCTGAGGCTTTTTAAGGTGCATGTTTTTTTAATCACTTTTCAACTATCATGCAGATATTTGTTGGTGGGTTAGATCCAAATGCAATGGACAAAAGGCTCTTCACAAAAGGATTAGATATTATTATTATTATTACTTATTCTTCAATTACATTCATTCATAGTAACAGAGCAGAATGCATGCAATCACTATAAAAACACCATCAAATCATCAAGATACATCAAAAGCACATAGACGAGAGCAGAATAGTCTTCCATTGCTTTAATAGGCATCATCACATTACAACATGGATCCCCATCATTCCTACTGGTTATCCAAACCCTACCGCCATGGAATACTTCTAATCCTAGCGCCCCTGAATCAAAAACTACATTTTTATGTATTTCTAAAGAAAAACATTCAAATCCAATCCAGAAGGATTGAGAAAACAAAACCTGCGTAGCCTTGATCTTGACCATCAAGAAGCTTGATTCAGACAATTGGGCGAAAGGTGGAAACGAATATTATACAGCAAGCCAAATTGGGTGGGTATTTTTAAAGGAAAACCAGTACGAATTAGAGTGAAAGGATCAGGCCAATTCATTGAATTATGGTTTGGAAAGAAAGAGTATTCCATTGTCAATATCATCCCCGCAGTCAAGTTTTGGTATGACCAATCTGTTTTCATCAATGGTGTATTCATTTATTGGTGGGCACCTTAATTTTAGCATTGTTGAAATTTTAGCAAATTGGTTTGAATATTTAAAATGCATATTAATATGAATAAGACGAACAAAATATTGTTGCAGAAGATTGAGAAAATACCTAAAACGTTCGTCCTAACCAAAATGCAACACAACCTCATCTGTGAAATTCCATTTATGAAAAATCAGTGAAATCGACCCCTAAGGAGATGCAAATCGATCCCCATGCACTATGAGGTGAAGTTTTCCAACCCATGACTGAAATTCCCAACCTGATCAAGCAATTTCTCTTCGCAGCAAATGGGAAAAAACAATGATTTCATTGTCATTGGCGGGTATAGCCACTAAATTTTCAAAAGATATTTGTCAAATATAGAAAATTAAGTTTAAGGTATTTTTTTTAATTTATATATGTGCTTATAATGAGTTATGTTTGAGTGATTCAATTTATCATTTTTGTAGATATGAAAATTGTTGTATGTTGGTTTGAAAAAAAAATTATAAAATTAATTAATTATTTTTTTTGTAATTATGGAAGTTATTTTAAATGGTTATGTTATTTTTGTGACCATTCATTGAATTTATGTGAATATTTGTATAGGGGACAACCACAATTTTTAGCCGCTCTACTAGGGTTTCAGCTCGTGCATTAGGGTTCTTAGGTTCGCCTCTGTTGCAAACGCCATGGAAACCACTGATGGAAGTTCCCAATTGCCCTCCTCCTTTGTGCTCGCTCCTGAAATCGAATCTTTCATGCACCTGGTTCCCAACCGCCCTCCTCTTCACCTTTCAAAAGAGAGTCTCCATATACATGAAGTTGTCAAACACCATTTTCAGAAGCAAATTTGATGAGGATGATGATGAAGAGAGGTTGTTAATCGATGAGTTGTTGCTCATAATGAGTTGTTTCCGCAACGTAGGAAAATTTGTTTGAGAAGGCCACTAGGGATTAGGGCTTGTCTCTAACAACAATAAGAAAAGATGGTGTTTCCAAAGGTAATCTAGGACCAATTATTTTTGGTGGGTTTCTTTGTAATGATCAAGGCCATATTATACTTCGAATGTATTATGTATATCTAGGAGTCGACAACAACAATGTTGTCGAGCTGAAAGATCTAGCTCAAGGGCTCAGGATTACCATTAATAATGTACACTGTTAGGTATTAGCTGAAGGGGACTCTTGAGTACATCTGGTGGTTCACGTAGCAACTACAATACAAAGTGGAATATCTATATATCAATCAACATGAAGAAAATATAGCTATATATGTTAACAAACTTTACTTAACTTAATCTCTAGCATCTCCCTTGTAAAGTGTCATTTAGTTGATGTTTGTTATCGATTATCTGACTTAAAATGTGGGGATGATCAATTTGATCCATCACTAAGTATTTTATGCATGATGATCTCGACTTTCACTACATCCATCTATTGGAAATATCACTTTTCTTTGACACCAATTAACATTTGGACAACTTCATTTGTGCCCCATAGCCTTGAAGGGTCACATAGGCCACTAGGTACATGCCATTATCGCACTTAATTTATCATCATCCATAATCAACCATGTAATTGACATGTTTATCAAAGTGGTGTGCATGCTCCTTAATATTGATGGTACTAGGGTCCATGGCCCAAAGAACTTGTATTCACCTACTGAAGTAAAAGAGAGAGTTGGATTATGAGCCTAGCCAATCGAATACCTCTAAGAGGAATGATTATTTACTTGGTCAAATAGATGAATGATTATTTATCAATATCTTTAGTAATTGAGTTGTGATCTCAAGTGTTATCTTATTATATCATATTTTCCTATTTATTTCCCCAAGTTGAGTTTTAGAGGGACACTAGTGTTGTAATCCATAATTGTCTTAGTGACTTGTGACCCTTTATCATACAACTAAATTTTAGAATAATAAACCCATAGTTTACCCACTTAGACATTAATTCCATTATTTTTGTCTTATTTGCCTAGTCCATGTGTCCCACCTTGTGCAAGTTGTCATTTGCCTATCTATAATGGTCAAACTTGCCTTATTTGACTCATGTAGCACATGGGAGAGCTAAAGGAATCAAATCTACTTTATTCCTGGCCTCCTAGGTGCCCTTCTGCATTTTCTACTTTATTGCCTGCTTTTTCAGTGTTTTAAGGCAAAAGGAAAAGCTAGACTAGGTGAGGTTGACTAGTTTTTTGTCCTACATATACTCCTATATTTTCTCCATGAAAAAGCATGTATGAGCTGCCATTCCACCACTCTTTAGCTTTCCTAAGCCTTTTTTCCAATTTGTGAGCTCCATGACAGATTTGGGATCAACTTTTTACACCTATGGGGGATTTGCTTATTTTTGGTAAGCCTGCTTTATGCTAGATTCGAATTGCTCCTCATGCATTCGAATCCATGATGTATGTTATTTATTCAGTAACCTATTATATTACAGGGTTTTCTATTGTACAATGATTTAATACAGTTTAGTGTTCAGCTCCAAGTTTCAGTCTCTTTGTGAGTGATTTTGCATGATCAATTGTTAATTGTTGTGAGTAAAATTAATATCTCACCTGGTTCAATTTCCACATGGTATCATAGCCATTGTAGATTGTTTATATCCTTCAAAAATTGTTTTGCAGGTTCGACATCAGTGACTGGGAGCCTTCTACTGACAGCCGGGACAGATTTTCTAAGCTATGGATCAATCACAGAAAACTATCTTGACTCCCTTCAATTTCTTTGAATGGAAAGCAGAGATGGAGATACTGTTGAGAGCGAAAGGCCTCTACAGGGTGACTATGGCAACAGAAGCAGAGCCCAATGCAGCTGCAGAGAAGATAAAATGGCACAACAGGAGGGATGAGGCTTATGGCCTCCTGTGTCTGAGTATTTCCAAAGACCTCCTTTTCCATCTTGATGGATTAACATCACCGAATGAAGTATGGGAGAAGCTTGATTATATTTTTGGAAAGACAGATGAGATGAGGGGACATCAAATCGAAAATGAGCTGATTTCTCTAAGTCCAACGAGCTTTGAATCCCTGTAGCTATATTTCTCCAAGTTTAAAGCACTAGTTTTGCAGCTGAAATAGTGTGGTATTGAAAAGAAAGATGATCATCTCATACTGGCCATCCTATTGAAGCTGGGCCCTAATTATTCAGTGTTTGTTTCGACCTTCTATGCCACAAAACTGACAGCTCGAACCTGGAAGATGCCTAGCCTTGCATATTTCATGGAATCTCTCACACAAGAACAGGATAAGCTAGTGATGATGGGCACCATCAAACCATCCAAATATCAAGCTTTGATTGCTGGAGATTCGAAGGTGGATTCAAAAGGCAAAAAGAAATCTAAAAAGCCACCTGAGCAAAAGAGAGACAAGAAACAGTCTCCGGAGGATCCACAAGGTCCCAAGAAGAATTACCAGAAGAAGAAGAACAAAGGTGAAATGAACAAGTGTGCATA
This sequence comes from Pseudotsuga menziesii, assembly GCA_001517045.1. Taxonomy (NCBI): domain Eukaryota; kingdom Viridiplantae; phylum Streptophyta; class Pinopsida; order Pinales; family Pinaceae; genus Pseudotsuga; species Pseudotsuga menziesii. Next base: position 268,064 of record LPNX011164250.1, read on the forward strand.
CTGCAATAAGGGCAATCACTCTGAAATCTCTTGTATGAAAAAGTAGATATACATGCTGACCCAACTCCTGGAGAAGAATGGCATCTCCCTTCCAGAAAGCTCAAAGAAGAGAGAAGGAGGATCAAGTTCTGATGACAGAGAGAGAGTTCATGCTCTAGTTGCTGGAACATCAAGCTCACCCAGTTTTATCATTGATTTTGGAGCTTCAAGACACATGGTTTCAACTAAGCAGGCCTTCTCCTCACTGGACATGTTGAAAGGACCATCTATTGTACTGGGAGATGACTCTCTCACTGAAAGTAAAGGCAAAGGAAGGATAGATCTTGATCATGGTCAGTTCAGCAATGTGCTGTATGTGCCTGGTCTCGCCTCCAACCTCCTGTCAGTGTACCAGATGACCCACACTGGATCTCCTGAGAAGGTCATATTCTCCCCCGATGAAGTTGAGATCACAGAGATTTCAACTGGTAGAGTCATTGCAAAAGGAGTTGTGAATCATGCTGAAAAGGTATACATGTTCTCACACTTCCTACCTTACTCAAACCCCTCTTCTCTTCTCATTCATGCCAATGAAGCCAGCAAGCTGTGGCATGAAAGATTTGGCCACCTAAATTACAAGTATCTTTCTGATCTTAGTGAAAAAGAGATGGTCATAGGGTTGCCCAAGATAAAATTTTCCAAAGGAGTCTGCCAAGGTTGTATCCTAGGAAAACACCCAGAGCACAAATTTGAGAGAGCTAGTCATGAGAGAACCTTTGCACCCCTCGAGCTGATCCACAGTGATGTTGCTGGTCCATTCCCTCATATGTCTACGAGTTATTCCAAATATGCATTGACTTTCATTGATGACTTTTCTAGGTATTGCTGGGTTCACTTCCTGAAACACAAGTCTGAAGTTTTTGGCCTATTCAAAGTCTTTAAGGCTTTGGTTGAAAACCAGTCTGGAAGGAAACTCAAGGCCCTCAGATCTAACAATGGTGGTAAGTATGTCAAGTCTAAGTTTATTAATTATTGTGTAGATGTAGGTATTCAGATGCAGCATTCTATCCCTTACACACCACAGCAAAATGGTGTTGCTGAGAGGAAGAACGGATCACTGAAGGAGATGGCAACATGCATGATGGAGGCCAAAAATTTGCCACCAAAGTACTGGGCCGGAGCTATCAAATGTGCAACCTATATCCAAAATAGGGTGCCTCACAAACAGCTTGATGGCATGACTCCCTTAGAAGCATGGAGTGGGCACAAGCCAGATGTGACCCATTTCAGGATTTTTGGCTCAAAGGCTTGGGCTAGAATCCCGACAGAGAAGAGGAAGGCTTTGTAGCCCCAAAGCCAAGAGTGTCTTTTTGTTGGATACTCTAAATATTCAAAAGGGTAAAAGTTTATAAATTTGAGCACAAACAAATCCTTCATTGAAAGGTGTGTTCAATTTGAAGAAGAACCCCTTGCAGCAGTGGAAGTTGGTGAAGCCTCTTCACCACCTGAACCTCAAGAAGTAAGTAAAGAGTTTGTTGAACATGCTGATTCTGATTTTTCTGATGGAGATGAGTTTATTTCAGACCCTAACAGCCCCACAAGGCCAAAATGGGCATCCAAGACACTACATGCAGCAGGTGAGCTAGCTGGGGATCCCAATGACCCAAGAAGGACTAGATCTTAGTTTGAGAGTGGTCTGTGCATGAAGGATCCTATGTTTGCTGAAAAATGATATTTTATAGTGGATTATGATCCTCAAACATATTAAGAAGCAGTAGGAGATCCAAGATGGCAAACAGCCATGAAGGAGGAGTTCAACTCACTCCAGAAGAGCAACACATGGGAGCTAGTGGATCTTCCCCCAGGGAGAAAACTAGTACAGTGTAAGTGGGCCTATAAGAACAAATTTGTTGCTGATGATTCACCACTGAAGTACAAGGATATATTGGTATCCAAGGGCTACTCACAGGTTCATGGCATAGATTACAATGAGACCTTTGCCCCAGTGGCAAAGATGGATTCCATCATGCTAGCTCTAGCCATTGCAGCCTCAAGGCAATGGGAGGTACATCACATGGATGTAAAATGTGCATTCCTGAATGGAGATATCACTGAAGAGATATATACACAGCAGCCTCAAGGTTTTGCTTCTAACCCTTCTCTTGTGTGCAGGTTGAGAAAGTCATTGTATGGGCTAAAGCAAGCCCCCAGGGCTTGGTATGCCAAGATCGATAGCTTCTTGCTATCACTGAATTTTGTTCGGTGCAAGTCAGATAAAAATTTATATTTGAAGTTAGTTAATGTTTCATTAATGATCATTGTGTTATATGTTGATGACCTCCTCATTACAGGAAGCTCACAGGCTGAGATTGCTTCCTTAAAAGGAGCTATGAACCAAGCCTTCTCCATGACAGATTTGGGGCTCTTAAGTCAATTTTTGGGGCTTGAGATTGCTCAAACCAAAGCTGGAATCAAGGTGCACCAGTCCAAATATGCCTTGGACTTGCTGAACAAATTCAAAATGAAGGATTGCAAAGCAAGAAAAACTCCTTTCCTTTCAGGAGTGAAGCTGGAAGAAGTTGATTCTTCACTGATGGTAAACAATACACTGTATAGGAAATTGATTGGATGTTTGTTGTATCTGACACATACTATACCTGATATTTGTTATGCAGTAAGTGTGGCTTATATATTCATGGATCAGCCTCAAGAGATCCATTGGAAAGCAGCCAAAAGGATCCTTAACTTTGTTCAGGGAACAAGGACACATGGGATCTTCTATAAAGCAAAATCTGATCTTGATTTGATTGGATTTACTGACAGTGATTGGGAAGGTGATAGCAAAGATAGAAAGTCCACTTCAGGATATGTGTTCATGCTTGCAGAAGGGCCAATCATCTGGTCAAGCAAGAAACAGAGTGCCATTGCACTCTCATCTACAGAAGCAGAGTACAGAGGAGTTGTTAATGCAGCAACTCAATGTTTATGGTTGCAGGGTTTACTTTGAGAGTGTGGCTTTGAACCAGAGTACTCAACTACCATCTACTGTGATAACCAGAGTACCATTCGAATCTGTAAAGATCTAGTTCAGAAGCAGAGAACCAGACACATTGAGATCCATATGCACTACATCAGAGAACTTGTGCATGATGGCACCATTCACCTACTCTTCTGCTCATCTTCAGAATAAGTAGCTGATATCTTTACCAAAGCATTTTGTGAGAAGACCTTCAGCAATATCAAATCACTGCTGGGGATTGCTGATCATGCTGTGCAAGCATGAGTGAAGACAAGATTCTACAATTTTGTTTTACAGTCCATGTTTAAGGGAGGATTTTCCCAAGTTGGTTTTGCCTCTTTCCTTGATTAAATGGACATGCAGTATGTAAAGGGTGACTAAGACTTGTTTCTAGGCCCTATAATTTTCTGATATATTACTCATAAGTCAGGCTTAAGGGGGGGTGTTAGAATAATCAACCCATAGTTTACCCACTTAGACATTAATTCCATTATTTTTGTCTTATTTGCCTAGTTCATGTGTCCCACCTTGTGCAAGTTGTCATTTGCCTATCTATAATGGTCAAACTTGCCTTATTTGACTCATGTAGCGCATGGGAGAGCTAAAGGAATCAAATATTCTTTATTCCTGGCCTCCTAGGTGCCCTTCTGCTTTTTATGCTTTATTGCCTGCTTTTTCAGTGTTTTAAGGCAAAAGGAAAAGCTAGACTAGGTGAGGTTGAGTAGTTTTTTGTCCTACACATCCTCCTCTCTGTTCTCCATGGAAAAGCATGTATGAGCTACCATTCCACCACTCTTTATCTTTCCTAATCCTTTTTTCCAATTCGTGAGCTCCATGACAGATTTGGGATCATCTTTTTACACCTATGGGGGATTTGCTTATTTTTGGTAAGCCTGCTTTATGCTAGATTCGAATTGCTCCTCATGCATTCAAATCCCTGATGTATGTTATTTATTCAGCAACCTATGTTATTACAGGGTTGGCTATTGTAAACTGATTTAATACAGTTTAATGTTCAGCTCCAATTTTCAGTCTCTTTGTGAGTGATTTTGCATGATCAATTGTTAATTGTTGTGAGTAAAATCAATCTATCACCTGGTTCAATTTCCACACTAAATTTATTGTAGCCCAATAATGATCAATAAGAGGTCATTTTTTCTATGCATTAGTGTGAGGATGTGTCTCCCCGATATGGCCCAACTATGTGCCCATGTGTGTGGTGAGGTGGATTCCTTGATGATGCCAAGCAGTATGTGCTAATGTGTTAGATCACACTATATTAAACTTAGTATTCTTATGAACATGACAAAGTAACTTTAGGTGCTTAACTTTTTCTTTGTTACACAATGGTGTGTTTCCGTTTACACCACTTTCTATTTCTATTTGTATGAACAACAAATGAATGTTTAGCAATGCCCTTTAATGTCATCGTCGTCACCATCACTGTCATCAGCATCATCATCATCATCATCATCATCATCATCATCACCATTATCATCGTCATCATCACAACCATCATCATCTCCATCATCCTCATCATCATCATCATCGACATAATCATCCTCATCATAATCATTCTCATCTTCATCCTCCTCCTCGTCATGGATGACATCATCATCATCATCATCATCATCATCATCACCATCATCATCATCATCACCATCATCATCATCGTCATCGTCATCGACGTCGTCGTTGCCATCGTTGTCATCGTCATCATCATCATGGTGCAAACTTTACAAAAATCTTCTATTACAAACCTCTGTAAGTGCATATTATCTTTGAAAATCGACATGTAAACACCTTGATGATTTTTTTTCCTAGCACTATTAAATATAGAGTCTAAGCTTTGAAACCAATTATCACCAAGGAAATAGGATTGATTGGTTGTCACACTATCTTTCATTTTTTTAGAAATTGGTTAGAAAGCACAACTTGCTAGATGCTAAAGTAAATCAACAGCCTTATTGAAATGGAATAATGTGATGGGAACATTTTTGCAACAAGGATACTTGTGTAATAATGTGATTAGAGGATGTTTTGGTGAGGGGTGGCATTAGCAACTATTGATCTAAATAACCTAGAGTAACACTAACACACTCATATTGTTGGCTCAATTTCAAACCAGGACCTGCATTGGCGTCCAACAAAGGGAGTTTGCTATAGTTTAAGCATTGACATTTTTTATCTTTGTGAAGTGGAAGGTCTCACGTGAAGTGTTATCAAAATTTATATTTTTATTGTTATATTTTTATCAATTATGACAGTATGATATTAGGATCTTATCTGAGAGAATGACATGCACAAAAATCAATCAAAAGAGACAATAGACACAAAGATTTTACTTGGGGAAACCATAAAGAAGATAACCCCACAACTTCCTCAGAGATAGAATAAGCACCAATGGCAGTAGTAAAACCCAAAGACAGTAAGATGATCTCCGACAATTGTTCTCTCTCTTATCCCAACTCCTTCTCTCTCACTTATTTTCTACAACTGAGTGTGAGTGAATGTGTGTTAAATAGAGAGGCTCACTCTCTATTTATACTAATTCCTGACTTGACAATAACTCACTAGGGATGACTTCTCTAGGAGAGTCTAATAACCCTAGGGCCCCACAACTACGTGGACTTTAACCCTTGATCAATAAGGAGGGTTACTCTCTATGACTTTACGTGACTTGTTTACATTATTGAATCTCTTGATAGGAACATCAGGGTATGACATGACTCAGTTACATTACAGATACTTCCCAGAATAAACATCAGGGTATAATACATAAGATATACAAGTGAATACATTCTGAAGTTACAAATACATCAACACTCCCTCTTAACTAGGAAGGTATTCACTTGACACAATTTATTAGCACAAGTCTTCTTCTCTAGATCAATTCTAGATCATCATCAAGTCTGGATCATCTTCATCTTCAAGTCATCTTCATCAAGTCTGGGTCATCATATCATCATCAAAGCTGGATCATCACTGGATCATCACTAGATCATCATCATCATTACTGCTTCTGCAATCTCAATCAACTGGTGCTATCTCTTAATTCTTCTCACCATAGGAAGTTCTATAGAGCCAACCCTTTCTCATGCTGGTTGTATGCCTAGCCTCCACATAGGTATTCATCTTCTTCAACACTTATATTTGAACCAGTTAGAAAGGCCTTCCCAACACTTATATCTAGCCATGGGAGGGCCTAGCCTACGCCCATGTCAAAATGGCCCAGCCCTTACATTTGACCATGGGAGGGCCCAACCTTCCCCCATGTCAGAATGGCTCTGCCCTTACATCTGACCTTGGGAGGTCCCAGCCTGCCCCCATGTCATAATAGGCCTACCCTTACATCTAACCATGGGAGGGACCAGCCTGCCCCCATGTCAGAATGGCCCTACCCTTACATATGACCATGGGAGGGCCCAGCATGCCCCATGTAAGAATGGCCCAACCCTTACATTTGACCATGGGAGGGCCCAACCTGCCCCCATGTCAGAATTTCTCTACCCTTACATCTAACCATGAGAGGCCCCACCTACCACCATGTCAGAATGACTCAGCCCTTATATCTGACCATGGGAGGCCTTGCCTACCACCTGTTGGGGCCTGGAAATTCGCAGGCGACAACAGTAAGGGATTCTCCCCAATCAACATTCCCAACTAACCCGTTGACTATTTGGTATAGGGAATCCATCCAGTTTTATGGCCGGCTACCGTAGGTCAAAGTAACAACAAGGGTTTACCGGTTGTGGCCCGGTCCACCGGAATTTGTATTTTTTGACTTAACTATGAAATGCAAAAATATAACTAAACATGCAGGGTGGTGAAGGATGCGGGGAGCAGTCACAATGTGATGTGCAGGTTCTTACCTATCGTCTTAGGGGCACCCGCACCAGAATCACACATGCATCTATGCACTGACCTAGCTATCTGTCTATCTATTTATCTCTACCTACCTATCCCCGGGGAGCCAAATTATACTTAATAAATATGAGCAATGCGGGTGTGCACACGTGATGAAAGCAATTACTGATAGCTGACATTTACTTTTACAGGCATGAACAATGAAAGATATTTCCACAACTAGCTAACCAATTGTCTCGTAATAAGCATGCATTACTCATGGTGGTCATTCCATAAAATAAATCAGAAATCATTGAAACAAGATATAGGTCATAAGTTAGAACGATCTCACGATTGACGGATAAAATGCTGAAAAACAAAGTAGTTCATCTTTCGACTATCCATGGCAAAACATTTGAAATCCCACCGATCTTCTTTCAACAAGAAAACTGTAATTTTTATTGCAAAAGGAAATAGTTCTTCTTACAACAACCTTCCAGTCTTACTCGGGAAAAAAGCCCTTTTCCCTTCTACCCTTCCTACTTTTATACAAAAGGTAAAAAATGGTTGGGTTTCCCAAAGCGACCTTTGGGCTTCCCCAATGCTTCATTTTCCCAAAAAAAAACTTTTACAAAATATTGAATTAATACAAAGTTGACCGGTCCTCTATGAGGAGGTTCCCGCTTGATTTTCAAGGAATTTTTTCCACGCTGCTGCCTCTGCAGCGAGGCCTTCAAAAGCGCATGGCTCTAGGAACTGGATGTTAATTTCAAACTTGTCGAATTGGTTCCTGATGGATTTGATCCTTGCTGGGCTCAACTGAAGCTGGTCTTCTAGAATCTGTACGCTAACGGCTGCATGGCCCACCTCGTTCTTCAGCACTACGGCATCAATGGATTGAATCTGCTGCGTTGTGGCCTCTGCATCTTGATGTCTTTTCTGCAATACTTCCACAAAGGTCTCATGATCCGAGAACTCTTTAAAACTGAGCTCATCCTCTATCTGGCAGCGGTTGTAAGCATTGAGGAACCTTTTAAAATACTCTGAGCATGCTACCTGTGCCCTCTTGACAGTCTTCTTAAAGTCTTCAGCAGTGCTAATGGAAAACTCTACCAGGTTGTGATCTCTCCTAAGAGTTTGATGATCTTTGACTGATAGCTCTGATGGGATCTCGAAATCATCTTCTGGTCTTGCCATTCTCGTGTTCAAGACCTCAAGAACATCTTGGGACCTATCTACGAAATAGGAGGAGGTTTCTATGATCTCCTCTAACCTGTTGTCCATCTGAAGAACTTTGCATCTTCCCTCTTCCAAAGCAGTCTGTAGCTGCAGCATTTTAGCCTTTTGCGCTAGGATATATTCTTTAAACGGCTGCAGATCGACTTGTTGTTCCTTTGCTGTCTCCAGTTCAGCAGTCAGAGAAGCCAGCTGCTCTTTTAGTCCTTGGGTGTATGCAGTATTGGATTCATAGATAATATATTGCTGCGCCTCTAGGTCTTCCACTTTTTCCTTCAACTGTTCCTTCTTTATATTATCAGCGGAGGCATCAATTAGTGCAGCCCCGGCTCTTATTGTGAGCATGGGATCTTTATCTATCCCTAGCATGACTGCTGTATCTATGACCATTTTTCCTGATAGATCTTTTGCCTCCACCTTCCTTTCCGTCCTCCTCATGATTCTTTTGGTGGCCCTGTCGTAATAGACAGTGCTGAAGTCCGAGACTTCTTCCCCCTTCTTTTGGACGAAAGGTACTATTTGAAGTATAGGGGTTACCAGAGTGCTAGCAGCAAGTACTTGAAGGACTTGTACTTCTGGGTTCTCCTCTTCCTGTGTCTGCCCTGCTAGAGTTTCGGAAGCTGACTGTTGTATTAACTTTATTTTCTCAGCCTCTTGCTTTTGAAGCTCTTCATCCAGCTTTCTTTTTTCTTCTTCGGCTGCCAGTCTAGCTGCTTCTTCAGCCTCTTTGGCTACTTCTTGAGATTTCTCAGCTGCTTCTTGGGCATCTTTCCTCTCTTCTTCCTCTCCTTTCTGCAGCCATTTTGCAGCTTCCTGTTCTAGCTTTTGGGCCTCTTCTTGTCTTTTCTTGGCCTCTTCTTCAGCTCTGGCCTGCTCAGCTTTGGCTTTCTCTCCCCCTTTTCCACCTTTGGTGGGGTACTTTGGTTTTAACCTTCTGCTAAGTGCCGTCATGTTTGGAGCCCTCCGAAAAACAGATTCATCCTTATCATAATGATGGGTATATTCATAGAACACTTTATGATTCTTGCAGTGCTCAGCCACTTTACCCTGAGTGTCATTGCGCCAGAAAGGAATCTCCCCAAAATTGAACTTCCCTAGTTCCACTATAAATTCGGTAGCTTGTTTCACATTGGCGAATCTGCAGCTACCTAAATTCAAAGGTAAAGGGGGATATGCATCCTTCTTATGCTGGAATAGGAAATGACCAACTGCGTCAATGACACTTGTCTGACCGCCTCTTTATGGATTACATAATCCGTTGCATACTTTGGCAGTAGATAAGGTGTCTTTGAGAATCCATACATTCTAAGGTACATACCATTTTCTGTCAAGAAATAATCTCCATACTCCTCTATTACCTGCATAGCATCTTCCGACATGCAGTCACATTCCTTCCGGAAGATAAGCTTGTATAGTGGCATAATTAAATGCTCACATACTTCTCTGTAATAACTGTGGTACTGATGAGCCCATAGAGGTTTGTAAGTTGCATATATGGGCATTCTTTCCCTATCCCAGGAACACTTGAGACCGGGGAAAGGCTGGCTACATAGTATGCAGTCTATCAAAATGGAACTCATATAAAATTCAGATTTTTTCCGGGCTTCTCCTCCTCCCAAGGCTGTAGCTACGCAAGAAGAGAGACTACTTGATACTAGGCTGGCCCAGTTGAATACTGTTCCTTGGGTCGCCACACAAAACATAATGGGGACCCATTCAAATTTGAAGAGTCTTCCACTGGCCCTACCAAAGATCCTGTTTAGCATTAGAGATACAAATCTGTAAGGAGCTCTTAAGCTCACTGTATCATAATCATCGGTTGCTCTGTGTCAATAGAGATTTCCTGGAAAGAGCATTCTCTTCAGAGTTTCCACTAAATCCATCCTGAGGTTATCCAACCAATCATTTGACAGGAATATTTGAGGCTCTGGCAGGTGGTAAGCCATCGCCACATATCCTGGGCTAAATGCAGCATAGACCTAACCTTCGACATTTCCTATAAGCATTATGTTGTTGTTTGTGTGGGGCAGAATCCATCTCATAACATCAGAGCATGGAAACAGCTCTGGTCTAGTAGCCACCTTCATAATGGCGGATTTCTCTATGTTGGCATAAATGGGCTCTTCTTCGAGACCCATGTCTGGGACTTCCCTGCGGGAAATCAATCTGTATATCTCATCCCATTTATATTCAGGCTCAACACCTGAGACACATTGGGTGTCCTCATATATATATTATGTCTGTGTGACGACCTCTATTGCTGATTGTTCGTCGGTCATAGGGGCCTTCTTTTTCTGTCTTTTGGACATTGTAAGCTCTTCCTGCCATGTATAACATTATGACATTAAGCAACTTGAATTTGCGAACATTGTTCAGCATTTTATTCTTTCTTAAGTGCATTATGACTGTCATGAAAATAGGACATAAGCCCTTCAGGCTGAAGAATTGAACTAGCATGCAATACCGTGCAATGTGCTAATATCATATGTTAATGTGATAATCATCTGTGCAACAAATGCATGCATTGCACAGCTCTATAATTCCTTGAGACTAGGGTGCAATATTTCATGACTTGATTTATGTGAAGCATACTCAGTTCTGAACAATCTACCATTGTTGCATAATCTCAAGCTTATCAATTATGCTTGAAACAGCATTAAATCTACGCTATTATGTGACATGCCATTTTCCCAAGATAGCAATATATTGAAGCAAAATATGCACATCATATGCGGAGTGCCTTTTAAAGTGAAAGCAAGCATAGAAACCCATGCATGTACGCCCAATCCAACAATGCCCTAACTGTCTAAAAACTAAACTAAATCCGGTGCAATACAGTGAGCAATCATCTCATAGTGCCGCTTCTCCTATTATAATAAATCACAAATGCAAATGTATGGATCGTGAAAGCGAAGGGCAAATGCATCAAACATTATGATGACATGGATTTATCAAGTGTAAAAACGGAAATAGCCTATGCGGCTCGTGGAAAGATAGTTACATCGGTGTGGCCAGATACTGCGGGCATCAATAAAAAAATTTCGTACACGATGTTCTCACCAGAACCACCATCCATGCAACCTTCAATTCGTAAACACTACAGCAGCACAGCCCTAGGGTTTTTGACAGCCGACAATGACGAAATGCGCGGGACGGCGCGGGAAGAGGTTGGGGCTCGAAAACGGGTATATATATTAGGGAAACTGACCAGCAGGGAAATCCTCTCGAATCACCAGCAAAAACCCCCCATCGAAACTTCTCCCTGAACATCATTATTGCAAGGGAAAAAACCAAGTGCAAGCGGCATAGCAGCCGCCTGCACCGTGCCTTCATCCACTGCGCACAGGGTGAACTAAAAATGCCAAGGTAAACAAATAAAACGCACGGGCTCTATAAAGGAAAAACGACTCCCCCCTCTTCTAACCGTAAATAGCTATCCCAACCGGAAATTCTCAAGATACGGGAGCTAAACGCCGGGCGAACGAGAAAAACAACTACGGTAAACCTAGCCACAGGGAAACTATGTACGCAGGTAGAATGGGAAATGTGTACACGATCCTAGTAATACCTTTACCACAGCAAACATTACCCAGTCGAAAACCCTGAATAGCAAGAGGTAAGGCGGTAACGATCCTACCTGGTAGTAATGCGCAGCTGGTGAGGCGACAACGGTTGAGCTTACAACTGACACCTGGACGTGGGTATAAGCACGGAGCTCCACAAAGTTCACAGGGTCAACAGCGCGGCGAGGACAACGACAGCTCGAGCCCAAAATAACAATAAAAAATCCAAACCCCCGCCCCCCGCTTATATAAAAGGTTCGCACGTGCGGCGTGCTCTGAATCGGCCGCGGGACGAAAGTGAATCGGGCGGAGAGAACTCCAACCCATCCACAACGGCAAACAGTCACCATCCTTACCCCATCCGCAACGTCGAACCCAGCGCGCAAATAAATAACAAAATGATGATCGGGCGTCGACGTGGACCTAGATCGGGGGGCAACAACTTGGACTCCTTCGCAACGTCAGGCGTCCGTAAGCTAAGATTCATCCGCAATAGTAGGAAGCCCGATAAAGCAATGATCGTAAACTCACATCAGCAAGCCAGAGTGTCTTTATCGGAAAAGCAAAATTCAGACCCACCCGCAACGGCAAAGGGAACAGAAAGTAAAGAGCTCCGATACACATGGATTGGCGGGAAAATGAAAACTCAGAAGTCCAAATGGTCTGCAACGTCGGAGTCCAAAACCATAACCCGTCCACAATGTCGGCCACAGAGGTATTCATCCCCTTCCGACGTGGAACAAAAGGCCACCTGAAATAGTGGAGAATCGAAAACCACCCGCAACGGTGAAATACAAAGCAGCCAACCTCTGCAACGGCGGGCAAAAACAAATGACTTAACTCCCGATTCAGCAAGACTTCGAAGGTATGCAAAAAAAGTAACGATGAGCTTGATACTGGAAGGGATCACCTTTAAAGCATTAAAGGAGCAAAACAGATCGATTGATATCAATTCAAAAAGCTGTAAAACATTTCCAAAAAATCCATAGACCAAAAGTCACCAGACTGAAACCGGAAGAAAACAAACTTATTCAAAGTAAAGGAGGGTCCTAAAATTTTTAGAATTTTGGGAAATTGTTGCACGTGCAACAATTGGCGACTACGTGGTGAACCCCTAGATCTTTGAATTAACTCTCTCTCCCAGCTTAAGACTATCTGAATAAAATCAAAATCTTCTAGATGTCTGTATTCCTAAGCAAGGCCACTTATGCATTAAATTACTTAGAAGAAGCCCATATTTTCGGGAGATGGTAACATCAGCAGTATTTCAGGTCTGGATAACTCTTTTGAGGCCAAATGGATGAGGTTTATTTACCTGCCCTTTGGTAGCTATAGCCTAGACACCATAGGATTGTGACAGAGAGTAACAGCATTATCCTTTTGTTCCTCATTCCCATGCCATTTTGCACTTTTGTGCCTTCTGAACTTTAGTTCTTTTGATATGAGTCTTCCTGCGGGCCTTTCTTACTAAATTTTAATTTAGGATCCTCTATCCCATAGTGTTTTTTTGTGTGAACAATATACTTTGTAGTTGAGTTCACGGACAAAGAGGATCTTGCGGCCATTTGGTACTTTACGCTTTGAGATTAATTCTTTTCGAGCTTTTCTTTGATATGTCTTGTTTCTTTTAGGAGCTTTGACTCTTAATATCTTTTAGCCTTTTCTTAATTTATGGCCTGGGATCATTTATATATGATAAACTGTTCCACTCTGCTTCCTTTCCGTGGGTCTTTTGCTGTCACTTCCTTGGGTATTTAAGATATGAAATGGATGGAGCCTCGAAATAGTACTTCAAACCTTTTTCACTGTTGAGTTATTTACAGGGATTAAGTAAGACTTCAAATGAATGCTCTACCAGTTAGGAATACGGTTACTAGAAGACACTCTATACTTTTAAGCAAAGTCTTTCACTTAAGATTTTGGTTAATACAGAACCCTGATGTTTCCATTGCAACCAAAAGTTTGCCTCTTATTCAAAATTGAAAAGAAACTAGCAAAGCTATAAAGAAAACAGCAGCAAAGCAAGTAATCAAAAGAAAGAAAACATCAAAGCATAAGAAAACAACATAAGCAACCAAGTAATTTATTTATGTACAAAAGAAAATAAAAAATTTGCTCATTCCTGCAAAATTATAAACCTAAAAACTGAGGAATGAGCTGGATTTAGACACAGATTGCCTAACCATGGTCTAACTGTGCTGTTATTGAAATGGAACCCATATCTAAGATCCTGCAGTCATTTCTTTCATCCTGAGGGAGTTGAAGGAGCTCAAGCTGAGTGTCCATCATAGGACTAGTCCCTTTTGAGGTATGATGCTCTAGCTTAAGCTCAGTGAGATAGTTTCCCAGGATAGAATCAGCAGAGTCGTTGCCTTCTCCTAACTTAGTGACAGTATACTTCATATACGGTTCTCTCAAAATTTTTATATGAATTTGGGTACCTGTAGAAGGAGCAAGTCGACATAAGTCGACTTGAACGAAGACCGACTTAGTCGATCAGCCGACTAAGTCGAGAGACCGACTACGTCGGTCGGCTGAGTAAACACAGTAGTTAGTCTGTTAACTAATAGTCGTGTCGGTTCGGTGAACCGACAGGTAGTTATGATTGTAACTGTTTGTAACATGTATATTAGGCTGTTGAGCCACACAAGAACGCAGTTCAGTTCTTGGCTTTGTATGATCTATTGAGAATAATATAATCTGTTCATCATATCAGTTCTTGTCTCTTGCATCTGTGTATATTTTTGTATGTATTATTGGTAACCTTATGTGATCTGTGAGATTACAACATTGGTTCCGTTTCCGGTAGTACATAACTGGAATATATGTTCACATATGATACCAGAGCAGGAGATCAAGGACTGGTGGGAGCGAAAAATTGCTAACTATCTACAAAATTACGCGAGAAGGAACAGATTGACAGTCGCAGAAGCAAAAGCTATATTTTTCACTGAAACTCACGAAAAATTTGTCGAATCCGTGCCCCATCTACTGAAGCAGCTTTTGGATGAGAAAGCCAGACAAGACTAAAGAAGCACAGTTACTCCAGAAATTGATCCAAGGAGGACGTACAAATCTCTCGGAGTGGTTCGAAAATATAGCCGACGACTTCTGTGAGGAACAAGCAGTCGAAGACAGAACCTTTGTGGAAACCGTCCGACAGAAATTTTTCACAGAATTTACTGATCAATTCTTGTGTTCCTTGCCAGCTTTACTGTTCAAGTTTCTAATAGAGAAAGGAGCAGGGCACATTGTTGAACCTCGACCTCTATTACGTGAACCACCCTCAAACACTAACTGGGCGGAGAAGCAGAAGCAGTGGGAAAAATTCATTGCTGAAAGGGAGTGGGAATACTTCCTGAGTAAGTAGACACTATCCGAGCTTTCTAAAAAGCCTCGGGTAGGGCATGGGGGGGTAGCTGGTCGTGTGTCGGACCTAGAGCATAGTGGATCCTAGTCGACCAGAGTCTTCGTCACCAGTAATGCATAATCGACCGAAGAGAAACTGAAGGCATAGTATTGTACTACAGTATGTCGGACATTAAGAGAATCGAAAGGGATGAAATACAGAAGAAAAGGGAAGCCAGACGAGAAAGGGCCGCAGAGCTGTAGTAAAACCCTAGGGAGACCGACCAGGATGAAGTACCGCCAGAGTCGGGTCATGACCGACGCAGAGAAGGCGAAGAAGAAGAAGAGGCGGCCCCTGAAGATGATGAAATATGGATAGAGCAGCCAGAAGCTCTCCAACTAATTGTTCCCGACGAAGGAGTGACCCTTTCCACAGTAAGTCTGCGTACCAAAATACAAACTATTATTGAAGATGACCTTCGACTAAGAGCTGGTGACATCACACTCTGGAGCAGACTAGGCGATGAACCATACCTTGGTCGACATCTTGTAATACGTCGACCGATCGAAGGAAATTGGGTGACCTTTCAAACGGCACCCTCCTTTCTTAGTATCCACTTGCTCCTGCGGACACATGAAGGATCACCCCCCCTGCCACATACATCTTCCGAAGATACACAAGAGTCAGACCTGAGCACACCAAGTGACAGTGGGTCATTACGAAGACAAATTATCACCAATCCGCTGTTCGACGAAAATGAGTCGACACCCGAAGGAAGCACAAGTTCCGTCGACCAAAACCCCATCGTCACCCCGACAGATTCGGCTGACTCGACAACCCCACCCCTTACAACACCACCTCCTCCACCTCCTCCACCTCCACCTCCGACATCATCAGAGAGTAGTGACAGTGACTCCGACATGGGTCACGGATCTGCTCAGATTCCCCTTTATGAGGGTGACGAAGACCCCAGACGACACTGGTTTGTCTGCGAGTCGATATGGGAGGCTAATAAAGTAACAGAAGAAGACCGACAGATAGCCCAGTTCGCAGGAGCCCTTCGAAAAAGAGCTCTCACATGGTATATGACATTTACTGAAAGGAAACCTAGAGCAACAAAGTCAGAGATAAAGGCGCAATTCCTATCATTTTTCAAGACTCCCGATGCTAAACACCTGGCAGCCAAGAAGCTGAAGACGACCCAACAGAAGCCAGGAGAAACAGTCCGTGATTATGATAAAAGATGGAAGGATCTATTGAGTCAGTTGGACTATGTCATCGACGAACAATTACTCATTGAATGGTTCCTTGCAGGACTTTCACAGAAAATTCGCCGACACATCAGTCTGGAGACCTTCAAGTCGTACGAGGATGCGTTCACAAAAGCTTTGCAGGTCGAGATGGATGAAGACATACCTGCCTGCCCGACCGACCACCGCTTGGAAGAACAGCTGGAGAATACGCAGAAGTCCTTGAAGGAGCTCGCACTTAAGAACCAAGACATCTGGTGTACTAGCTGTTCAACAGCCGTACATACAAAAGATAACTGTCGACAGCAATTCAGTCGACAAGATGTCTGTTTTGTACAGACAAAAGCGTTTTGTGACATTTGCCAGGAACGAGGAGACCATTCCACCGCCGACTGTCCTTACAATATGAAGAACGGCAAAGCCTCCTGGTGTGCTATATGCGAAACTGCAAATCACAACACGGCCGACTGCCATCTCAACCTCAAAAATAGACAAAACTACTAGGCCGTCTACCAGACTAATGCGGTAGCACAGAACACAGAGCAGAACAATAATAATAACCAGAATGGACAACGAAACGAGGGCCGACGCTACGACCGTCGAAATGACAATCGATGACCAGGGTTTGGAAGAACAGGTCAATTCGTTGGAAGTCGAGAAATACGAAGTCGTCGACCTACTCAATGCTTTATTTGTTACAAAGAAGGGCACAGATGCGCCGACTGTCCGTACAAGGACAGGACTGATCTGAAATTTTGTACACATTGTGGGGTAGGCGATCACTCCTTGGAGGATTGGCCTACAATGTTGGAAAAAATTAGTAATAAAAAGAATGTTAATGCCTTGTCTTGTGTCCAGAAGAATGATGTCATAACTACTAAGAATTTGGACATCGTCACTCGACAAGGCACTAAAACCGGGCCTGACAATCCTCAGATTAGTAAGATCACACACACAAACACATACCCTGACCCTTGCAAGGAACAACACACATATCAGGAAGCCACAAACCTATTTTCAAAACTTGCACAGCACGAAGACATTAGTCACAGTCGACACGACTCGACCCAGCATCTAACCCATCTCATTCAAACAGATAAATCTGTCGGTCAGTTCATTGATTTATTGCATCAAATCAAAAGCACTAACTCTGAGAAACAAACGAAGAACATCTGTAGTTTAAATAAAAAAGAAAAAAATGATGTCGATCCTCTTGTCGACCTAGAAATTGAAGGGTTCCATGTCCGACAAGTGGTGCTTGATTTTGGGTCTCAGGTAAATATAATGACCCGGGATACCTGGGAAAGGATGGGACGACCTCGACTCTATGAGTCAGGAATTTATCTGAAACTAGCTGACCAAGGCCTTATTGAACCCATTGGGGTTTGGAAAAATGTAGACACAACCCATTAAAGGCATATCGACTAAGGTTGATTTCGAAATTATTGACCCAAAGGAAGGATCTAGATCCTTCCCAGCCCTTGTAGGTCGACCTTGGGGTAGAAAGA